>CM053026.1:82597188-82757617 GCA_028564925.1 Lithobates sylvaticus
CATCAAAAACCACTGCAAATGAAACGGTTTGCCTGCAATCACGGGATTGCATTGGCATGACGCTTCCATAGTGCACTGTGACCGGCGCCCACCAGGACACAGTGCACTTCAGGAACTTTTTTTTTTCTTAAAGGGACCATTTTTTTTTTTGTGTGACTGGCTTTGGGGGGGGGGGGGGGGGCAGCGCCCATGCGCCCCCTATGGACGGGCCGCCACTGACTGAGTGAATACATTCCATAAGCTTCTGCTGAGGACAAACGGAATAGTGCTCAAAAAAGCATGCGGAATCATCCTCTAACAGCCACACCAGAGATTCCACCTGATCAGCACTGAAAGGGGGAGAAAAATCATCACCGGTCTTTGGAACACAGGACAGGGCTAGCTCAGCACATATTTGGATCAAAGGCTGCACATCCCTAAACAACATACCGCCCTGGTCAACCAGGGAGTGGGCCAAACGGATGATCTCAAGCAGCTGGTCTTTGGTCCACTCTTTCAGTGTCTGGCGGAGATACTCGCCACTCTCTGACGCCAGCAGAGCATAATAGGAAATCACATTAGGATTCATTCCAGCAAAGCCAACAGAACCAAGATGGTTCCTCTGTGCAGCCACTTCTGGTCAGGGATGGCCTTGGTTTTTGTCATAAACCGGGTGTGACCAAAACTGTGTGACTGCAACAGAGTAAACCAACCAAGTAGATGAGAAATAAGTGCTTTTATTTAAGATAAATACATATAATGTGAACACACCACCAATAACAAACAGAGTAAGAAAACCAAATAATAGTGACACAAACCAACCAGTATATCTAACAAGGGGGATACCAGAATCGTAGTCAAGCCAGGCCAGGGTCATAAACGGGAGGTCAGCAGATGGGGGGAAAAGGAGACAGGGAGAAAGGGATTAGGTGCAGGACAAGGTTCCAGGGATAGGCAGAATCAGGTATAACAGGTTTCTGGGATCAAGGTTCAGGGAACAGGCTGCAGCTCAGGGACAAAACCAAGGCAAACATGTAAATGCTTGCCTGGTATTTATAGTCCTGTGATTGGCCTCAAGTGACACCTGATTGCAGGAGGTGCTGTCTGCCCCACACTGCCAGGATCCATCCACTGGTGGATGCCAGTACTGCAGCCCAACGATGACATAGCAGCAGGGAAAAGTTCTCCTGACAGTTCCAAACTGCCAGGAGACACCTGCTGGTGGACCGCAATACTGCATGCCAAAAGACAGATATTACCAGCGGATGGAACGTTTCCTGACACGGGCAATACAACCGCTTTAAGGATATAGAGAATATCTGTAAAGAAGAGTAGACCAAAATCTCCCCTGAGATGTGTGCAAACCTGGAAACCAACTACAAGAAACGTCTGACCTCTGTGCTTGCAAAACGGAAAATTTATATCAAATACTTACCGTAATTTTCCTTTCCTGATGGACTCCATGGCAGCCTACATATGGGTTAAACCCGCCTCTCATACCTCATAGGACCCCACTCCCATAAATCTTTGCTCCTAGCCAGATACCATGTTCCATAACTTAGCCTACTCCAGCAAAGGGGAGGGAGACTCCTGCTGCCATGGAGTCCATCAGGAAAGGAAAATGATTTGAAAGTAAATATTTGATATACATTTTCCGTTTTCCTGACTGACTCCATGGCAGCCTATGTATGGGAACTAGCTAGCCATACAAACTCGGGTGGGCACAATTTGCTGGTTCAACAAAAAAAAGGTTTAATTGGCACCGTTCAAACAGATAAAACATTCAAACCAAAATTAACAGAGGAAAGAGCCGCTGGCTCAATACAATAGTGCCTCATGAAAGTATTTATTGACGACCAAGAGGCTGCTTTGCAGATCACCTCCGCTGATACGTGTCGGGAGGCCGCCCATGACGTTGACATACTCCTGGTAGAATAAGCAGTCACAGTCTCCGGAGGAGCCAGTCCTTTAGCCACATATGCCCTCTGGATAGCCTGGACAATCCAACTTGCAATGGTTCTAGAGGAAGCCCGCAGTCCCCGGTTCTTTCCATAAAAGTAGACAAACAGATGATCTGATTTTCTGAAAGGTGCAGTAGCTTCTAAGTAGCTTTTCAAGACTTCATCGACATCCAAAGGATGGGCAGTTGAAGAATCATCTGATTGAAAGGTTGGGAGAGCAATCTCCTGGTTCTCATGAAACACTGATTTTACTTTAGGATTTGATCCTAACATCGGAACCAAGACTACCCTATCAGGGAAGAAGGTAAGGAAAGGCTCTTTAGAACCTAAAGCACTGATTTACGACACTCTTTTAGCCCATGTTATGGCCACCAGAAAGGCTGTTTTAAGGGAAATGTCCTTCATGGCTAGTTCATCCATTCGTTGAAAGGAATCTTCTGATAAGAAATCCAGAACAAGAGGAAGATCCCATTTAGAGAACCTTGGTTTTCTCTGGGGCCTTATTCTTGATGCCCCTCTGAAAAATTGTCTAGTAAGGGGATTCCTTGCCTAGGAAATACCAGTAAAAGCAGATATTGCTGAAACTTGGACTCGCAGGGAACTTACAGACAAAGGCAGATCCAGTCCTGTCTGGAGGAATCCTAACACATCCTTTATTTCTGGATTACTACAGGAACCCCCGGAAGAGGAAACATAGTCCATAAATTTAGACCAGATTCTCTGATAAACTTTATTCGCACCCTGCCTCCTGGCGTTCAGCAGGGTTGCTGAACTTGGGCAACCTAATGCTTCCAGCCTCTTCCTCTCAACCACCAGACCATCGGATGGAGATGGGACGGGCACGGATGAAGGGATGTTCCCTGTAGTAGAAGATCCGATCTGGAGGGAAGCGGAACTGGGTCCCGGTAACTCAACTGCAACAGGAGAGGAAACCATGGCCTGTTGGGCCAGTATGGGATGATTGCCACTATCTCTGCCGTCTCCTGTCTGAGTCTCGAAAGGAACCGAAGAATGATCGGAACTGGAGGAAAGGCATAGGCCTTGTGGAAACTCCACTGATCCGTGAGAGCATCCACTCCCATGGCTTGGGGACAGCGATACCTGGTATAATAATTCTTCATCTTGGCATTGCAAGGAGATGCAAACAGGTCCACTTCCGGAGTTATTCCTAATGACAGGATCCAGTTGAAGACTTCCATTTGGAGAGACCACTCGTTGTTGTCTAAGGGGGTTCTTGACAGAAAGTCCACCTGGACATTTTGGACTCCAGGAAGATACACTGCGGTCAGGTCCCTCAAGTTTGCCTGAGCCCAGGACATAACTGGACTCACTTCCTTCAGAAGGGAAAGACTGCGAGTGCGCCCCTGTCTTTTGATGTACAACACAGCCGTCATATTGTCCAATCTCATGAGGACTGAGGCTCCCGATGTCAGATGGAGAAAAGCCCGAAGGGCCTGGAAGGCAGCTCGAATCTCCAATACGTTCGAGACCACCCCCTGAGATGGAAAATCCCATCTGCCCTGGGCTACCTCCGACAGACACAGAGCGCCCCAGCCTCTGATGCTGGCATCTGTCGTTACTGTTATCCAGGAGACTGGAGCTATCGAATGGCAGTTGAGAAGATTCCTCCGTTGTAGCCACCAGGGGAGACTCTCCCACATGGAGGGAGTTATCCGGATCAAGTGATCTTGTAACCCTGGATTCCATTGTTGGAGGAAGCCTTTCTGAAAGGGCCGCATTCCCTAGGGCGCACATTTTACCATGGGGGCTGTTGCCACCATGGTGCCTATTATCCTGAGGCACTGGGAGGTCCTGAGAAGGGGAGCTGACATTGCTAGATGGATCCTGTCCCGAACTATCGGGATCTTCTCTAGAGGAAGAGAGATGGTGCTCTTCACTGTGTCGAACTGCACCCCTAGAAAAACTAGAGACTGGGTTGGCTCCAGATGACTCTTTTCTCTGTTTAATAGCCAGACGAATTCTATCAGGGTAGATAGGGTAGATATGACTTGCTCCCAGTGTAACAGTAATTGCTCTCTGTCTTGAGACAGTAGGAGTAGGTCGTCGAGGTAGTGATGTAACCGAATACCTCGGACTCTGATCAAGGCGACCACCGCCAGTAAGAGCTTGGAAAACACCCGCGGCGATGTCGTACGAACGGGAGACATATGAATTGGAGGTGTTTTTGACCCACCGAGAATCGGAGATATTTTTGGAAGTCCTTCGCTATTGATACATGGAAGTATGCATCTTTTAGGTCTATTGACACTAGCCAATCGCCTGGTGAATGGTCAACAATGTCTCCATCTTGAATTTTTCCTTTTTTATAAAGGAGTTCAAGTAAGTCAGGTCGATATCCAGCCTCCAGGAACCGCTCTTTTTGAGAAATAGAAGTAAATCCCTTGAAACTCTTCCTCGGGCGGAACCGGAATGGCGGCACCTTGAGTGATAAGTGAGTCCGTGTAGGTCAACAGAACCTCTCTCTTCTCTTCCGACAAAGGAAGACTTGTGGGAACGAACCGATGTATGGGTGGATTGCTGAACACCCAGGCATGTCCTAGAGAAACTGTCTTTATGACCCAGTAGTCTTGTATCGAGGCTGCCCAGACGTGGCAGAAGCGTAGTAAACGAGCCCCTACTTGCTCCGCGCTATATCAAAAAGACTTTGCCACTTTGCGACCCCCAGAATATGTAGATTTTGAAGACTTCTGGCCGGAAGGCTGGTTTCTCCTCCAGTTCTTCCTAAATTCCCGACCCGGTCTGTAACGGCATGCATCCCTAGCACGTTCCGGGTCTGACCTGAACTGGACTCTCTTCTGGGCAAAAAGACGACGATCCTGGGGTAAGAACCCAGTCTTCCCACCAGTAGCACGGGTGATTGCTGAATCGAGCTTATTCCCAAAGAGAGAAGAACCCTCAAAGGGAATTTTGCACCATGCCTGTTTGGAGGCCGTATCTGCCACCCCAGGGCGTAGCTATAAGGCTCATTTGGCTGTAACGGAAGACAGCATAACACACGCTACCAGGCGGATTATATCCAGGGAGGCCTCACCCAGAAACGCCAATGCCATTTTCATCTCGCATATTGGAGAGCTCTTGAGGGCTTCTTCGGACATACTTCCCAAGGTTGCACCCATATCATCCATCCAACACTCCATTGCTTTGGATAATGCTGCCAAGGCCAATGCTGGCTTGCATGCCATCCCAGCCGTGATATAGATACGCTTCAAATCTGTATCAATTTTTCTTTCAAGACAATCTTTAAAAGAGACGGTGTCTTCCAGTGGGAGCGTGGCGTGTCTTACCAGCCTCATCAAGGCTGCATCGATAAGAGTAGCAGACTCCAGGTGTTTCACTTCCTCACCTTTAAATGGATACATTCTGGCCACTTTAGAGATAAGAGAATTCTTTCTCTCCACTTTGCTCCACTCGTCCGAGATAATTTCTCCTAGTTCACCCAGGAAGGGGAAATTTGAGTGCTCTTTTTTAAGATTCTTAAAATATTTCCTCCGTTTAGAGGGTGCTTCCACCGGCTCCTCCCACCTCAGTGCATCTTTCACTGCCCTTACCAGATGAGGGACCTGGGAAAAGTCAAATCCTGCACTGGAATCCTCTACTTCAGCTTCACTGTCCGAAGATCCGCTGAAAGAGAAGTCGTCACGGGAGGGACCTGGAGTCTCAAGGTCTTCTACCTCAACCACTGAAATTGGTTCAGAGGGAGGAATAGCTGCATGAGAGGACTCTGGTTTGTTCAAAGTCTCCCGAACAACCTTCCTGACCAAGGCCTCCACTTGCTGATCATTAACATCCCTTTCCTTTGCAGCTCGGGAAAAACATACATCGCATAGCGATTTGTCTTCTGGCACTTTTGTTCTACAACCCCAACATGATCTTCCTTCCGAACGACCAGAATGGTGGTGGGAAGAGTGTCGGGACCCCAACCTTGATTTCTCAGAGCGGTGTCTGGAGGAGGACTTAGGACGTCCAGAACTGGACCTTGAATGGTCATGTCTTGACCCAGATTGTGTATTGTCTTCGCGTACTGATGGACGAAGATCCGGTACAGAAGGGCTAAAATAAATAATAAGGAGAAAAAAATTCCATTTAAAAAACTACACCCTACACCCCAACACGCCGACCATTCGACCTGGCTCCCATCCACAGGCATGTCACCGGGGATCATTTCAGGGAAAAGGCCTCCTACTAGTAGCTAGGACGAGTGGCCATACTGCCGCTTGCCAGCCAGTGGCTGGATAGTAAGCTCTTCATGGCAACGCTCTTCATCCCCATGTCCACCCTGCTAGTAGCTGGGCTATTGGACTCCAGACACCAGAATTCATGCGTGCGAAACGGCAACAGGAACCAGACTCGGATTCACGACTCCTTGAGGTAAGAACTACTACTTTAGTTCTTAAGGAGGAGGACAAAAAAGGAACACAGTATCTGGCTAGGAGCAAAGATTTATGGGAGTGGGGTCCTATGAGGTATGAGAGGCGGGATTAACCCATACGTAGGCTGCCATGGAGTCAGTCAGGAAACAAGGATTTCTCCACCAAGTACTAAGTCATGTTTTGCTTGAGGATTAAATATTTATTTTACTCGATGAACTGCAACTCATTTTATAACATTTGTATCATGTGTTTTTTCAGGATTTTTGTTCAGTTAAAGCACCTCCCTCACAGTTAAACAGCACTCCCTAGGGACACATTTAACCCCTTTGCCAGTGTCATTAGTACAGTGACAGTGCATAATTTTTAGCAGTGAAAAAAGTGTCACTTAGTGTCCTATTTGTCCGCCACAATGTTGCAGTCCTGCTATAAGTCGCTGATCGCCGCCATTATTATTAAAAAAATATAAATACTCTAATACAAATTCCATAAAAATATCCCATAGTTTATAGACGCTATAACTTTTGCCCAAACCAATCAATATGAGCTTATTGTGATTTTCTTTACCAAAGACCTGTAGCCGAATACATATTGGCCTAAATTGATGAAGAATTTTATATATTTTTTTTTTTTTACATGTTTATATTGGATGTGTTTTATAGCAGAAAGTAAAAAAATATATATTTTTTTTCAAAATTGTCGCTCTTTTTTTGTTTATAGCGCAAAAAGATGATCAAATACCACCAAAAGAAAGCTCTATTTGTGGGAAAAAAGGACATAAATGTTATTTGTGTACAGCACTACCAATTGTCAGTTAAATGAAATCAGTGCGTATACACAAAAAATGGCCTGGTCAGAAAGGGGGGGGGGTAAAATTTCCGGAGCTGAAGTGGTTAACTGAATAAAAAAAAAAAGAAAATTAATATTTACCAAAATGTAACAGTTATACATACAAAAAATCATATCCGTACTGTGTGAAATAATGTCTAATAAGGCTGCTTACACCAAAAAGCAGTATATTTGTGCTTCAGTGAAATATTGTGCAAAATAATAGTGAAGCGCCTCATATAAAGCAAACAACTTAAAACATAATACAATAAAGTCCAAATAATAGAATTCCAATATAATGTCCAATGGTAATAAACAAGTGTCAATCAGTAACACCAATGTTGATGTAACAGATCTTCATAAATGTGCTTCAGTGATCTCCCACCACCAAGTGAATTTCAAACTCACCGGAGCGAGTAGCTGCCATCACAGCAGCAAAATCGCCCAAAGCAGTGTGTTGATCCAGCAAAGACTGTAACAGCATAGAGACTCCAAGAACCTCTCCTCATGAAACCTCCAACTCACAACTCTCTGCACACAGCCGCCATCTTGTCCAGCGTTACATCAACACTGGTGTTACTGATTGACACTTGTTTATTACCATTGGACATTATATTGGAATTCTATTATTTGGACTTTATTGTATTAACCACTTGCCGACCAGCCGCCGTCATTATACTGCGGCAGGTCGGCTCATTCCTGCAAATCGCCGTAGATGTACGTCGGCACCTTGAAAGGCGATAGCAGGCGCGCATGTGCGCCTGCTAAACGACGGGCACCCAATGCAACGCGTTGTCCGTCCGCTATCTGCAATCGCGGGTACGAGAGCCAGAACAGGGATGTGTGTATGTAGACACACAAATCCCCGTTCTGAGAGGGGAGGAGAGACAGATCGTCTGTTCCTAGTAATTAGGAACAGCAATCTGTCTCCTCCTCTAGTCAGTCCCATTCCCCCACAGTTAAAAACACACATGAGGGAACACACTTAACCCCTTGATCACCCCCTAGTGTTAACCCCTTCCCTACCAGTGACATTTACACAGTAATCAGTGCATTTTTATAGCACTTATCGCTGTATAAATGTCTGTGGTCCCAAAAATTTGTCAAAAGTGTCCGATCTGTCCGCCGCAATGTCGCAGTCCCGCTAAAAATCGAGATCACTGCCATTACTAGTAAAAATAATAATAATAATAAAAATGCCATAAATCTATTCCCTATTTTGTAGACGCTATAACTTTTGCGCAAGCCAATCAATATACACTTATTGCAATTTTCTTACCAAAAATATGTAGAAGAATATATATCGGCCTGAACTAATAATGAAATTTATTTTTTTTAATTTTTTTGGGATATTTATTATAGCAAAAAGTATAAAAAAAATATTTGTTTTTCCAAAATTGTCGCTTTCTTTGTTTATAGCGCAAATAAAAACAGCAGCAGTGATCAAATACCACCAAAAGAAATCTCTATTTGTGGGTGAAAAAACAACGTTAATTTTGTTTGTGTAAGATGTCCCACGACCATGCAATTGTCAGTTAAAGCGACGCATTGCTGTATCGCCAAAAATGGCCTGGTCATTTAGGGGGAAAATCTTCCGGGGCTGATGTGGTTAACTATGTTTTAAGTTGTTTGCTTTATATGAGGCGTTTCACTATTATTTTGCACAATATTACATTTATACATACCCTTGTTGTTTTTTTTTTTTTTTTACTATTTACAAGGGGGTATCAGTTGCACATAGAAGAAAGTACTATTACAGGAGGGGGGCTCTTTCAAGTAAGATTGGTTAAAGCTGAACCCCAGGCAATATTTTTTGAACGTATGCAGAAATCTAAAAGTGTTACTTTTTTACTTTTTATAAATAGTATGACAAATTTAGATTATTGATTATTTGCATTTTTCTTGCAGTACTATTCTGTCCAGAGCCCAAATTAATTAATGGAAGAATAATACAAGGAAAGAAAACTAATGGATATTATGAGTCTGATTCAATAACAGTGGATTGTGATTCAGGATACAAATTAAACGGGGGAAAAAGAGTGATATGTCAAAGAAATTCTCAGTGGAGTGAATTCCCGGTCTGTGAGCGGAGTAAGTGTTAGGAACTATGATGCTTGTTAAAAAAAAGATGAATGAACCAAGTCAGGGGATGCCAGGCAGGATGCAGATGATGCTGTTTTTCCTTAAAGCGATGTTCCACCCCCAAAAAATAAAAATAAAAGCCAGCAGCTACACATTCTGAAGCTGCTGGCTTTTAACAATAGGACACTTACCTGTCCTGGAGTCCAGCGATGTCAGCGATGTTTCCATCAGCTGTCGGGTGCCGCCGCCGCCATTGCGGGTAAGAGTACCTGACAGTGTAGCCTTATGGCTTCACGATGGGAACCCTACTGCGCATGTGCGAGGCCCCGCTCCTCTCTCCTACTGGCCCTGCGACAGGGAGAGGAGGAGGGAGCATCGCGGTGATGTCACGGACCGCGGCCCGGACTCCCGAAAGGGAGAAAGACAAGTATCCTGTCCCCCCTCCCCCCCGAAAGGTGCCAATTGTGGCACTGGAGGGGGAGAGGAGACAAATGAGCGGAAGTTCCACTTTTGGGTGGAACTCCACTTTAACCTGGAACTTTATGAAAATGTGGCAAAGCTGGCAGTTTAGCTTGTCTTTTTTGGATATCAAAAAGGCACTTTAATTCTGCCATTGCCTATCCCTGCCTGCCCTAACATAAAAGCTTGCTATACACTCCCTCAACTCACTCCTTCAGTCTCCTCACATATCACTATTTTACTATCAGATATATCAGTCTGGATGTCACACCACTTCCTCAAACTTAATCTATCCAAAACCGAGCTTATAATTTTTCCTCCTCCCCTGATCTCTCGGTCAAAATTGATGGCACAACTATCAGCCCATCCCCACATGCCAAGGTACTAGGAGTAGTCCTGGACTCTGAACTCTCCTTTAAGCCCCATGTCCAATCACTGTCCAAATCTTGCCGCCTCAACCTTCGGAATATCAACAAAATACGCTCCTTTCTAACCAATGATGCAACAAAGCTCTTGATTCACTCCCTGGTCATCTCCCGCCTCGATTACTGCAACTCCCTCCTCATTGGCCTACCTCTGCATACTCTAACCCCCCTTCAGTCCATCATGAATGCTGCTGCCAGACTCATCCACCTTACCACTGCTACTCCTCTCTGTCAATCCCTCCACTGGCTTCCGCTCACCCAACAAATTCAATTCAAAATACTAACCACTACCCACAAAGCAATCCACAAGTCTGCCCCCAGCTACATCACTGACCTAGTCTCAAAATACCTACCTAATCGTTCTCTTCTTCTTCTCAAGACCTCCTGCTCTCTAGCTCTCTCATCACCTCCTCCCATGCTCGTCTCCAGGACTTTTCCAGAGCCTCTCCAAGCCTATGGAACTCCTTACCGCAATTGGTCCGTCTATCTCCTACTCTATTAGCCTTTAGACGATCCCTGAAAACTCTCCTATCTATCCTACTATCCTACTATCCTACCCACTACCCACACCTAACAACTGTATTTTCAATTTTGTCCATCTGATCATCCCCCACAGTTATTACCTGTAACGCCGAGCGCTCCGGGTACCTCCTCCACCCCGGAGCGCTCACGGCGTTCTCCTTCCTGCAGCGCCTCGGTCAGCTCCCCTGACCGCAGGCGCTGCTTTGTTTCTGGGATGCGATCCTCGGTCTGCCCGGGGATCGCATCCCGCTCCTCTCACCTGTCCCCCGCTCTCTTCTGGCGTGCGCGCGCCCCCGCTCCCCAGGCGCGCGCACGCGCGAGTCTTCCCCCACTTAAAGGGCCAGCGCACAATCAATTGGTGCCTGGCCCAATTACTGTTTCCACCCCAAAACCAATAAAAACCCACTTCCCCTTCCTGTCCTCGCCGGATCTTGTGTTGCCTTAGTGCCCAGTGAAAGCGTTAGTGTGTTTTGCTCCTACTGTGTATCCAGACCTTGTGCTGTTGCCCCCGACTACGAACCTTAGCCACCTGCCTTGACCCTTTGCTACGTCTGACCTTGCCTCTGCCTAATCCTTGTGTACCGCGCCTGTCTCAATTGTCAGTGGGGTCGAGTTGCTATTGGAAGACACGACCTGGTTGCTACCGCCGCTGCAAGTCCATCCCGCCTTGCGGCGGGCTCTGGTGAAAACCAGTAGCAACATTAGAACCGGTCCTCCAATACAACCCGTGCTATCGCCCCATTGACATAGGGGATCCACCTCCTGTTCCCCGCTGTACCCGGAACGTGACAGTCCTCCTGTTCCCCGCTGTACCCGGAACGTGACAGTAGATCCAACCATGGATCCCGCTGAGGTCCCGCTGCCAAGCCTCTCGGATCTGACTACGGTGGTCGCTCAACAAGGACAGCAATTGGCGCAGTTGACTGCTATGCTACAGCAGCTTCTGCCATCTCCACCCCCACCTCCTGCATCTCCTCCGCCACGAGTTGCTGCTGCTAGAGTCCGCCTGTCCCTTCCTGACAAATTCAATGGGGATCCCAAGCTGTGCCGAGGGTTCCTATCCCAGTGTTCCCTCCATCTGGAGATGTTGTCGGACCAGTTCCCCACAGAACGGTCAAAGGTGGCGTTCGTGGTCAGCTTACTATCTGATAAGGCCCTAGCCTGGGCTACACCACTTTGGGACCGTGGCGATCCTGCCACAGCTTCTATTCCAGCCTTCTTCTCTGAGGTCCGCAGTGTCTTCGAAGAACCAGCCCGGGCCACCTCTGCCGAGACGGCTCTCCTGAACCTCGTCCAGGGGAATTCTTCAGTGGGCGATTACGCCATCCAGTTCCGAACCCTGGCATCTGAACTCTCCTGGAACAATGAGGTCCCCTGCGCGACCTTCAAAAAAGGTCTATCCAGTCATGTCAAAGATGTGCTGGCCTCACGTGAGATTCCTGCTACCCTGTCTGAACTCATCCAGCTAGCCACCCGCATTGACATGCGTTATATCGAAAGACGCCTAGAGCTACGCCAGGAGAAGGACTTTGGTCGCGTCAGGCGGTTTCCTCGCCTGGCACCTCTCTTCCAGAATCCTCTACAACCCGTTCCTGCTCCTCCTGCTGAGGAGGCTATGCAAGTGGATCGGTCACGCTTGACCACACAAGAGAGGACTCGCCGCCGAGATAATAATCTGTGCCTGTATTGCGCCAGTCCCGACCATTTCTTAAAGGACTGCTCTATCCGCCCTCAGCGTCAGGGAAACGCTCGCACCTAGCCAACGTGGAAGAGGCGCTGCTAGGTGTGGATTCTTCCTCTCCACGTCTGACCATTCCGGTGAGGATTTCTCTGACCAAGAGATCCTCTTTCTCCGCTGTGGCCTTTCTGGACTCTGGTTCGGCAGGAGACTTTATTGAAGCTTCACTCATCAACAGGTTTAATGTTCCAGTTACCCGTCTCGTCAAGCCTTTTTTCATCACCTCTGTAAATGGTCAAAACCTGAACTGTGTCGTGCGCTATCGCACTGAACCTCTCCTCATGAAGATTGGAGTTCTCCATCACGAAAAGATTAGCTTCTTTGTGTTACCCAACTGTACCGCTGAGATCCTTTTGGGCCTACCCTGGCTCCAGCTACATTCTCCTACCCTCGACTGGGCCTCGGGGGACATCAAAAGTTGGGGTCCCTCCTGCCACAGGCATTGCCTCAAAGCGGTGCCCACTAAACAAGTTCTCGTCGCTACCTCTCTGCCTAGTCTCCCCCAACCCTACCGGGACTTTGCCGATGTATTTTGCAAGAGACAAGCTGAGGTCCTGCCGCCACATAGACCCTTTGATTGCCCTATTGATCTTCTTCCTGGCACCACTCCGCCCCGGGGCAGGATCTACCCTCTCTCCATCCCTGAGACACAAGCCATGACAGACTACATCCAGGAAAACCTCAAAAGAGGTTTCATCCGCAAGTCTTCTTCCCCTGCTGGTGCAGGATTCTTCTTTGTCGCCAAAAAGGACGGGTCCTTACGTCCCTGCATTGACTATCGTAGTCTTAATAAAATCACGGTAAAAAATCGTTACCCGCTGCCCCTTATCTCTGAACTTTTTGACCGTTTGCGCGGAGCAAGAATTTTTACCAAGCTGGACCTCCCAGGCGCATATAATCTCATCCGTATCCGTAAAGGCGATGAATGGAAAACCGCCTTTAACACCCGTGACGGACACTTTGAATATCTCGTCATGCCTTTCGGTTTATGTAATGCTCCTGCGGTTTTCTAAGACTTTGTTAATGAGATTTTCAGGGATTTGCTGTACTCTTGTGTTGTTGTCTATCTGGACGATATCCTGATTTTCTCCTCTAGCTTGGAGGTGCATCGTCTTCATGTCAGTCAAGTACTCCAACGGCTCCGGGATCATCACCTTTACGCCAAACTAGAGAAATGTCTCTTTGAACGCTGCAGTCTTCCCTTCCTGGGTTATGTAGTCTCTGGACAAGGTCTCCAAATGGACACTGAGAAGCTTTCCGCCGTCCTAAACTGGCCACGTCCTACTGGACTGCGGGCTATCCAGCGGTTCCTCGGATTCGCCAATTATTATCGCCAGTTTATTCCTCACTTCTCCACCATTGTGGCGCCTATTGTGGCGCTAACCAAAAAGGCTGCGAATCCTAGGTCCTGGGCTCCTCAAGCTGATGAGGCATTTAACCGCCTTAAGTCGGCCTTTGCCTCTGCACCCGTTTTATCCAGGCCTGACCCTCTCAAGCCGTTTCTTCTGGAAGTCGATGCCTCCTCTGTGGGAGCTGGAGCTGTGCTTCTTCAAAAGGGTTCTAAGGGCAAGAACATAACCTGTGGGTTTTTCTCTAAGACCTTTTCTCCCCCCGAGAAGAACTACGCCATCGGAGACCGTGAATTATTGGCCATTAAGCTGGCACTTGAGGAATGGAGACATCTCCTTGAGGGATCCGTTCACCCCATCACGATCTTCACGGATCACAAAAATCTCTCTTATCTCCAGTCTGCCCAGCGATTAAACCCACGTCAAGCTAGGTGGTCCTTGTTTTTTGCTCGCTTCAATTTTGAGATCCATTTCCGTCCCGCGGACAAAAATGTCAGGGCTGACGCCCTATCACGTTCCACCGATACTTCCGAATCCGACTCTCCGGTACAACACATTATACCCCCTGAGTGTCTGATTTCTTCTGCCCCTGCCTCTTTGGTGCAAGTTCCCCCTGGGAAAACCTTGGTCCCCCCACGTCTTCGGCTTCAGGTCCTCAAATGGGGTCACTCCTCTCATCTGGCTGGTCATCCTGGAATCAAGAAATCCTCCCAACTGATTTCCAGGTATTACTGGTGGCCCTCCTTAAGAAAAGATGTGACGGCCTTCGTACAGGCCTGTGCCATATGTGCTCGTAACAAGACCCCTCACCAGAAGCCGGCTGGTCTTCTTCACCCTCTGCCTGTGCCTGAACGACCCTGGGCCCACATAGCTATGGACTTCATCACGGACCTCCCTCCTTCTCACGGCCACACCACCATATGGGTGGTCGTGGATCGGTTCTCCAAAATGGCACATTTTGTCCCGCTTCCAGGGCTTCCTTCGGCACCTATACTCGCGAAACATTTCTTCCTTCAGATTTTCCGTCTTCATGGACTTCCATCCCACATTGTCTCAGACAGAGGCGTCCAATTTGTATCTAAATTCTGGAGAGCATTCTGCAGTCAACTGAAAGTCAAATTAGACTTCTCCTCTGCCTACCACCCTCAGTCCAATGGACAAGTGGAGAGAGTCAACCAGACCCTTGGGGCCTACCTGCGACACTTTGTCTCGGCCCGTCAAGACGACTGGGCTGACCACCTGCCCTGGGCCGAATTTTCTTATAACTTGAAAGAGTCTGAGTCTTCCTCTCAATCACCCTTCTTTGTGGTTTACGGCCGTCATCCTCTTCCCCCCTACCCATCCCCACTTCTTCCGGAGTCCCCGCTGTAGACGAAGTCACCCAGGAGCTGTCGTCCATCTGGAAGGAGACCCAAAGGTCGCTTGCCCTGGCCTCTTCTCGCATGAAGAAACATGCTGACAGCAAAAGAAGACCTCCTCCAGTATTCTCCCCTGGCGACAGGGTGTGGCTCTCCTCCAAGTACATTAGGTTCCGCATCCCCAGTTACAAGTTGGGTCCCCGCTACCTAGGCCCATTCAAGATCAAGGCTTGGATCAATTCCGTGTCCTACAAACTGCATCTTCCTCCTTCCCTTCGCATTCCCAACTCCTTCCATGTTTCTCTCCTCAAACCCTTTGTTCTTAATTGATTTTCCCCCAAGGTCACCGCTCCTGCTCCGGTCACCGGCTCCTCCGACATCTTCTCCGTTAAAGAGATCCTTGCCTCTAGAACCGTCCGAGGTAAACGTTTCTATCTTGTTGACTGGGAGAACTGTGGGCCCGAGGAGAGGTCTTGGGAACCGGAGGGTAACATCATTGACAAGGATCTCATCCGCAGGTTCTTGGGTTCCAGGAGGAGGGCGAGGCCCAAGAAGAGGGGGAGACCCAAGGGGGGGTACTGTAACGCCGAGCGCTCCGGGTACCTCCTCCACCCCGGAGCGCTCACGGCGTTCTCCTTCCTGCAGCGCCTCGGTCAGCTCCCCTGACCGCAGGCGCTGCTTTGTTTCTGGGATGCGATCCTCGGTCTGCCCGGGGATCGCATCCCGCTCCTCTCACCTGTCCCCCGCTCTCTTCCGGCGTGCGCGCGCCCCCGCTCCCCAGGCGCGCGTGCGCGAGTCTTCCCCCACTTAAAGGGCCAGCGCACAATCAATTGGTGCCTGGCCCAATTACTGTTTCCACCCCAAAACCAATAAAAACCCACTTCCCCTTCCTGTCCTCGCCGGATCTTGTGTTGCCTTAGTGCCCAGTGAAAGCGTTAGTGTGTTTTGCTCCTACTGTGTATCCAGACCTTTTGCTGTTGCCCCCGACTACGAACCTTAGCCACCTGCCTTGACCCTTTGCTACGTCTGACCTTGCCTCTGCCTAATCCTTGTGTACCGCGCCTGTCTCAGCTGTCAGTGGGGTCGAGTTGCTATTGGAAGACACGACCTGGTTGCTACCGCCGCTGCAAGTCCATCCCGCCTTGCGGCGGACTCTGGTGAAAACCAGTAGCAACATTAGAACCGGTCCTCCAATACAACCCGTGCTATCGCCATATTGACATAGGGGATCCACCTCCTGTTCCCCGCTGTACCCGGAACGTGACAGTCCTCCTGTTCCCCGCTGTACCCGGAACGTGACATTACCTTTTTGTTTCCACTTGACCTTCCCTTCTAGATTGTAAGCTTTAACGAGCAGGGCCCTCTGATCCCTCCTGTATTGAATTGTATTGTAATTGTACTGTCTTCCCTGATGTTGTAAAGCGCTGCGCAAACCGCTATATAAATCCTGTATAATAATAATACACTAGTAGAATATCACTTGAAATTTTTCCTTTTAAGAAAAAAATGTATTTTTTGAACACAAGACGAGAAAATTCAAAGGTTTCTAGTAGCATATGTGGTTTTCATTCTGTAGAGTTCAATAATTCCAAAATTCAATGTTAACAGCAAACAAAATTTTGAACTACTTTTGAAGACCAGTCGTCAAGCTATTGAGCCAACTGACAATTTTCATACAAACTTTTGTACAACTTTTCATTCGACAATCTACTAATGTTTAGCCAGCTTTAGCCAGGTCCAGTAGGTGGGATGTTGATACACATGATTTGCTGCCTCTAGAACTAACCAATACCAGCTTAACATTTAAAACCCAACTCTGCCTCCTGAAATAATTAACCACTTTCCGCCCGGCCTATAGCAAAATGACGGCCGGCCAGTGGTTCAGTTATCCTGACTGGGCATCATATGACGTCCTTCAGGATAACAACCGCCACGTGCCCGTGGGGGTGCACATCGTGGCGATCGGTGGAGCGGTGTGTCAGTCTGACACAACGCTCCACCGATCTTGGTAAAGAGCCTCCGATGGAGGCTCTTTACCATGTGATCAGCCGTGTCCAATCACGGCTGATCACGATGTCAACAGGAAAAGCCGCTGATCGGGTTTTCCTCACTCGTGTCTGACAGACGCGAGTAGAGTAGAGCCGATCGGTGGCTCTCCTGACAGGGGGATCTGCGCTGATTATTTATCACCCCCCCTCAGATGCCCACACTAGACCACCAGGAGAGTGGCCAGGACCACCAGGAAAGGGGGCAACATGTGGATGGCCAGTTATGTACCCCATGGCCATCCACATGTGCAAATTATGCCCAATCTGTGCCAATAAGTGCTCACAAATAGGTACTGACTGGCACCATTATATAACATATGATGCCCAGCAATGCCACCCATCAGTGTCATCAGTGCCATCCATCAGTGTCATCAGAGTCCATTCATGCCCATCAGTGCCCATCCGTGCCACCCATAAGTACCCATCAGTGCCGCCTACGAGTGCCCATCAGTGCCACCTATGAGTGCCCATCGGTGATGCATACCAGTGCCACCTATCAGTGCCCATCAGTGCCCATCATCAGTGCCCATCATCAGTGCCCTTCAGTGCCACCTCATCAGTGCCGCCTTATCAATGCCCATCATTGAAGAAGAAAATGTACTTATTTACAAAAACAATTTACAGAAACAAAGAAAAACTTGTTTTTTTTCAAAATTTCAAACACATACAAACCGCAGAGGTGTAGGAACAAAATGATTTTGAATGAAATAAAAATGTGTTTGGGTACAGTGTTGTATGACCGCGCAATTGTCATTCAAATTGCGAAAACGCTGAAAGCTGAAAATTGGCCTGGGCAGGAAGGTGTCTAAGTGCCTGGTATTGAAGTGGTTAAAAAAAATCTATTGCCCAGCATGTTTTTAAATAGATTTAATAAAAAATAAATAAATGCATACCCTCTGTCTGGCTCTATACCTTAGATGCACTGCACTATGGTCCAGTGCTGGTTCTCTTCTGGGTTGAATAACACCAAGTGTCATGGGACCGTTGGCGATATGCAAAAAAACGACCAACAAACATGCATATGAGAAATAAAAAACACCACACTATTTTTTTTTTTTTATTGGATTAAATTTTGGTCACAGACCGGTTTATTGGTTTTAATAAATACATAAATAAATATTTAAAATAAATAGTAAACTTATTTCATCAATTAACTTCATCAACCAAATATTGATAAATTAAACCACTCTCAGCTCAGCCACTGAGACTCAAGCTGACTCAACCTTTAAATAACATTTTCTTACCAATCCCAAACGACAGGAGGGGTAAAACCACCACACCTCCTGTCCCTACCAACCTAACCCGCGGCCGACTCAATGCATGTTTAAAGGTCACAATTGAAAATATCTAAACCCACATCTGATAGATGCACTCCGTCATGCCTATAAATGCCTGTAATACCTCCTTCTAGCTCCAAATGGCGAAAAGAAAATCCCAGTTCAGGAACTAAAACATTTTCTAAAGCTTTATTGATTCTCTTACAAACTTTTTCAAGTGGCTTAAAAGTAACAGATTGTAACCAACATAACCTCAGGACAATTTAGAAAAATACTAATATTGTATTAGGAGAATTTAAGTGAAGAAAACGAAAAAAGTATCCTTTATGTTTGAAATGAAATCAAATGTTTTTAATTTCCCTATGTCATTTCCTCCTAGATGGACTATTAGTATATTAGGAGGAGGGGAGCTAGCATAAAGCCTTCCTAATTCAAAAATTAAATCACACCAAACCAGACCCCTAAGTCCATGCCAATTAATGAGGTATAACGATGGATCCAGGCCCTCTTGAGTATATCCTATCTGCTGCTCTTTTCTGCGCCCAGAAGATATAAGAGTGGCCCACAATCCAAACCGTAAGCCGGGAAACTGCAATCAAAATTTATGTTAATAAGGGCGAATATATAGTTTATATGAATCTGAACGCCATCTACCTATCCTCTTAATTTCATTCCCTTCTAAACCCATCCAAGCAGCTTCTGCAGCAGCTCCGAAGCGAAAAGAATGCGTAGTTATCTTTAAGTGACCTAGCTTTAAGTAACACATACATTGTTTCAGAACCATTGAGAATTGATAACTCGTTAACTGTGAACCATTATCATGAATAAATAACAAATTTTGAAAATTCGGCCTAATTACCAAATAAGCCTTCAAAGCCCTAGCGGGACATATATAAGCTATCGCACATTCTTGTAAAGTTATCCAAGACCCCAAACCTAAAGGGCCTGACTTACTGCATGAAAGAAAAATTTGTAAACTATTACCTAATAGAATAATATTGGAAAATAAAATACCAGACTGCTTCTTTTTTGAAGGCGGCAGCAATTCTGAAATTCTGAATGCCGCAAAAAACGCTATTGTAAAAACTGCATTAAACGGAACAGATTCAAAAATAGAATAACACACCCAAGGAGTAACCTTACACAATTTTTATAATAATTCTGGAGTGACAGGGCATCTATCATCCTTATAAACCATCCTATAAAGGGTATAAAATCATCCTTGTATACCCTTTTAAGACATGTCTGACTGAAAAGAAACTTTGACATGGTGGAAAACCGTAAAGCTTCAAGAAAAGGGAAACACCTGATACCACTTTAATATGCGACCAGGAATGACCTTTATCCTAAATGAAGGAAAAGTAATACCAAACTTTCTGAGTAAGCAGAAATATCAGTGTTTAGAGAAGACAAAAAAGTGGACCATAATAACCATGAAGCTGTATCATTTCTCCAAGTGGAATTAGCCACTGAGTATTGAATGTTCTTAAAAATGTAATTAGATCCCACAAATGGGATGGGCAACGCTCCCGACCACATCCGCCTCTGGCATTAACAAGAAAAATCGGTCCGTCTGTTGACGAGAGAGAGAATCGGCAATTATATTAAACTTACCTTTAATATACCTTGCCTTGATCGAGACGTTCCATTTTAGGCACAGAAAAACCAAATGCCGTAAGAAACCTACAACTTGAGGAGATTTGGCCGATAAGCAATTTACTGCAAAAGCTACTCCTTGATTATCCGTGCAAACCAAAATTCTTCTATTTGCAAAATACTCACCCCATATTTCTAAAGCTACAATAACTGGAACTAACTGGAAACAATTCTAATAAAACATTATTTTTACAAAAGCCCTTACTTACCCACCTGTAAGGCCATGCCGAAAAACACCAGTGAGTTTTCCAAATAACCCCGAAGCCTATAGAACCTGCTGCATCTGAGAGCTAGACAAAAATCTGAATCTAAAATGAAATCCTGTTGCCATAGAGTCTTACCATTAAATGTCTCCAGAAAATTTAGCCATACCAGAAGATCTGCCTTCATCTCAGAATTTACCCTTACATGCGATGAAGGGTTTTTTAAACCTGAAATTGAGCCTTATAACCTCCTTGAGAAAACTCTACCCATCAGAAGTACTCTCGCTGCAAAGGCCAACTGACCCAAAAATGATTGCAATTCCTTTAGTATAACTTTTTTCTTTCTGATACATTTTAACAAGACCTGAGTCAATCTATATACTTTATCGTTAGGGAGACTAAATTCCATGTCTATAGTATTCAAACCTATACCAAGAAATTCAATGTTAGTTGTTGGAAAAAAGTTTTTTCTTCTGCCAAAGAGATGCCGAAAAAATTACAAACCAAAAAGAATGACCGAAGTAAATTAAAACAATCTTGTGTTCCTGACGCTCCCAAAAATAAAAAATCATCTAAGGAATGAATGGAGAATTGCGAATCAGCTATCATATTCACTACCCACTTATTAAAAGATGAAAATGATTCAAAATAGAACTAAGAAATCAAGCATCCCATTCGCAGACATTTGTCAAAATAGAATTTATTTTAAAAAACAATACCTAAAGAATTAAAACAGGCTGGGTTTAATGGTAATAATCTGAAAGCAGATTTAATATCCGCCTCAGCCACTAATGCATTAGGCCCTAAGATACGCAATTTATTAACCGCTGACTCAAAAGACGCATACGTCACTGCCGTCGAGTCAGAGTCAATTTGATCGAATTTTGATGACAAGTGATGTATTAGCAGAAATTCCCCTGGTTCTTTTTTTGGCACTAATCCTAATGGAGAAAGTCTAAAGTCTTCAAATGGAGGGAAAACAAACGGACCCTCCATTCTACCAGCATCAACCTCTTTTAAAAGGTATTTTTTTTACTATATCAGGAAATTCTTGTACTGATTTTAAATTAATATTTATCGAGCAACCTGCTCCATTGAAAGAAGGTGGACTGAAACCATCTGCGAAACCCTCCATTAGCAGCGAAGCCTTCGGTCTGTTTGGGTAAACCTGCAACCAAGGAAGCATTCTTTGTAAACTCACTGGGGTTGCTGCTTTTTGGAAAATTGTCCTTTTGTCCAGCCTGAAGCTTGCGAAAACATTTTGCAATTGGGTGAGAATCAGCGCAAAAGGCACACTCGTGCTTGAATCTACACGCATTTGCCCATTTACACTGGCTTTCATTGAAGGCGAAACACAACCCTTTTTTATATGTATTCACTGATTGATTAACATTAGTAACATTGGGTTGGCGGACAAAAGGTTGTCTTTGAGGTAAAAGTAAATTAAGCCATAAGCCCCATGGAACCCCATTGTAGTGAAGATTGTATAGCTAATTTCTGACGAAACGCCTCATCATTTGTTAGCCAGGAAAAAACACTAAAGCTTCTGTATGCCTCCAGAATGATATCTATATGTTGAAATAATGCCGGGCTCTTTTCAGGGAATCTTTCACACAAAACACTTGAATAAAAAGATTTCAATACAGGTTTACGCCTCTCATCCTCAAAACTCTTATCGTCCCTTTTATCATATATGTGTGAAAAATCCCTAGAAGGGGGAAGCATCGAACTTTAAATCAATATATTCTTCTCTCCATATTTTCTCTTCAAGAGAAGCAGACAGATGAAAACCCAGGGGAGATAGGACACACTGCATACATTCCTTACTGCTGTTATCCTGACTTTTATCCTGTGACAGCACAGCTTCTTTATTCTGCGATGTCACTGGATGTTTGTCTATTAAAACAGAGGACCATACACCTGTTACACCTTCCTGCTGTTTAAAATTATCATTAGCCTGAGTACGCATAATTTGTATCAACTGTTCCAATGAAGAAGAAATGTCAGATAATTTATCCATAGTATTACACTTACCAATATCAGAATCGTTGCCACTACCTGTAGCCAAAAAGGGGGAGGCACACCGCACAGGAATAGCACAGTGGGCTTGCTGAAACCCTACCTGCTGAGAAAACTCAGCTAGCTGATTAGTATTAGCTGCATTAAGCCCCTGCTCACTCTGAGGCGCTTGCATGGCTGACATTAATTGTTCCTGAGACGATTCTCTCACTGAAGACGCCTGAGCGCTCCTCAACTGACTCTGACCTGTAGCTTCACTGATATACAGCTGTCTGCTTGTGGAAGTTACCGACCTCCCTCTACGACTTCTAACACTAGCGGGCAGGACCAGGCTTACACTCCTCCACTGCTGGCGCTTTCTCTTACTCTTTCTCTGACTTACTTCACCTCAGTCACAGCTGACATTCTCCTGCTGAGAGACAGTACTAGCGGCGTTCGGCTGAGCATACTCTGGAATGTGCTGCCTTGTCTGAGGTAAATTGTCACCTCCGCTGTCCTCTGCTGACTCTGGAGCTCTGCTGTGAGAACCGCTGACACCCGCCACTGCTTGGCTTTCAGGTAATGATAGACATAAACAAATCCATTCCTCCCCTCCAGCTGTTTCCGCTCGTTCTAATAACTGACGTATAAGAGTCTTCATTATGCCAGAGGTAACCTATTTTCAAATCACCCGCTCAGAGCTCCTTGCTGAATTCTCTTCTCTGGCGACTGTATAAGGCTAGCCCCCCCTTTCCCTCACTCCATCCACTTCCTGGAAGTTCAAGCCATTATGATTGCTTTACTCTAAGTAAGGGCTGCTGATTTGGTTACTAGCATCCGCCAATCACTCTGCTACCAACCCCCCCATTCACCATTTTAAAGACAATGAATAGTCATTTTGCTCCATTTTGTTGCTTTTATTGTGAAGTACAACTTGGATAGGAGAAAAGGAAATATGAGATGCCCATGATGCAGCACATGGGATTGCACGCAGCCCACACCCCAAAATAGAACATTTATCTATAATCATTAGAAAAAATTCCTTAAAATTATAATAAGAAAAAAACACACGGAACAACATATTGGCATAAGTAATGGCCGCAGCATTTTATTGGTTTGCATAAAATTATAAATATTTCAAAAATCTTTTTTATTCAACCATAAATATTCCAGTAAAAATAAATCCATCAATAAGCTCAGTTATTAGAAATCGAGCCAAATTAATTGAAATAACATTAAATATCCCCCCTAGACATCCAGGGTGACCATACTACATATAGTGCCAGCGACAAGAGAGGGAAGGGAGGGTAGCTCTTTTTCCAAAGCTTGACCAAATGTGAAAATTCCTGTCAGACAAAAATATTTATAAGGGGTCCTAAGGTTTCCAGAAGCTTCCACGGCTTCTAATTGGTTAGAAATTTTTCCTCAAAAATTTTAGTGACAGTAACCTAAATACCTATACTGTATCACCTGACATGAAATTCGAGCAGGGAGGAGGCGGCGCTGCTGCAAGCCCATGAAGGCGGGCCCAAATACCTGTTCCCTCCTTTTACATGGGATTGTACGCAGCCCACACCCCAAAATAGAACATTTATCTAAAATCATTAGAAAAAATTCCTTAAAATTAAACTATAATAAGAAAAACACACGGAACAACATATTGGCATAAGTAATGGCCTTATATATAACTTATATATATGGCACTTATATATAAAATTATAAATATTTCCAAAATCTTTTTTTATTCAACCATAAATATTCAAGTAAAAATAAATCTATCAATAAGCTCAGTTATTAGAACTCGAGACAAATTAATTGAAATAACTTTTTTTTTTTTTAATTTAAATCTTTATTCAACTTTTTTACAGTTTACAATTATAACACATTTTTATACAAAAACATATAGTAGGACATTGTCTTAAAAACCGTAAGACCAATTCTCATTGGCACAGGTTCATATTTTACCCAGGGATTGCTATCGCTTGACTTCCTATAAACAGTTCCCTACCGTTTATCTTGCTGTGTCCGACTCGTATACCTTATGTATTATCAGTTTTTCCTTTCTTTTCCCCTTCTTCCCTACTCCCCTCCCCCTCCCTCTGTATTGATGCATTTGTATTTAACTACTCCCTATCACCTATTTACTGCAAGGGTGGGAGGGGAGAGGGAAAAAGGAACCGAGAGAGAGGAACAAGAAGAAAAAAAAAAAAAAAATGTTTCCTCTCTCTCTTCCTCCCCCCCCCCCCCTCTCCCCAGCACCCATAGGCATTTCAGTGATCTATCTTCCTCAACCTTGGCGAGGTGCTGTCATTTCTCTTTCTTATTGATTACCCTGTTCAGTAGAACTTCATAATTATTGACCTGTTTGCGCATGGGAGTCCTTTTTGGTCGTCCATGGGCCCCACATACTATCAAATTCTTTGAGGTTGCCTCTTTTTAAATATGCTGTTCTTTCCCGGCATAGGGTCTCATTTATTGTGTTAATCCAATTGTTTACTGTGGGGGGCTCTTTTGATTGCCAGTACATCGCAATCAATTTCCTGGCCTGGAACATGCTTCTTAAGATTGCAACTGTGGTGCTCTTCCTCTCTCCCCTTTCTCTTCTAAATCCCAGAACACACACCATGGCCTCCTTTTCTAGTTTAACTGCATATACGTCTCTTAAAATATTAGTCACCCCTTCCCAATACCGGAATAGTTTAGGACACTTCCACATCATATGCAGGAGGTCTCCGACCCCCTGGCATCTTGGGCATTTGTCGTCTGCTGTCCTACCGGACTTAAACAGCCGTTTAGGTGTATAGTAGGCCCTATTTACCAGCATCAAATGGGATATCTTTTGCGGGGGGGAGACTGATATAGCTGGGGCCATCTCTAATATTCTTTTCCACTGATCATTCGTTATTACACCTATATCTTCCTCCCATTTCAGTTTTACGTTATGAAGTTCTCCTCCTAAATTCATTTTATGGGTTATCTGCCTGTATATCTCTGTTATCAGTCCCTTCGTGGAGCCTAAGTGTAGTATACATTGCCATAGATGAGTCTCGTTCCATATCAAGGGAAGACCCAGAAACTGGGCGTCGAGAGCATGACGTATTTGCATGTAAAAGTAAAATGTATCCTGTGTTATATTGAGCTCGTTTACCAACTCACTAAATTTTTTGATTATATTACCGTTATATAGTTGTTTTAGTCTTTTGATTCCCTGTTGTTCCCATTCACTATTTTTCCCCACCTGGAGGACTTCCTTTAAATTATTATTATCCCATAGGGGAGTGTGGTCGGACATTCCGTTATAGCCCATTTTTTTTTAAATTGTTGTCCAAAGTTTAACTAGCATTTTTATTGTGGGGTATCTAACTCGGAAAGAATCCGCCTCTAGTGCCTCTATTATAGTGCTGTGTCTGGACTCCGCCACTATTATTTTTCCGTTTGGGTTACCCCCCTCTAAGTCCCCACATCCCGTAAGTTGCTGCAGTTGGGATGACCAGAAATAACATTCTGGGCCTGGGACGGCAAATCCCCCTGCCCCTACCGGAAGTTGAAGAGTACCAAGGCGGATTCTAGCCTGATTAATTCCCTGAATAGGGTCTCAATTTTTTGGAACCACTTTCTGTCTATCCATATCGGGGAGTTGTGAAGTATGTACAGTAGTTGTGGCATCCATATCATTTTAATTAACCCACATCTCCCCGCTACCGACAGAGGAAAGTGCCTCCAAACCGAAATTTTCTTTTTGAACTTGGACAACAATGGTACAAGATTTTTACATAAATACCGAGTGGGATCCTTTGTCAAGGTTATCCCTAGATATTTCATCGTGTCCACTACCTTTATCTGGAATATTCCTGATATTGTTGGGTGGCTGATGACATCTATGGGCAGGAGTTCCAATTTATCCCTGTTTATATCTAGGCCGGAAAACTTGCCAAATTCCTCCACTACCCGAAGGGCATTTGTCAATGAGCTGCCAGTATCTCCTAAGAATAGCAGAACGTCGTCCGCATATAGTGCGATCTTTTCTTCTCTCCCTGCCTTTTTGCCAAATCCCCTTATATCAGGGTTAGTTCTTATTGCAATAGCCAATGGTTTCATTGCCAGGGCGAAGAGCAGGGGTGATAAAGGACACCCCTGTCTTGTCCCTCTCTCTAATTCGAACGCCTCCGACATTACATTATTGATTTTTAGTATGGCTATGGGTTTCTCATACAGCAACTTTATCCATCTGGTGAATGAGGGACCAAATCCGAAACCTTCCAATACCCTCCACAGGTATCCCCACTCTATACTGTCGAAGGCCTTGGTCACAGCTAATGTCATAATCGCCCTTGGTCCCCCATTCACCACCGGATCCTGTATGTTCAGAAAGGCCCTTCTGATGTTGATACTTGTCGAGCGGCCCGATATAAACCCTGTCTGATCTGAGTGGATTATTCTTGTCATAATTTTATTTAGCCTAGTTGCCAGAACCTTGGCCAGAATCTTTGCGTCAGAGCAGAGGAGAGATATTGGTCTATATGCCGCAGCTTCCAGTGGGTCTTTACCCTCTTTTAACAGGACTATAATTGTTGCCTCTAACATCGAGGCTGGTAGACATCCCTCCCTGAACACATCCTCCAATGTATTTAATAATTCTGGTAGCAAAACTTCACCGTATTGCTTGTATGTCTCAATTGGGAGACCATCCGGGCCGGGGGATTTCTGATTTGCCATATTTCCCACTGCCTGTTGTAGTTCTACTAGACTTATTGGGGCCTCTAACTCCTCACTCTCGTCCTGTGTAATACGTGGGATCTCCAATCTCCACAGGAAATCGTCCATCAATCTCTCTGCTCCAACCTTCTGGGCTGTGTAGAGATTTTTATAGAAGGCTCTGAAAAACTGGACTATTCCTGTGGAGTTGGAGATAATTTCTCCTCCCTCCCCTCTTATAGCCTGAATAGTTGACGGGGGTGTATTGGACTTTACTAGTCGCGCAAGCATCCTACCCACACTCTCCCCCTCTGCGAAGGACGCCTGCCGCTGAAGGAGTCTATTTGTTTCGACCTTCCTCATGATTACCAATTTATGTTCCTGTTGCTTATCCAGCCATATCTTTTTCTTTACCTCTGTCGCATTTGTTATATACTGGTTTTCTGCGCTTAATGTCTCCCTTTGGGATCTTTCTTCCTCTGCTCTGGCATCTTTATTAAATTTTGCTATTTGTTGGATCAGTGTCCCTCTTAAGAATGCTTTTAGGGTATCCCATGTTACTCTTGACCGTGCCGTGCCTAAGTTAAATTCCAGGAATGCTCTTAATTTGGGGAGAACCCCGTCTGCCTCTTTAATTAGTTCGTACCAACTGGGGTTTATTTTCCACTCCCTCCGATTTCGTTTTTCCCCTGTTTTTACTGTTGTTATTATTGGAGATTGATCGGATATTCCCCTAGGCCGGAATATAATATTTTCTATGATTTGTGACGCTCTCTCATTCCCGAGGACCAAATCTATCCTCGAGAGTGTAGAATGAGTGGCGGAATAGCATGTATATTGCCGGGCTGTGGGATTACGTACCCTCCAGATATCTATTAGACCCACTTCCTCCATAAATTGGCTCAGTTTACACTTTACTGTGGTATCTGGGGCTCTACGTGCAGGGAACCTATCTAGGTCTCTATCCGGGGCTTCATTAAAATCTCCTACTACCAGGATCGGTACCTCCCCTTTGTCCAAAAGAAAATCATTCAGTCTAAGCATCACTTCTAATTTAAATGGTGGGGGGATATAAATATTCGCCAATACATATGTGACCTCATCTATCATAAAGTACAGAAAAATGTATCTCCCGTGTTCATCTATGCTGATCTGTCTACAGGAGAAATTCACCCCCGCCCTCACCAGTATACTTACCCCTCTGCTATATGAGGAGTATACTGAATGATACTGGCAGTGGTATTTCCTGCTTTGCAGGAGCGGGGCGGTTTGTTTGGTCAAGTGGGTCTCCTGGAGACAGATCAGTCCCACCCCATGGTTTTCTAATGTTGAAAAGATTGCTGCTCTCTTAACTGGCGTCCCCAATCCTCTAACATTCCATGTACCTAGCTTCAATATCATCCCCCTTTTTTTTTTTTTCATGGGGTGAAATAGTTGCCCCTCTTGCAATGAGCGACTATTCAGAAGCAGCCTCGGGATTCCATAATAATAATAATAAAAAAAAAAAAAGAAAAAAGAGGGTAAATAAAAAACTAAGAGGCAAAGACCTATTATTTTTCCCAATATCTCAGTGTCATTCCCTATGATTCTCGTTTTCCACTGCAACCATTGTGACCAAGTGCAAACAGGAAACGTCCCAGGCATAAAAAAAAGAGAAAAAAAAATAAAGAAAAAGGAAAAAAATTTTGTTGCCCGTGCTTTAATCCCTAACTTCATGCGTATGTGTCCATTCTTCGTGCTTGCGTTTTCCTTATTATTTCTGGTGATACCTCTTTGTATTATACCTGCCTTATCCCCCTTCCCTTTTTGTATTAATTGTTTTATACCGTGTTTACCCCTCCCCCCCCTACTCCCCCCCTCCCCCTCCCCTACCCCCTCCCCTACCCCCATCCCGCCCCCCGCCCCCCTCCCACCCCACCTTACCAGGTGTTCCCCTGGAGGTTTCCAAGTGACCAATTCCCATACTTGCTTACCCTCATTCTCAACCATTCCACTCGTGCAGTATTTGTGTGCATTTATCTCCCTCCCCCTCCCGCCAATATATTGTTAATTACATTCTATCCAAGAGAAAAAAAAAAACAGCGATAATACATAATAATACTAATACATAATATTACCTAATAAATACGTTATACATATGTACACTTCAAACCCAACTTCACAAATATATATATATCTTTCTCTTTTTTTTCCCTTTCCCCCCCTTCCTTCTTCTCTCTTCTCTTCCCCCCTCCCCCCTCCCGACCCTCCTCACCCCCCACACTCTTTAATCTATCATAGTTTGTCCTTGTTTTCTTCTATCCACTTCTCGACTGCTTCTGGAGAATAGAAAATCTGAGATCCCCCCCACGCTGTCACCCGCAGCCTTGCGGGGTAGAGTAAAGCATATGTCAGCTTGTGCCTTTGTAGGGTGCGTTTAACCTGTACAAAACCAGCCCTTTGTCTCTGCAGTTCAGGCGAAAAATCTGAATAAAATGAGATCTTAGTCCCGTTGAGGAGGATGGTGCCCGCTTCCCTTGTTTTTCGTAATAGGGAGACCTTATCTTTATAATTTAAAAGTTTCATCAGTAGAGGACTAGGAAAGCCCCCATCCGGGGGAGCTCTGTAGGGGACTCTATGCGCTCTTACAATGGAAAACGTTGTCGAGAAGGATTCTCTTCCAAAGAGATCGACTAACCATTTTTCCAAGTACTGTATAGGGTCTGGACCTTCACTCCTTTCTGGTAGTCCCACCACCCTCACGTTATCCCTGCGCAGTCTGTTTTCCAAGTCCTCAAATTTTACTTCATGTCGGGTTATCTGTTCTTTCATACTTTTTATTTCCGTTATTAAAGGGGATATCTCGTCTTCTACGTGACTTATTTGCTGCTCTAGGGCAGTTGTTCTCTGAGCTGTTTTTGCCAGTTCTAGCCTGACCAATACTAGGTCCTCCTTCATGCCTTTCATTTGCTCGCTCAGCTCCTTAACTGAGTTATTACATGTATTAACAGCCAAAAAGACGTCTTTCAGTGTAGGTTCTATCTCTGAGGGTTTGCGGGGCTCTGTTGTTCCTGTGTCATTTAAATTACTTCCATTGTCTTTGTTACCCGGTGGTTTAACCAATGCTACTGGTAACGTTGTGCTACTTGCATGGCCCTGGCCTTGGCTTTTTCTATCTGTCAGGCCCCCTTGTTGTACTTTGGTCTGTGTATTCTTTTTTGGTGGTGTCTGAACCGGGGTATGTGCATATTGCTCCAATTTTGACGCTGCTGCAGTTGCGGTCCCTTGGGGATTTTTCTCTTTGGATGATCTTAGGTGCTGCATGGCTTAATTCCCCAATTGACCGGGGGTAGGTGCCCGAGAAGTAATAAATAAACAGAAAAAGGGGGAGGGGGGTGCCCAAAAAGGGGGTATAGTAGTTATAGTAGCGTAGTAGTATTGCCTGCAAAGTTGTTGTTGGCAGGTTTGTATAAACCGTCCGTTTCCTCCTTCTCCCCCCTCCTCCCTCCTCTTCTCTTCCGTCTGGGTGGACCGGGTGGGGTAGAAACAGGAGGTATCAAGTTCCTAATTTTCCCGCTTGACCCCTTAACTGGGCTCAGTCATGGAGTAGCATTCAATGTGTTTAACGCATGGACCATCCACTTAATACAAAGTTCATTCCTTGAATGTCAAGTAGGAAAAGAGAGGGTGGGCAGAGAATGAAAAGGAAACAGGGTTGCTGAGCTGAGCTAGTATTTCAACATTATTGCAGTTGTTCACACTAATATTGAGTGCATTAAAATCTAGCGTTTTGGAGGGGAAAAAACACTTTCCTGGGGGTGTATCCTCAAAACAGAAAAAAGAAATACAATTGTTGCCGGGTTTTGGTATTTGATGTACTTTCATATAGGTTTTTACTCACGTGCCCTGGGTATTCTGGGCGTACAGCACTTCAGCACTTGTCCCGCTTACGGTTTCGGTTTGGGGGTGCACGCCACGTAATATCAATTCTTTGTCCCCCTGGTCCGCCCTCCTCAGCTCCGACCCTCTGGTAAGGCAAAAAAAGCCGGCGTCTCGTGTGTCACTCTGCGCCGCTAGTGGGGATACGCTCACCACTCGCCGACACGACTGTCCTCTGGTTCTCCCCTTCCGCATGTGTATTCTGGCGCTCTGCCTGTGACGTCAGACGTTGCTCGGCAACCTTCGGGGTGACCGAGCTACGCTGCACTCCTCTGGCACTGTACTGGCTCTCTCACAGCCGCAGGTGGGATCCGTAGGCACAGGGTCTGCAAGGTCTGTAGTTGCACTCCCAGCTCTGCCCGAGTATGACAATCCTTAAAGCAAGGTTTTGGCAGAATGTTTCACAAGGTGCATGTCCCTTATGAAGTCCAGCGTACCAGCATGCTACGTGAGCAGATTAACAGGGCGGAGGGGAGAGAGACGCACACCTGTCTTCACTCAGCTCGCATCTCGGCTCACCTCACTCAGCACTCTCTCAGCACTCATGTCTGGTCACGCCCCCCAGAATCTATCCCCACTGGCTGCAATTGAAATAACTTTAAGCGTCCCCACAAGCCGGTATTTGTTTTTGCAAAAAACAAAAACCAGCCTAACCCAAAACCGCGGCCATTTCGATACAATTCTAAAAATATCGATACCAATATCCGATAGATGTATTCCATCCTGACGGTAAAATGCCACCTTCTAAATCTAAATGTCGATAAGCGAAACCACTAATGGAAGGTAAAAACTTGGAAATTGCTCGATTAACTCTTTTTCTGATCTTCTCCATGACTCTGCTATGTCCTGCAGTAAACCAGAACAATCTCGGCACTATCTCATATCTCATATCACATAACTGTTTTAGGGGAAATCAACTGAAATCTTTGCATATCCTGTTTCATCAGGAAAATCAAATCTAATTTTCTGAGCTTGCATAGATCATTTCCTCCTACATGAATTATTAAAATTTTTGGCAAAGGCCAAACATTGGCTAAATGAGCTAACAAAAGTTGACACCATCTAAGACCTCGAATGCCTTTCCATAACACAATAAATTCATCCTGAGGCATCGATACATTTTCAGTGTAAATACGCTGTGCAGCTCTTAGCCCAATAAATGTAGGAGTGTCCCACGATACAGACACATTTCTTGAATCCCAAAGAGATCAAATAAATAAATTAGGACGGATGTATGTTTTAAAACAACCGGAAACCCCACCTACCTATTTTTTTAATGTCATCATTTGACATACCACTCTGCTCTGCCACCGATGCTGCTCCGATTCAAAAGGAATGTGAGGTAAACTTGAATTTCTTTAAACCCAAAAAATCAAGAAATTTTTTAAACACAGCATTAAACTGAAAAATACTAAGAGGGCAACCATCCATATGTAACAAAAATAAACCCGAACTGAGGGCGAATCGTCAAATATTGTTGCAAAGTAATTAAAGGGTAGATATTCTCTATAACACAAGTAGAGAGAACTAACCACTGACCTTTACCTAGGTGGTCTGTCTTAAGCCCCATACACACGCGCGGATTATCCGAGGACCAGGTCCGTTGGATCATGTCCGTCGTACTTTGTCCGATGTTGGTTTTGCGTACACGCGGTCGGACAAAGTTGTCGGAAAATCCGATCATTCTGAACGTGGTGACGTTTGTTGCCTACGACGGGACTACATAGAGGCTAGTAGCCAATAGCTTTGGTCTTGTAATGTGATCTGAGCATGCGTAGCACTTTGTCCGTCGGAATTCGCTACACACGATCGGATTTGGTGTGATCGGACTTTGTTGTCAAAAAATCTATCCAGCAGGAGATAGGACTTTGTCCGTCAGACAATCCGATGGAAACTGTCCGATGGTGCCTACACACGGTCGGAATTTCCGACAACATTGTCTGATAGGACAGAATCCTTTGGAAAATCCGACCGTGTGTATGGGGCTTTAGATCTATTTATGAAAATCCTAACGAAATTATCGTGAAAAACCATGTGATCCCTTTGCAAGCCAGATAAACTAAATCTGTTAGGGGGAATTAGCTCTGAAATTCTCAAAGCCCCGAAAAAAGAGAACAAAAGCGGCTCTAAAAAGAAATGCTTCAAAATTAGAAAAACAAATAGAAGCTGTACTCAAACAGATTTTTTCTAAAGTTTCCATATAAATAGGTCTCCTGTCATCTGGGATATATCTCTCCTTCCTATAACCTTTTAAGATTTGTTTGACAGAAAAATAACTGTTGCAAGCAGGCATATATTGTAAATGACAAAAGAAAGAAATACCCACCAAAAGTTTGACTATATGGCTAGGGGCAAAATTCTGACTCATTAAGGATTCAAAAAACAGTAAAATTTAATTTTCGGATGGAAATAAAGATAAATTCTCATTAAGACAACAGAATTTTTCCCATTTCACCCATGCTCTTGAATATTCTTTCCAAGTCTGTGTGGCTAATGAAGCCTTAATAGCTCGAATGACCAAGTTCAGATCAGATCCTATAGATGAACTGGGCAAGGATGACTCTCCAAATCTGCATTGGGAAGAAGACGGCGAAACCCACTCATCTGAATACGAGAAAGTGAGTCCGCCATTATGTTATCTGCACCTGGAGTAAATTGCGCCTTTATCCATATGTTCCATTTCAAACATAAAAAGAATAATGACGCAATAACTTAATAACATGCAATGATTTGGAAGATAAACAATTAACTGCGAAAAGCACACCCTTATTATCAGTCGTAATAAGGATTCGCTTGTTCACAAAAAATCTACCCCAAATTTCAACCGCAGCTACCACTGGAAAATGTTCAAGTACTACTATATTTTTGGTCAAATCCCTAGATATCCAAGTTTCTGGCCAGGCTCCACAACACCAGTGCTCCTTGCAGATGGCTGCAAAACCTTTAGAGCCTGCAACATCAGTAAAAAGATGAAAGTCTGACGCAAAAATAAACTTATCCTGAAAAAGGGAACGCTCATTATATTCATCTAAAATTTTTTTCCATACTATTAAATCTTCTTTAAGGGACTCAGTTAAACAAATGTGAGAAAATGGTGATTTTAAACCTGCCGTGGAAAGATATAAACGCCTAGAAAATATACAACCTACTGGCATTACCCTAGACGTGAAAGCTAACAATTCCATCAAAGATTGCATGACATGTGTAGGCCTCAAGCCCCATGTCCTGATTACCCCCGTTACTTAAAACCCTCCAATCCCCCCAATAACGACTTGACCTGGTTATTGGAGTAAATGGCCTTAACGGCCTAAATTTTTTTATTAAAACTCTTTTGAAAATATTGAAAAAATATATAATAAATAACAAGTTATAAAAATAACCATTAAACTTCTGTATTTTGTGGGACATGTAAACAACCAACATACACTAGTCACTGTGAAACAACTTTTCAACTTTTTTATATATGTCTCCAGTCGGCAACCCCGGACTCGGAGGCGGTACCTAACCATCACAGTGACCTACGTTTACCCTTCCAGGATAACCCCTGTTAACCTCGGAAGTACCCGAAAAAAACTCCCATCCTCATGGATGGGTACAACATGTACCATACATGTACCCAAACTTCTCCTCCTCCAGCGACCCAACACTGCCACAGCACGGAAGGGGTAAGCCCTTATCTCTTCCTCTGCCGCTCTGAAAACTGATGTCACTTCCCCCTTTCTCCTGGCTAAGCGCGCGCTCCCCGCACTCGGCTCCTCCCCGCTCTCGGCTCCTCCCCTTCTCTTAAAAGGGGAACTACATACTTAAAGCGGCCATGCTGTGCTGGCCATCCCCTGTCATGTGGCCCCTGCGCCTATTCTATTTGTGCTTTTGCTCCGGGGCTTTCTTTTCTTTCAAAAGAACTTTCTTTTTACGCAGAAAAACATAAATCAGGTTCTTTAACTTAACTATCGTTTGTAAAGGTAGTCTGAATTTGAGTAAATCAGTGTCTATAAGAATACCCAAAATTTCAATGACTGTACATGGGAGAACAGTTTTTTCAATGGCTAGAGGAACGGCAAAATTTTTTGCCATATCTTTAAAAGTATTTAATAAATTTAAACAAAAATTTGAATATTTTGGGACTATAAATAAAAGATCATCCAGATAATGGACAATACCCTCCCAATGTGACTTAACAGATAAAACCCAATGCAAGAATGAGGAAAATTCTTTAAAATATGAACATGAAAGTGCACACCCCATAGGGAGACATTTATCATAAAAAATAAAAACCCTCAAAGGAAAAACCTAGCGAGTTAAATGCCTCTGGATCAATAGGTAAGTCTAAATGCTGATTTGATGTCGGCCTTAGCCAATAAGGCCCCATGACCAACTGATCTAATTTTTTCGATCGCATCTTCAAAAGAAGCATACGATACGGAACATAACGAATCATCTATATCATCATTTAAAGACTCTCCAGTGGGGAATGATAAATGATGAATCCGCCTCAGATCTGGTTTCAGGCTGGGTGCCCTGCCTCACAGCTGACGCGCTCCCAGCTGATCTCTTCAGGCCTTCCACTTGACACACAGATGCCGCCGCTCTTTTCTCAGGCGGACGGCTTCTCTGTCTCTGGTGCCGAACATCACTGACTTCAGCGGGGGGTTCCGGCGACATACCTCTAGGTAATTCTTCTAGTCGCTCCTCTTCATCTTCCGCTAGGGGTATGGCTTCTTCTTCCTCCGCTAGCGCCAGGCACCTCCGCAGCCAGTCATCTCCCCTGCCGCTCTCTGCTCTCTCTAAAATCTTCCTGAGTAGAGTCTTCATGGTCAAGCTTTAAAGAAATAAATTATAGCTTTTTTTTCCAAAGCTTGACCAAATGTGAAAATTCCTGTCAGACAAAAATATTTATAAGGGGTCCTAAGGTTTCCAGAAGCTTCCACGGCTTCTGGGTGGTTAGAAATTTTTCCTCAAAAATCTTAAAGTCAAAGTAACTAAATACCTATACTGTATCACCTGACCTGAAATTCGAGCAGGGAGGAGGCGGGGCTGCTGCAAGCCCATGAAGGCGGGCCCAAATACCTGTTCCCTCCTTTTACATTCTTGAAATTACTCGTGGCCTTGGCCTTGTATCTTTGTATTTCTGTGCATTAACTTCTTTACTGACTGTTGCTTTTCTTTGTGGAAATCCTTTACTGCATATTTACTGAGTTACTAGCTTCACTTCCAATGGAACAAGAGGAATCAGTCTGAATAATTCCTACTTGTAGACTAGAATAATATTGTCTTTATGAATCAAAGAGCCAGAGCCGCACACAGTTGCTCCCTCCAGCCTTCATGAATCGGACAGTCACCCAGTCTTTGGAAGGTATTACCAAAGTGCTAACCAGGCCAGAGACAACACGGCATCTCCCCCCGATGACCTGACACATGGCAATAAGCGGACCACTGCTTCCAGCCAGTCCATCAATAACAATGCTGTGTTCCCCAGCCACAGCATTTTACACTGCTCTGACAAGTTTCTCTTCTTCTGTTACACTGACCTTCTCCTCTAGAACAGTTCTGTGTCCCCGGTCACAGCATGCTGCTCTACTCTCCTCCGCTTGACTGCTACTTCCTCTACTTGATCTTCTTTACATCCAAGTCCTGTGTTCCCCGGTCACAGCAACTTGATGCCTCCTTAGAGATGAAGGTCCTTATCTTTAGCTCCTTCCCCGCGGTTCCTCCATCCCTCCTCTGCGTCTACTGCATCCCCCACATGGGGACGCATGGAACATCACCTCAAACATCCATGCTGTCTTTCTGCTCCACCGAACTTCTCTCTAGAAGCATGTGACCCCAGCTTATATGGGATCAAGATATAGGTCAGGGCTCCTCACATGAGCTGCCTGCCACTCAGGTCTCAGGTCCCACCTCTCTTCCATAACTATCCATCTGAATGCTGAGAAGCCACCTCTGAGCCAGAGAACAGGTGGCCACACCCCCCACTACACTGAACACTCCCAGTCCCAAATAACAACAACCAGGCCCAGCCTAAACCACAGGCCTGGCTAAATGTACCTGCACTTGGGTCCTGCAGCTAGAAAAATACTACTCTAGCACCTACCTTTAGGCAGAGGGTGCTACATGTGCAAACGTAAAGATTGCCTTCTGTCAGTGCTGGAGAACCAGAGGAAGGACCTATGATGTGACCAGCCAGAAAACAGCTGGATTTAGGGTATGTATTGTATGATTTGGAAAAATGGTGACCATGGGTGGGGCTTCAGGAAGGGGCGAGACATGGGGGAGGGGAAAGTGGGAAAAGGTGAAGGTGAGCTTTGATAGCTGAGGTGAGACAGCGTCTCCTTTTCTACTTTGTGAATATGATCATGAGTCTGAATGATCAAAACATAGTCACGTCTATGCAAGGGGTCACAATGATCATAAGCTCACAATGAGGTTGCTTTACTAAAGGAATAGAGCATATCCACTGCCAAAGGGAACTTTTCCTTATTTTAGTGAATGACGTGAAACAAAGTGGAAATTTTATTTGCAAGGAATATTCAATTATGAGCATAACAAATAAAAAAAATAAAAAAAAGATTTTTACTTGCACTGAATGATGGAAGTCAATGCAACTGCATTATTATTCTCTTTGAAAAGTGAATTTTCACTTAACTGAGTGAAGGAGCTGAATTTGTGCCAACTTCAATCATCCAACCACGCGCAAGCAAAAAGCCTGTTTTATAGTCCTAAATTTTCCATGCACATGATTGGGCTGTTTTTTTTGCAATGTTTGGAATTTTCACTTAATAGTGAACATACTCTACTTCCTTAGTAAATCAGGATCAGAGCATACAGGATATTATTGGGAGCTCACTAGATCTCTGTCAGGATGAACATGTATTTTTTTTTTCGCACAGCTAAAATAAAAAGCTTTTAATTATATATTTGATAGATCAAAAAGGAGCAAATAAGAGAAGTTCATTTTCAGGGTTTACATATATAATATTTTCTAGGGCTGTTACTGATTAAAATTTTCGTGTTCGATTAATCAATTTTTTTTAAATCGATTAATCGACTAATTTCGATTAATTATAAAGCACATACAGATCCAACTACTTTTAGCTGATCTCCTTGCATTGCAACTCTGCATTAGTCAGTGGTAAATGTGGTATACACTATATACAATCACCCGACACTAGTTAGTTTCCACAATCCATGACTTAACTTCACAGTTCACACAAATACGTTTTTAAATTCAAACTGTAGCACTGACGTAAGTAATTTTTTTTCCACAGTAGCGTGACAATCTCTCCACCTCCGGTCTAACTAATCACTCTCACCTTATGGCATGGACCCCTGTGCAAACAGGTGATCATGCAAGCGGGTATCAAATGGGTTAACAGGAACCATAAACTTCTCATGTCTCCTTAGATCTCAGCAAGGATGCCAGGTCATCATGGGTAGAAAGAAAAGATCTAAGTGCTCACCGCTTAACCACTTCAATACAGGGCACTTATACACCTTCCTGCCCAGACCAATTTTCAGCTTTCAGCGCTGTCGCACTTTGAATGACAATTGCGCGGTCATGCTACACTGTACCAAACTAAATTTTTATAATTTTTTTCCCACAAATAGAGCTTTCTTCTGGTGGTATTTGATCACCGCTGCGATTTTTGCTAAACAATAAAAAAAATCAGTACGTTTTGGAAAGGCACGCAGTGACACCACCACGCTACACGAGGGGAGGACGGGCTCCCGAACCTGCCGGCCGGCTATTGTTTTATACATGCAAACTGAGTTAAGCATTTCTGTAAGTGCAATTCTTTTTTTATTATTAAAAGTATTTTAAACGGGTTCACACTATGGCTGGTCTCTTTTCCTTTGAGTCCAAATTGGATGAAGGGTCCTGTGGATATATGTGAATACCGATCCAATTACCAGTATGGATCCAGAGTGCTGTGTGACATACTATCCTCGATTTCAGGCTGTTGACGGGGCTAAGTACACGCTTATTGCGCTTAGTCATCTGGTAAGCGCAATGGTTATTTGGTGGACGGGCTTTTTCACTTCAGACAAGTATATGTGAAGTCACCGTGGTGATCCAATCTGGAATTTATAGATTCTTCATACTTATTCATGAACTTTTTTTCACATTAATTTTATCATTATCAACTGTTATTATTTAGAAGTTATTAGTGAATCATTTCACTTTATAATTGATCATTTCTGCCATTTTTAGGATGGCAGTATATATATATATTTTTCTATATAGTGGTGTTGGCGCAGCTTTTTGACAGTATATTGTTTCTTGTGTGTGTATCCCACCTAAGCTGCAGCCTACACGCTATACAAATATCATCTTTTTATTCTTTTTGTTGAGCGCAGTTTATTTTTCTATAAGTAAAGCAGGGGGGCTGGGGGGGCGGTATTGTCAGATGTTTTTTTCACCTTAATGCATAGAAAACTTTTACCTTTACAACCCCTTTAAGTATAAGATTACATTTTTGTGTTCAAACACAAACTACTCACATAAAGATGATAAAAACACAGCATGTAAAGCCGACAATCGTGTTAGTTCCGTAGGGCAGCAGCGGGTGACGTCGTGCATAGCTCCTCCCCGTACGCGTTACATTCAATCAGAACTTCAACGTCACCGGACTCCTCCCCCCTTCCCTTTGTTAGCAGACGGAGGCACTTGGGGAAGGGGAGAGGAGCCCAGTGATGTTGATGTCCGTGACATCACCGGATCTCTGACAGAACTCCCTGAAGACACTGAAGCCGGCGGAGAGGTGAGTACCGATCAAAAGAATTTTGATAGATCAAAAAAATTAACGATTAATCAAGGAATTTATTTTTAAATTTCCACAGCCCTAATATTTTCTTATTTTTTTGTAGAAGAAGGTTGCAGTTCACCAAAAATTGCTAATGGGCGTACAACTCAGAAAAATGGCATCCGTTACGATCCTGAAATTGATGGTTATGGATTCTCTACTTCAGATGTAGTTGCAATCATGTGTGATAGCGGCTATAGACTTCAAGGAAGAAGCCAGAGCACATGCAATAAACATCAAACTTGGTATACCTTTGGCTTTCGATATGTATGGTCACCAAGGCTTCCAACCTGCGAGTGAGTTTATGTCATGTTTATATATTATGCTATATATGGAAAAAACGATATTACCGTATGCAGCTCCCAAGGTCAAAGAAGCCACAAGACTGTACAGAAAAATTACTGTGTAACTTTGTAAGTAACAATGGGGGAGATTAACTAAAACTGGAGCACTCAGAATTTGATGCAGCTGTGCATGGTAGCCAAAGAGCTTCTAACTTCAGCTTGTTCAATTAAGCTTTGACAATAAAACTGGAAAGCTTATTGGTTTCAATGCACAGCTGCACCCGATTATGCATGCTTCAGTTATAGTAAATCTCAATGTGTTTGTAACGTGTTATACTGTTTTTGTTTGTGTAGGCCGCCTTGCCACAAAACATGACCTTGCTTGGGGCACACAAGTACACACCATGTGTGAACGGGGCTTAAAAGGAAGTTGAAAATAACTGACTTACTGGCCAGATCACAAGGTGGCAATAAAATAAAATAAAAATAAAAAAGAGGAAAGAAAAACAAATTAACCAACATATCTAACCACTTGCCGACCAGCCGCCGCAGACATACTATTGCGCGTATCGCGGTATCGGTAAGGCGCTTTGTGTAAAAGCTATAACAGGCGTGCAAAAGCGCCCGCGGCACTGGAGCCGATGCGCGTGGCCACCCGCAATCTCTCCACAGAGAGGCGGAACGGGGATCTGTCAATGTAAACAAAGCAGATCCCTGTTCTGACAGGAGAGTAGAGAGAGATAGTCTGTTCCTAGTGATCAGGAACAGCAATCTCCCTCTACTCCCTATCAGTCCACTGCCCCCACAGTTAGAAACACCTCCCTAGGGAACACTTAACCCCTTGATCGCACCCTACCTGTTAGCCCCTTCCCTGTCAGTAGGGATGAGCCGAACACCCCCGGGTTCGGTTCGCACCAGAACCATCGAACGGACCGAAAGTTCGCGCGAATTTTCGAACCCTATACGTTATAATGGACGCGAACGTTCAAAATCAAAAGTGCTAATTACAACGGCCAATATGCATGTTAATGTCATAAAACAGGTTTGGGGACCGGGGTCCTGCCCCAGGGGACATATATCAATGCAAAAAGAACTTTTAAAAACTAACGTTTTTTCGGGAGCAGTCATTTTAATGATGCATAAAGTGAAAAAAAAAAAGTGAAATTTTCCTTTAAATATGGTACCTGGAGGGTGTCTAAAGTATGCCTGTGAAGTGGCATGTGTTTCCCGTGTTTAGAACTGTCCTTGCACAAAATGACATTTGTAAAGGAAAAAAAGAAGCCATTTAAAACCACTTGCGGCTTTAGGTTTGTTCTTAAGTAGAATCTGAACAGGTACATTATGAAGTGTAGCTCCATCCCAAAAAAATCTATTTTTAAGCTTTTTGGAGAACATAGGGAGGGGTTATCACCCCTGTAACATTTGCTGTCTTTGCACATCTGTTCAGAACATGTCACCTCACTTTCCGTCCCAATGACAAATGTTTTTGGAAAAGTGGGGTTTTAATTGAAACAAGGATTGGTGATAAAGTATCAGTAGAGAGGAGATACCTTTTTCCCAAATTAAATCTAACAGGATAGAATTTCCCTTCCTAGGGGTAGATTTCCTCTCACTTCCTGTTTTCTCTTTCCATTTGCAAGTAGGAGTCGTTTTGTAAGTTGGATGTTTGAAAGTAGGGGCCTGGCGTATATACTCTGCAGAAATTTGCCCTATTAGATGTTGGTGTAGCCACAAGACTGGTGGGCACAGGAATGGGCCCTGCTGTGAGTTAATAGATCAAGATTTGTAATTGCATGCACCTGTTGAACAGGGCAGAAAAATTGGGGGGGTGGTGGTGGTGGTGGACGGTGTTGCCACAAGACTGTAAGCTCTCACAGTTACTCTTGGTGGGCGCAGGAATGGGCCCTGCTGTGAGTTATTAGATCAAGATTTGTAATTGCAAGCACCTGATGAACAGGGCAGAAAAATTGGGCCTTTGGCGGTGGTGGTGGACGGTGTTGCCACAAGACTGTAAGCTCTCACAGTTACTCTTGGTGGGCGCAGGAATGGGCCCTGCTGTGAGTTATTAGATCAAGATTTGTAATTGCAAGCACCTGATGAACAGGGCAGAAAAATTGGGCCTTTGGCGGTGGTGGTGGACGGTGTTGCCACAAGACTGTAAGCTCTCACAGTTACTCTTGGTGGGTGCAGGAATATGCCCTGCTGTGAGTTATTAGATCAAGATTTGTAATTGCAAGCACCTGATGAACAGGGCAGAAAAATTGGGCCTTTGGCGGTGGTGGTGGACGGTGTTGCCACAAGACTGTAGGCCCTCATAGTTACTCTTGGTGGGCGCAGGAATGGGCCCTGCTGTGAACTATTAGATCAAGATTTGTAATTACCCGCCCCTGTTAAACAGGGGCTGAAAAATTGTGCCTTAGGCGCTGGTGCCACAACACTGCAACCCCTCACAGATACTGTACTTGGAGCACAGCAGTCACACGTGTTGCGAAGCATTTTTTTAAAAAATTGTAAGTACACGCCCCTGTTAAACAGGGGCTGAAAAATTGTGCCTTAGGCACTGGTGCCACAACACTGCAACCCCTCACAGATACTGTACTTGGAGCACAGCAGTCACACGTGTTGCGAAGCATTTTTTTAAAAAATTGTAAGTACACGCCCCTGTTAAACAGGGGCTGAAAAATTGTGCCTTAGGCACTGGTGCTGGTGCCACAACACTGCAACCCCTCACAGATACTGTACTTGGAGCACAGCAGTCACACGTGTTGCGAAGCATTTTTTAAAAAAATTGTAAGTACACGCCCCTGTTAAACAGGGGCTGAAAAATTGTGCCTTAGGCACTGGTGCCACAACACTGCAACCCCTCACAGATACTGTACTTGGAGCACAGCAGTCACACGTGTTGCGAAGCTTTTTTTTATAAAAATTGTATGTACACGCCCCTGTTAAACAGGGGCTGAAAAATTGTGCCTTAGGCACTGGTGCTGGTGCCACAACACTGCAACCCCTCACAGATACTGTACTTGGAGCACAGCAGTCACACGTGTTGCGAAGCATTTTTTTATAAAAATTGTATGTACACGCCCCTGTTAAACAGGGGCTGAAAAATTGTGCCTTAGGCACTGGTGTGGTGGCATGGATCATTGAGGAGGAGGAAGAGGATAGTCAGTGAACAGAAGAGGACAGTCACTCAGCATCAGCATAGGCAGTCTTGAAGGGATGTGACATTATAAATGATTCCGTTATATCCGCTTCAGGTGCCTGGTAGCTGGTGGTGATCCAAGACTGATTCATTTTGATGAAGGTCAGTCGATCAACCAAGGCGGTGGACAGGCGCACCCTATGATCGGTGACAAATCCTCCAGCAGCACTGAATGTGCGTTCGGAAAGAACGCTGGAGGCAGGACAGGCCAGTAGCTCAATTGCATACTGTGCAAGCTCTGGCCAGTGATCCATCCTCAGGACCCAGTAAGCCAGAGGATTTTCGGTGGGAAAGGTGTCCAAGTCTGACCTTGCCCCAAGGTATTCCTGCACCATGTATATCAGACGCTGGCGATGGTTGCTGGAACCGATCATACCTTGGGGCTGCGGACTAAAAAATTGTCTGAACGCATCGGTCAGACGTCCACCTTCCCCACCGCTCCTTCTGCTACTGACCGAAGCCTCAGCAACGCGTCGCCCAGGACCAGGAGTTTGTAACCTCCCAGTTTCTGGGAACGCGTTGCACAGACCTTTCTGCAAGGCCTCCCTGAGATGTCTCATCCTCTGCTCCCTCTGCGATGGCAAGATAAGGTCCGCAACCTTACCCTTGTACCGTGGATCAAGGAGAGTGGCCAGCCAGTAATGGTCCCTCTCCTTGATCCGAAGAACACGAGGATCCTTCCGCAGGCTTTGCAGGATCAGGGAGGCCATGCAGCGTAGGTTAGCTGAGGCATTCGGTCCGGAGTCTTCTGGGTCACTGAGGATGACATGATCGCCATGATCGCCATGATCGCCAGCCACCTCCTCCCAGCCACGTACAAGTCCACTGGTTTGTTGGGACTGTACATCATCCCTAAAAGACTGCTCTGTCCGGATAAAGGGGGCCTTGAGAGGCAAGGAAGTCCTCCTCTTCCTGCCTCTGTTCTGCCTCAAGTGCCCTGTCCATTATCCCACGCAGCGTATGCTCCAACAGGTGGACAAGAGGGACAGTGTCACTGATGCATGCACTGTCACTGCTCACCATCCTCGTGGCCTCCTCAAATGGTGAGAGGACAGTGCATGCATCCCTGATCATGCTCCACTGACGTGGGGAAAAAAAACCAAGCTCCCCTGACCCTGTCCTGGTGCCGTAGTCGCAAAGGTACTCATTGATGGCCCTCTGCTGCGTGTGCAGTCGCTGCAGCATGGCCAACGTTGAGTTCCACCTGGTGGGCATGTCACATATTAGGCGGTTCTTGGGCAGGTTCAGCTCCTTTTGCAGCTCAGTCAGCCGAGCACTGGCATTATAAGATCGGCGGAAATGCACACAGACTTTCCTGGCCTGCCTCAGGACATCCTGTAAGCCTGGGAACCTGCCCAAGAACCGCTGCACCACCAGGTTGAGGACGTGAGCCATGCAGGGCACATGGGTGAGCTGCCCCTGTCGCAGGGCGGAGAGGAGGTTGGTGCCATTGTCAGAAACGACCATTCCTGGCTTAAGCTGACGTGGCGTCAACCACCTCTCGGCCTGCCCCTGCAGAGCTGCCAGAACCTCTGGCCCAGTGTGGCTCCTGTCCCCCAAACACACCAGCGCAAGCACGGCATGGCATCTTTTTGCCTGCGTACTTGCGTAGCCCCTTGTACGCCTACGGAGCACCGCTGGTTCCAAGGACAGAGCACTGGAGGAAGAAGAAGAGGAGGGGGTGGAGGAGAGAGGTGTGTCACAACCAGTAGCAGTAGTAGCGTTTTGGAGGCGTGGTGGCGGAACAACCTCCAACACTACTGCACCTTGTCCTGCATCCCTCCCAGCTGCCAATAGAGTGACCCAATGGGCCGTGAAAGAAAGGTACCGTCCCTGTCCATGCCTGCTGGACCATGAGTCAGCGGTAATATGCACCTTACCGCTGACCGCCCTGTCCAGCGAGGCATGGACATTGCCTTCCACATGCCGGTAGAGAGACGGAATCGCCTTCCGTGAGAAAAAGTGGCGTTTGGGAACCTGCCACTGAGGAACCGCACATTGAACAAACTCACGGAAGGGGGCCGAGTCTACCAACTGAAAAGGCAGCAGTTGAAGTGCTAGCAATTTAGCCAAGTTAGCATTCAACCGCTGGGCATGTGGATGGCTGGGAGTGTACTTCTTTCTACGGTCCAGCAGCTGGGGCAGGGAAATTTGCCTGCTGCAATCGGACGTCGGTGTACTGCAAGTACTTGGTTGTGACACACCTAATTCTACACCTTCAGTCCTCTCAGAGCAGCTTTCAGAGAGGACTGAAGGTGTAGTGGGGATGGAGATCCCAGCTGATGAGGAGCAAGGAGAGGTCCGCTTAGTTCTTTGGTGTGGGTCTTTTATGTGTGCCTGCCTGGCAGGTCGACATATGTCTGGTCATGCTTGTGGTGCCCAAGCGGCTGATGTTTTGGCCACGCGAGATACGCTTGAGACAAATATTGCAAATAGCAGTGGTGCGATCTGATGCACTCGTCTCAAAAAAGGCCCACACCAAAGAACTTTTCTGATAACGTGCAGAGGCAGCGCCCTGCACAGGCGGAGCTCTGCGGTGTTGTACAGTTGCTGTGCTGGCCTCTAGCTGGCCTCCAGGGGGCATCCTGCCTCGTTGGACATGTGACGCCGCATCCTCCTCCTCCTCGTCCTCCTCCTCATCCTCTCTCCCTTCAGGCACCCACGTGGAGTCAGTGACCTCATCATCCCCTCCCTCTTCACCACTAGAGCAAAACTGTCAGTAAGCTGCAGCTGGTGGAACAGTACTGCCAGATTCCTCAAGCTGGGTATCATCATCCGAGCCTTCGAATCGTTGGGCATCCTCCTGGAGCATGTACCCAACACTGTGCTCAAAGAGTTCGGGGGACTCCTCAGGAGGACATGGTGGGTCTAGGGAAGGGGTGGCTGATGATGCCATTGAGTACGCATTGGCAGCAGCTCTGCCAGTACCCTGAGCCTGGGTGAGAGAGGATGAGGAGGATGAGGAGGGCTTGGTCATCCATTCTACCATCCTTCAGCATGATGCGGCTCCACATGTCCAGCTGCCGAAAACAAAGACGCGCGTGTCCCATGGCCACGTGCTGATGACGATGCACAACCACGTCCACGGCCACGGCCACGTCCACTAGAAACAGAGCCTGCCTGCCCTGTGTTCTTGGCTCTGCACGCTCTGCCTCCCCTTGGCGGTCTTCCAGCCATTGTAGTCGGTAGTCCTGTGGGTGCTGCTGAGAAGAAATATATAGGAGCTCTGTGTGATGCCACTAACACACTAGAAGTCCTATGGGTGCTTCTGCAAAGAAAATAGAGGAGCTCTGTGTGATGCCACTAACACACTAGAAGTCCTGTGGGTGCTGCTGAGAAGAAAATATAGGAGCTCTGTGTGATGCCACTAACACACTAGAAGTCCTATGGGTGCTTCTGCAAAGAAAATATAGGAGCTCTGTGTGATGCCACTAACACACTAGAAGTCCTGTGGGTGCTGCTGAGAAGAAAATATAGGAGCTCTGTGTGATGCCACTAACACACTAGAAGTCCTATGGGTGCTTCTGCAAAGAAAATAGAGGAGCTCTGTGTGATGCCACTAACACACTAGAAGTCCTGTGGGTGCTGCTGAGAAGAAAATATAGGAGCTCTGTGCGATGCCACTAACACACTAGAAGTCCTATGGGTGCTTCTGCAAAGAAAATAGAGGAGCTCTGTGTGATGCCACTAACACACTAGAAGTCCTGTGGGTGCTGCTGAGAAGAAAATATAGGAGCTCTGTGTGATGCCACTAACACACTAGAAGTCCTATGGGTGCTTCTGCAAAGAAAATAGAGGAGCTCTGTGTGATGCCACTAACACACTACAAGTCCTGTGGGTGCTGCTGAGAAGAAAATATAGGAGCTCTGTGTGATGCCACTAACACACTAGAAGTCCTATGGGTGCTTCTGCAAAGAAAATAGAGGATCTCTGTGTGATGGGACTAACACACTTCAAGTCCTATAGGTGCTTCTGGGAACAAAATATAGCTCTGTGTGATGGGACTAACACACTTCAAGTCCTATAGGTGCTTCTGGGAACAAAATATAGGATCTCTGTGTGATGGGACTAACACACTTCAAGTCCTATAGGTGCTTCTGGGAACAAAATATAGGATCTCTGTGTGATGGGACTAACACACTTCAAGTCCTATAGGTGCTTCTGGGAAGAAAATATAGGTCTGTGTGATGGGACTAACACACTTCAAGTCCTATAGGTGCTTCTGGGAACAAAATATATGATCTCTGTGTGATGGGACTAACACACTTCAAGTCCTATGGGTGCTTCTGGGAAGAAAATATAGGTCTGTGTGATGGGACTAACACACTTCAAGTCCTATAGGTGCTTCTGGGAACAAAATATAGGATCTCTGTGTGATGGGACTAACACACTACAAGTCCTATGGGTGCTTCTGGGAATAAAATATAGCTCTGTGTGATGGGACTAACACACTACAAGTCCTATGGGTGCTTCTGGGAAGAAAATATAGGTCTGTGTGATGGGACTAACACACTTCAAGTCCTATAGGTGCTTCTGGGAACAAAATATAGGATCTCTGTGTGATGGGACTAACACACTTCAAGTCCTATAGGTGCTTCTGGGAACAAAATATAGGTCTGTGTGATGGGACTAACACACTTCAAGTCCTATAGGTGCTTCTGGGAACAAAATATAGGATCTCTGTGTGATGGGACTAACACACTTCAAGTCCTATGGGTGCTTCTGGGAAGAAAATATAGGTCTGTGTGATGGGACTAACACACTTCAAGTCCTATAGGTGCTTCTGGGAACAAAATATATGATCTCTGTGTGATGGGACTAACACACTCAAGTCCTATAGGTGCTTCTGGGAACAAAATATAGGATCTCTGTGTGATGGGACTAACACACTTCAAGTCCTATAGGTGCTTCTGGGAACAAAATATAGGTCTGTGTGATGGGACTAACACACTTCAAGTCCTATAGGTGCTTCTGGGAACAAAATATAGGATCTCTGTGTGATGGGACTAACACACTTCAAGTCCTATGGGTGCTTCTGGGAAGAAAATATAGGTCTGTGTGATGGGACTAACACACTTCAAGTCCTATAGGTGCTTCTGGGAACAAAATATATGATCTCTGTGTGATGGGACTAACACACTACAAGTCCTATAGGTGCTTCTGGGAACAAAATATAGGATCTCTGTGTGATGGGACTAACACACTTCAAGTCCTATAGGTGCTTCTGGGAAGAAAATATAGGTCTGTGTGATGGGACTAACACACTTCAAGTCCTATAGGTGCTTCTGGGAACAAAATATAGGATCTCTGTGTGATGGGACTAACACACTTCAAGTCCTATGGGTGCTTCTGGGAACAAAATATAGCTCTGTGTGATGGGACTAACACACTGCAAGTCCTATGGGTGCTTCTGGGAAGAAAATATAGGTCTGTGTGATGGGACTAACACACTTCAAGTCCTATAGGTGCTTCTGGGAACAAAATATAGGATCTCTGTGTGATGGGACTAACACACTACAAGTCCTATGGGTGCTTCTGGGAAGAAAATATAGCTCTGTGTGATGGGACTAACACACTTCAAGTCCTATAGGTGCTTCTGGGAACAAAATATATGATCTCTGTGTGATGGGACTAACACACTACAAGTCCTATAGGTGCTTCTGGGAAGAAAATATAGCTCTGTGTGATGGGACTAACACACTTCAAGTCCTATAGGTGCTTCTGGGAACAAAATATAGCTCTGTGTGATGGGACTAACACACTACAAGTCCTATAGGTGCTTCTGGGAACAAAATATATGATCTCTGTGTGATGGGACTAACACACTACAAGTCCTATAGGTGCTTCTGGGAACAAAATATAGGATCTCTGTGTGATGGGACTAACACACTTCAAGTCCTATAGGTGCTTCTGGGAAGAAAATATAGCTCTGTGTGATGGGACTAACACACTTCAAGTCCTATAGGTGCTTCTGGGAACAAAATATATGATCTCTGTGTGATGGGACTAACACACTTCAAGTCCTATAGGTGCTTCTGGGAAGAAAATATAGCTCTGTGTGATGGGACTAACACACTTCAAGTCCTATAGGTGCTTCTGGGAACAAAATATATGATCTCTGTGTGATGGGACTAACACACTTCAAGTCCTATAGGTGCTTCTGGGAAGAAAATATAGCTCTGTGTGATGGGACTAACACACTTCAAGTCCTATAGGTGCTTCTGGGAACAAAATATATGATCTCTGTGTGATGGGACTAACACACTACAAGTCCTATAGGTGCTTCTGGGAAGAAAATATAGGTCTGTGTGATGGGACTAACACACTTCAAGTCCTATAGGTGCTTCTGGGAACAAAATATAGGAGCTCTGTTTGCTGCCAGTGCCTGCCTGCCACGAACACACTACAAGTCCTATAGGTGCTTCTGGGAACAAAATATAGGAGCTCTGTTTGCTGCCAGTGCCTGCCTGCCACGAACACACTACAAGTCCTATAGGTGCTTCTGGGAACAAAATATAGGAGCTCTGTTTGCTGCCACTGCCTGCCTGCCACGAACACACTACAAGTCCTATAGGTGCTTCTGGGAACAAAATATAGGAGCTCTGTTTGCTGCCACTGCCTGCCAGTGCCTGCCTGCCACGAACACACTACAAGCCCCTCTTTCTAAATGAATCTTCCTAAATGAATCTTTCTAACTAAATCTCTCTAACTAAATCTTTCTAACTGAATCTAGCAGAGTGACACAGAATGATCCTGCTCTCTCTAACGCCGGAACGCATGTGACCGGCGCCGACGGCGTGGCGGCCTTTTATAAGAGGGGGCGTGTACTAAAGCCCCTGAGCTGTAATTGGCTACAGGCGTCCTGCAATGCATTGCGGGGCCGCTCGCATCACACGAACGTGATGCGAGCGGCCAAAATAGTTCTGGGCTCGCCGAGCGAGCGAACACCCGGTGCTCGATGCGAACATGGGTTCGCATCGAGCACCGGGCCCATCCCTACCTGTCAGTGTCATTTATACAGTAATCAGTGGATATGTTTAGCTCTGATCACTGTAATAATGTCACTGGTCTCAAAGTGCCAAAAGTGTCCGATCTGATCACAACCATTACTAGTAAAAAAATAATAATAATAATGCCAAAAATCTATCCCCTATTTTGTAGACACTATAACTTTTGCGCAAACCAATCAATATACGCTTATTGGGATTTTTTTATCAAAAATATGTAGTAGAATAAATATTGTCTTAAATTGATGAATAAATTATTTTTTTATATATATATTTTTGGATATGTGTTAAGGCAAAAAGTTAAAAATATATATATTGTTTTTCTTCAAATTTAAATCTTTATTTATCTTTAGGAGAAGCAAGGAATACACTCTACCATCATCACATCTCACATATTATCTACATCTATACATACACTTCTGGTGATCAGTTAAGTCATTAAAAAAAAAAAAAGGAACATATTACCTCACGCAATAGCAATCGTCGACTCTACTGTCACTTTCTAATTTCTCAAAGAATACAAATGAAAATAAGATGGAATATCCACTGCCTATACCCAGGGATCGAGTTTCTCTCAGACTCTGCCCTAAGGTTCCCTTTTTATATGTTCATAGAGTGTAGAACCTTCTCTTACTCCTATATTTTATTACCCACAAAAAAGAAAATAACCTAGTCAATAATACAAAAAAAAAAATACAAAAAAACAAAAAACAAAACAGAACCCCCCCCCCCCCCCCCCAAAAAAAGAAAAAAAGGGAGGGAAAAAAAAAAGAGGGGAGGGGGAATTTAGGGAAGATTTACCTCTCTCCCTCCCCTCCCCTCCATCTCCCCCCCCCCCGTCTCTCTCCCTCCACCTCTCCCCCATAGGTACCCTCCGCTTTCCTCTCTATTTTCAATTGTCCAGGTTTACATCTATAAGCTTTCTCCCCTCCTCTGAATTAATATAAAGATTCCATGCGGACCATGTTTCCAGATATCTCCATCTTTTCTGTCGGGATGACCATACCAGGTCCTCCATATGGTTTAATTGCTCTACCTTTTTAAGCCAAATTCCCACTGATGGTGGTCGCGTCACATAAGTGGAATACAAGATTTAGCTGCGTTCAGAAGGTGGCATAAAACAGTTTTCCTATATATTTTAATAGAGCTTCTCGTATCTTGTAATAGAAAAAGGGATGGGTCTTCTGGTAATTCTTGTTCACAAAATTTTTGAGAGATTCTCCGAACTTCTTTCCAGAAATCCCTTATTCTAGTACAAGCCCAGAAAATATGTACTAACGTCCCCTTTTCTTCTCCGCAACGCCAACACATGTCTGATGTCTCCGGGTAACATCTATGCAGTAATACTGGGGTATGATACCATCGCGACAGAATCTTAAAGTTGGTCTCCTGTGTTCTTATACAGGTTGAAGATTCAAATATATTGCCTATTATTATTTCTCCTCCGAAAATATTTGATCTAGGTCTCTTTCCCACTCCCTAAAGAAGGGCAATCTGAAATCTTCCGGCGGTGTCACTAGCAGCACATACGTCCTAGACAGGGTATGATGCAATGCCCCACTTGCATTACAATACCTCTCAAATGTTGTTAGCGCGCGATCGTAGCCACCTAGTGGCTTTAGTGTATTTAAAAAAGGTCTCAGCTGTGTTGCGCGCCACCGATCTAGTTGGAATGCTGTAGATCCTATTGTCATCGCCTGTGTCGTAGGCCATGTTCCATTTATCATAAAGTGTGAAGCTTGGAATGTCCCTTGTTCTATTAATGCTCTAAATTTTCCATCCCTTATTCCTGGATCAGTGGGTGTCCCTTTACTGAAATCGGGAGCTTTCTATAACACCAGGCGGCTCTTTGCAATATCACCTTACTTTGCACCTGTTCTAAACCCGGCCACATCTTCCATTCCCCATGTCTACTCCAATCTATCAGTCGGCTCACAAGTGCCGCCTGGTAGTATTTATATATATCTGGTAAAGCTAAACCTCCATATTTTTTGGGGAGATTCAGTAGAGATCTACTGATTCTTGGACGTTTGTTTGCCCATATAAATCTAGTCACTAAGGATTGTATTTGCTTAAAATAGTTTTTAGGTGTATCGATTGGTAATGCCTGGAACAAATATAAAAACTTCGGGAGAATGCTCATTTTAATAATATTACACCTCCCAAACCATGAAAAGAGTCCTTTCTGCCATTTTCCAAGAAGATTTTGCACATTGTGTAATAATTGGGGGAAGTTCAATTTATACGTACATGAAAGATCTGACGGGATAAGAGTTCCCAAGTATTTCAGAGCTTGGTCTGACCATTTAATTTTATAACTTAACTTCAATGTTCTCAGTATCTCTTTAGAAATCATTACTCCCATAGCTTCGGATTTTGATAGGTTTATCTTAAAGTCTGATAGAGCACCATAGGCCTCAATTTCTTTCAAAAGATTGGGTAGTGAAACTATTGGGTTAGTTAATGAGAATAGCATATCGTCCGCATAGGCCGAAGTCTTATATTGCCTTCCCCCTACTAATAGGCCCCCTATATCTGGGTTTGAACGGATTTTACACAGTAAGGGCTCTAAGGACAGAACAAACAGGATTGGGGACAGGGGACAACCCTGTCTAGTCCCGTTCTTAACCCTAAATATTTGAGAAACAACCCCATTCACTTTTACCTGAGCAGTTGGTTGGGTGTAGATACTTGAGATCCATCGGAACATATTATTTCCCAGTCCTATCCGCTTTAATACTGAGAACATAAAATGCCAATTGATACGGTCAAAGGCTTTCTCTGCATCTGTCCCCAAAAATAAACACGGAATTTTATAAGTATTAGCTACATGGATAAGGTTCAAGGATCTAATCGTATTGTCTCGTGCTTCCCGCATCTGAACGAACCCTACCTGATCTTGATTAATCAGGGAGGGTAAGTATTGCTGAAGCCGCGTCGCTAAAATTTTTGAAAAAAGCTTTAGATCTGTATTTAAAAGGGATATTGGCCTGTAACTTCCACATTGCATTGGATCTTTACCTTCCTTAAGTAGAATTGTTATTAAGGCTTTCAACGTATCTCCATGGAACGAGCTTGTATCTCCCAATCCATTATACAATTTGACCAGCTGGGGCCCTAAGATAGGGAAAAGGAGTTTATAATACTGGGCAGTAAACCCGTCTGGGCCGGGGGCTTTGCCTATTTTTGCTAGGTTTACTGCTTGTTGAACTTCCTCCAGTGTGATTGGTCTTTCCAGATCTTGTTGTGCGGTAGGTGTCAATCCAGACATTCCAGAAGAAGCTAGATATTCTTCAACCGCCTTCTGATTAAGAGGGTTTGACTGTAAATTGTACAAGGATGAATAAAAGTCTTTAAATTTCTCTGCTATGTCTCTTGGCAATACGTATTTTCTATCTTCACTTCCCATAATCGAAGGAACATAAGTTCTTAATTGCTGCTCCCTTAAAGAGTTAGCGAGTTGTTTACCACATTTGTTCCCATATTCATAACTCTGTTTTCGTCCTGCTTGTATTGCTTTTTTAGCTTTATATATGAGTAAATCTGTAATCTGTCTCCGTGCCGTCAATAACTCCCGTTCCCATTCTATATTAGGGGTTCGCTTATGTAAATTATTAATTAATATTGTTTTTCAAAATTGTTTTTTTTTTTTGTTTATAGCGCAAAAACATAAACGCAGAGGTGATCAAATACCACCAAAAGAAAGCTCTATTTGTTGGGAAAAAAAAAAGGACATCAATTTAATTTGGGTACAGCGTCGCACACCAGTGCAATTGTCGGTTAATGTAACACAGTGCCGTATAGCAAAAAATGGCCTGGTCATTAAGGGGTAAATCCTTCCGGGGGTTAAAGTAGTTAAAGCCTAAGTGTAGTAAAAACAGAAAAATCAACACAAGGGACATAACTCAGTCAGTACTATGTGTCCCTTCGGCTGATTTCTCTTCTTTTAGTAGAAATACTTCTCAAACCATGCCCCACCCACCCCCGCCGCCATTATCTTGCAGTGTGGTGGGGGTTAATACAATTAGATGGCTATCAAAATCAATACAATAATGCCGCCTTTTCCACCCAGCTCCTCCATTCATAAAAGTCATACTACGGTTTTATTCTTCCAAATCAAATACACTTTTGCTCACTGGTACTGACTTGTATTCCATTGTTTCTCTTCTCCCTTAATTTCTCTACATCAGTCAGCTAATGTGACCTCAGTGCTGAAAGAGAGGGGCACAGGAGGGTCAAACAAGAATGCCATGTAGGTGACCGACATCCTCCTTATCAACTAATGAAGTCATTGGTTGTTAGGATGATGGTGGCTAGAAGGTCATAATGGTGCATAATAAAAACCTGTGGCTTTGTGTAACTAAAAGGTAGGCTTCATTCACCTGGTGGCTTGTATACAATTTTTGTAACATTTTAAGGCAATTTGCCAAGGCACCAATGAAGAAACCTTAAGGCCCCTTTCACATGTGCGGACCGTTCAGATCCGCCTGTCAGTTTTTTCAGGCGGATCTGAACGGGCGCTCCATACATCTCTATGGAGCGTGGTATGTCAGCGGTGACATGTCCGCTGACATCCGAGCCCCCCCGATCCGACCCGCTCCGCAAAATCCAGACGGATGGATGTCCTATTTTCCATCCATCTGGCGGATCGGATGAAAATGGACAGGCGGTCCGTAATCATTTGATCCCCCCCATAGGGGAAAGCGGACTCTATGACAGGTCTGTCCCTGCACAGAGTACAGAGACGAACTTGTCATCCACCGGCTCAGCTGGGATCAACGGAGCGATCCCCGATGAGCAAGCGGATGCCAAATACGGGCAGCCCTTGTGAAAGGGGCCTAAGGCACCCCAGGCTGCTCTAAATAGAGGACAGGTGAATGTCCATTCATAGATCATGTTTCATTCATTGAAGTTAAGCCGCCATCAGGCACCCACTGTGCCTCAGTTATATCCTAGATTATCCAATTGTAGCGCCATAACCCCTGGGGGCGGCTATGTATTTTCTGGGCTTACCAATTAGCTCCTCCTTGTAGCTCGTTGTTCATTGTCTAGGGGTTCCCAGGGTTAGTACCCAGTAATTTCAGAAGCTAAAACTCGAATGTCCTTTTGAGGATTTTTATTTGCAATGGGTAACGTTTCAATATAACACAGTCTCTCAGTTGGGAATAGAGGGCATGGGTGATAAAGCTCAGGCACTTCAGAACTGCTGACATCAACTGAATGTCTCTTTAGGTAACCCAGAGAGTAGCCACTCACAACTGGGTGCTTCACTGCTGGATAAACCTCTAACTGTAGATTTAGCAGCCAACAAGTGATTCAAAGATTTGTAAAGTCTCTGCCACAGACTAGGTTGTAACTGAAGATGAGTTAGGAACTTTCCCTACGGTACCTGGATCTTTCAGCCGCTTCGGTGATACCGTAAGAAATGTGGATTCACTAGTGTCCATACAACTTCAGCTCCCAGGCTCTTACCGAGCAGCCAGCTTCTTGGCCCTTCTCCAAAGAGTCCTCTCCTGGTCGCTTGTACGAGTTGCTGTGCCTCTCCAATCATGAGAGAACGCCGGGACATCTCAGAATCCTCCTTCAGTTACTGGGCTTCGAACTAGCCAGTTCCGAGGCTCAGGAACGGACAGATCCCCACCCCAGACCATGAGGGCCTCTGGGGCTGGTCAGGGTGACCAGGCTTACGGGGGCAGCAGACACTCCTGGGTCTGTGACCCCTCACGGTGTCGGTCCGGACCGGAACCAGGAATCAAAGAGCAAGTCGAACCCTGAACACGTGACTTCAGCATCTTAAATACCCCTTCCCAGACTACACAGCGGGGCCAGGCGCGTCAACTGATTGGCTTCGAGAAAGATCGGTACTTAACACGTCCAACCAGGCTGTGTTCTCAGCCTGTCACAGGTGCTTCACTGCACCTATGACTAGGCAGAACTCCAGTACAGCCCAGTCAAGCTGATGCCAAAGTAAATGACCTAAACAATTAACCCCCAGAACTCCATTACAATTCTGGGAAAACTAAATTTACACTATAGCGCACACTTTAGAAAAGTGTCGGCGCTACACAATCATGGTGAACTAGCCTCATAGTTTTTATAGTTAGTAAATTTGAATAAAGTCATCAGTCCATCCTGAGTGAGTGTCTACAATTGTCCCTATCCCTGTACATTGCACACTCACATCGGTCCCTACCCTCAAGGAGCCCACAATCCAAGGTTCCCATTCATATACTAGGGCCAATTAACCTCCCTGCATGTCTTTGGATGGTGGGAGGGGACTGGAGTACCTGGAGGAAACCCACGCAGGCACAGAGAGAACATGCAAACTCCAGGCAGGTAGTGTCGTGGTTGGGATTTGAACCAGTGACCCTTCTTACTGCCAGGTGAGAGTGCTAACCACTACACCACACTGTGCCGCCGAAGCAAAGCTTTAAAGATGGATAGATATCTCAAAGTCATGACTGGGTGAGCCAGCTGCCCGTCTTCTAAGCCAGGGATGGACTACCGATCCCAGCATGTCCAATTAAAATCCTGCCAGCCCTCCTGGCTACAGCGACTTGATTTCACAACAACCCCACAGTATATCCCTCTGGCTCCACATCCAACTCCTGGCATGTCTCTTTCAGAGCTTTCCACTATGCTTTTCAATCACCGACCCCGGCATGGAATCCCTCCTGAATGACTTTCTCCGGACATGCTTTTAACTGTCCTCTTCCTGCTCCTGTTCCAGGACACCTTTCTATGACCGTGTTACGGAGAGGCTCCCCCGAACTCCCTGTCTGAGGTACACCCCCCCCCCCAGAAAGGGGGTTCCCTCGGAACACGACACTAACACGCCATCATTCAGTTCATCCATCGGACAACGCCTCATACAGCAGGCTGACCATGGGTATATGTAGGAGGCCTGCCCTCTGCCAATCCTAGTTGAGGATTGGTCAGGGCTCCCACATACACCCCATGTCACTCCAATTCTCTGCCCTGCCTCTTTTCCAGAACCTTCTCCCTGGAAACAGAGGAAGCGCCCAAGAGCTGAAACACATGTCTGTCACCTGCTGCTATACTAAACCATGCTTGTTTACACCAGCATTTCCCTGTTCTTCCTCTCCGTAAGACGATCGCGGATATCCCCGCAGACATCGAGTCTGCAGGACCCGCGATCACACTGAGTGCCCCCACAATGCCGCGTCTTAATGGGCAACGTACAGGTACGTTAATATGCCTGTGCGTGCCATTCTACAGATGTATATCAGCGTGAGCCAGTCTGAAAGTGGTTAATAACTCTCCCAGCATGTACAGCAAGCTCCCCAGGCCTGCTGATAGGCCAGGTATTAAATATCTATAATGTACAGTAATATCTCTAGCACACCCTGCTGGAGAACACTCACACAGCATGTGACTGAGAATAATCACTTGACACTTAAGCCTCGTACACACGATCGGATTTTCAGCAGGGAATGGATAACAGACTGTTTACCTAAAATCCGACCGTTAGGCTATGTACACACGATAGGATTTTCCTACAACAAAACCGTGGATTTTTTTCCAAAGGATGTTGGCTCAAACTTGTCTTGCATACACACAAATGTTGTCAGAAATTCCGAACATCAAGAATGCGGTGACGTACAACACGTACGACGAGAAAATTAAGTTTAATGGCCAGTGCGGCTCTTCTGCTTGATTCCGAGCATGTGTGGACTTTTGTGCATCGGAATTGTGTACACACGCTCGGAATTTCCGACAACAATTCTTGTTGTCGGAAAGTTTGAGAACCTGCTCTCAAACATTTGTTGGTGGATGTCAACAAATGTTCTATGGAGCATACACATGGTCGGACTTTCCGACAACAAGCTCACATCCAACATTTGTTGTCGGAAAATCCTATCGTGTATACAGGGCATAAGTACGCTTCATCAGACTATTGTTGACCAACTTTCCGCCAACAAATGTTGGATGGCAGGCTAGTAAATTTTTGGTGGACAACAGTCTGTTGTCAGATTTTCGTCTCATCTGTACACAAGTCTGTCACACAAAATTTGAAAGTACAAACACGCATGCTCAGAACAATGCTCACCAAAAACAACATTAGCAGAAGGTGCCCAAAGGGTGGCGCTCAAGAGCTGAAATTCCTCGTAGTACGTCACTACGTTCGTGTTTGTTGGCCCGTTTGTATGCAAGACAAGTTCCTGGCACACGCCTTTGGACAAAAGTCTGACCCTTTGTCTGCCGAAAATCCGATCGTGTGTATAAAGCCTCGTACACACGATCGGACTTTCCGACAACAAAACCGTGGATTTTTGTTCGAAGAATGTTGGCTCCAACATGTCTTGCCTACACACGGTCACGGAAATGTTGGCCAACAATTACGAACGTAGTGAAGTACAAGACGTAGGTGATATCTCCATTATGAACGCTAGTTAGATCTTCAGCTCCTACTTGATTCCGAGCATGCGTACACACGATCGGAAAGTCCAACAACAAACATTTGTTGGTGGAAAATTTGAGAACCTGCTAGCCAACATTTGTTGGTGGAAAGTCCGACAACAAATGTTCGATGGAGCATACACATGGTCGGACTTTCAGTCAATAAGCTCACATCCAACATTTGTTGTCTGAAAATCAGATCGTGTGTATCATGATCTGACTTTTTGACAACAAACATGCAAATTAGCTGTTTTAAGACAAAAGTCCGATGGTTTTGTGTACACACGATCAGACTTTGCTCCATCGGACTTTTGTTGCCAAAAAGTTTGTCCGTTCGCACAGAAACAAAAGTCTGATGAAAACTGAAAAAGTTGGTCCGATGGAGCGTACACGCGGTCGGATGTTGCCTTAAAACAGCTCATTTGCATGTTTGTTGTCAAAAAGTCCGATTGTGTGTACGAGGCTTTAGAGTGCACAGCCAGCACACAACTAAGCTGACTAATGCCCCGTACACACGGTCGGAAAATCCGACCACAAAATCCCTCAGATTTTTTCCGATGGATTTTGTCCGACACTGGTGTTGCATGCACACGGTCGTACAAAGTTGTTTGAAAATCCGATCATTCTGAACGTGGTGACGTTTGTTGGCTACAACGGGACTACGTAGAGGCTAGTAGCCAATAGCTTTGGTCTTGTAATGTGATCTGAGCATGCGTGGCACTTTGTCTGTCGAAATTCGCTACACGCAATCGGAAAAAAGTCCGATAGGACTTTGTTGTCGGAAAATTTGAGAGCAGGAGATAAAACTTTGTCCGTCGGAAAATCCGACGGAAAAAGTCAGATGGAGCGCACACACGGTCGGAATTCCCGACAACATTGTCCGGTAGGACATTTTCCATCGGAAAATCCGACCGTGTGTACGGGGCATAATACTACACTAACAGATCACAATGCACAGCAAAAAGAATTTAGGAAATCACTACATCCCTACAAATACTATACAAAAATAAGTGTATCTATACTCTAATTGTACAATATAATGCACCGAATATAAAAAACATCTGCAAACATTTTAATAAAAGAATGTTTTTAATTTTTTGCATTCTTTGTTGCATCCTCTGTGCTGCTGATCCTCTGCAGACTTTCAGCCATTTTCTGTCTACATGCACCCACTCCGGCATTGGCTTCATGCCATTGCACTGAACTGTCCTGATAGTGACAACAGTAGGCTGTGTCAGCACAATGTGTGTCACAGCTGCTTGTTGTACATGTACCACGGGTGCATGTGACAGGGTGACAACACAGAGCACAAATGAGAGCTACAGTTGTCACCCTATAAAAGGAAATGGTGGCAGGATCACCAGGAATCCATAATGAAAGCTGAAGATTTATATATATTCAAAACTGTTTTTGAAATTACATTAATATGTTAATGCATACTTGAGATTTTAATGACTGGCTTTTAGATTTACTGTATATACTCGAGAATAAGCTGAGTTTTTCAGCACATTTTTTTGTGCTGAAAGTGCCCCCCTCGTCTTATACTTGAGTCAATCACTTTTCTGCAGCAAAAAAAAAAAAAAATTCCGACCCGAATTTGGGGCCCCGTATGTCAGGGCCACTTGGTGCTAGGAACCCCATGCCAACCAAGTGGACCTAGCACTAGAACATATCCAAAGATGGGGTTCCTAGCACTAAGTTGGCCCTGAGATATGGGGCCCCAAAGTCGGTTCGGAAAATGTCATTCTCTGCTGCAGAAAAGTGCTTGACATTTTCCGACCCGACTTTGGGGCCCCATATCTCGGGGACACTTGGTACAAGGAACCCCAAATTTGGTATTCAAACCCAGTGGCACTACAACATATCCAAAGATGGGGTTCCTAGCACCAAGTGACCCATAGATACAGGGCCCCAAAGTCGGTCAACTGTGTCCATCTGCAGCAATGTAATTTCGGGACCCTTTGGGTCCAGAGACCCCAAATTTTGGCTGCAGCTAGGGAGCATCTAGGAACCCTTAACTATCAAGTTTGAAGTTTGGAGGACCTATGGCTGCAAATGGGCATTGGGCACAGTGGGGCTGCAAATGGGCATTGTTGACCCTCTTTTCCACTTACAGTAGCTGTGCATTTCTCACCCTAGGCTTATACTCGAGTGAATACGTTTTCCCAGTTGTTTGTGGTAAAATTAGGTGCCTCGGCTTATATTCAGGTCGGCTTATACTCGAGTATATACGGTAATGATTTCATCCTGTTGGAAAAACATAGTTTCCTAATAAATACATATTATTCTGTTTTACAGATATTTATATTCAAGTGAAGGCTGACTGGTTTGGACCCACCTGAACCTGTCCATAAATCAAGCTCAAGATAACCAAGTTTTTTGAGAATTTCTGTATTTTAATACATTCTTTTTATTCTTATTAAGAAGCAATAAAACAAGAAAAAAATTGTGTGTGGCATTGAAAACTGGCAGAATGGTAAATCAAGGTGTCTAGCCCTTTTTTGGGGAGTTATGGGAAATGGCCCTCCCCAAACAGACTGTGGCCCTAAGGCCCTTTTCACACTGGGGCGGTTTTCAGGCGGTACATCGCTAAAAATAGCGCCTGTATACCGCCTGAAAAAAACTGCCCCATTCACTCCAGTGTGAAAGCTGGCGGGCTTTCACACTGGAGCGGTGCGCTAGCAGGACAGCAAAAAAAGTCCTGCTAGCAGCATCTTTGGAGCGGGATAGGAGCGGTGTATTCACCGCTCCTATACTGCTCCTTCCCATTGATTTCGCACTGCGAGCGGCCAAATCCGCGGGCAAAACGACGGTAAAGCAGCGCAAAATATAGCGCTGCATTTCCGCCACCGCGGCTCCCGCCCCAGTGTGAAAGGGGCCTAACTCTGCAGGTAATAGGGAGAACCAGAACCTTTGCTAAAGCCGGCCATAGACGATTTGAATCTCGTCCGGCTCAGCAGGACCGCCCGAGATTCGGACCATGTATAGGCAGGTTGAATGTACCCAAGTTGATAAATCAATCAACTTGGGTACAGCCAGCCTGCTGGATTTTACATGCGATTATTGCTAGCGACTGTCATAGGGGATTTCCCTTCCTGGGAAATGAATCAGTAATGTATACAGAGGAACTACTGCAACCAGCATATAATAATGACCATAAGTATATACAGTAGATGCACATCAGTATAGACACAACTCAATCTTTATGTGATAAAGGATTAGCAGTAGCAGATACATCTCCTCTATAAACATAGAACATGAGCAAATTAACCCAACACGAGTCCTGGTGGTGTTGTAAACATACACCCTGGTATATACAGATATTTAGTTACAAAGATATCTCTGGATGAAATTGGCAACAGGGTTCAGTTGATGGGGCCCTGGGAGATGATCGCATGTGCAACTTCCTTTTTGGTTCCGAAGTTCTGAATACCGGGTCAGTAGACATGTGCGATTAGTTTTCCGTAAATTCGTACATTCGTAAGAATCCGAAATACAAAATTTTATGCATACGAATTTCGGAATTTCGGATCCAAATTAACAGAATTGTGACTGGTGTTTGGTTCACCAATCGGAGGCAGTCAGCACAGCACAGGGATGGTGGGAACCCCTCATAATGGGCACAGCGGGTGTACAGACCTGGGAACTCAGCACAGGGATGGTGGGGACCCCTCATAATGATAAATTCATCATAACAAACTTTCGTTATTTTTACGAAAAGTTAACAAAAGTAAAAGGTTAAAAACCCAGGAAGTCAGCACAGCACAGGGATGGTGGGAGCCCCTCATAATTATAAATTAATTTCGTAATTTTAACGAAAAGTTTACGAATGTAACGAAAATCCGTATTTCGTACGAATCCGAATTGAATTTCGTACGAAACGGAACGAAACAAAACTAAATTTTTGACGGCGCCCATGTCTACAGGTCAGTGGAGATGTGGAGATCCTCTAACTGGCACTTGACCAGCTTGGGATGCAGCTACTTGTCGACAAAGTGTGTGCTGTGACATTGGAACTCAGTGTCAGCCTTCTACTCTGCTTCTCAATCCCTAACGTTTTTTTAATCAACCATACAACAGGACCTCTAGCTACAACTTGGGATTTTTTGGGCAGAGATTGGAATTAAAATATACATCTGAATTGTTTAACCACTTCAGCCCCGGGAGGTTTTACCCCCTTAATGACCAGAGCACTTTGTTCAATTTGGCAATTTTCTGTTTTAACTGATAAATGCGCGGTCACGCAATGCTGTACCCAAACTAAATTAGTGTCCTTTTTTCCCCACAAATAGAACTTTATTTTGGTGGTATTTGATTTAAATTTTTTGTGAATATAAACCAAAAAAGATGGAAAATGTTGAAAAAAATTATATTTACTACTTTTTGTTATAAAAAAAATCCAATAAACTCAATTTTAGTCATACATTTAGGCCAAAATTTATTCAGCCCAATGTTCTGGGTAAAAAAAATGTCAAATAGCGTATATTTATTCGTTTGCGCAAAAGTTATAGTGTTTACAAACTAGGGTACATTTTCTGGAATTTACTCAGCTTTTCGTTTATGACTGCCTATCTCATTTCTTGAGGTGCTAAAATGGCAGGGCAGTACAAACCCCTCCAAATGACCCAATTTTGGAAAGTAGACACCCTAAGGAATTTGATGAGAGGCATGTTGAGCCCATTGAATAATTTATTTTTTTGTCACAAGTGATTGAAAAATGGAAAAAAAATAAAGATTTTTACACAAAGTTGGTTATATGTGAAATGACACCCCAAAATACATTCTGCTGCTTCTCCTGAGTACAGGATACCATGTGTGAGACTTCTTGGAAGCCTAGCTGCGTACACAGGGCCGCTCATAGAAATCATGGGGCCCCCTACAGCCTACCTGATGGGGCCCCCTTTAACCCCACCCTCAACCCCAACCTTGGCCCCACCCCAGACCTTACCTTGAAACAAAGTGCAGGTCTGTCTTCAAGTAATATTTATCTTTCTCCAGCCTGTTATAAATTTGATTATTTAAAATGAATATTGCTTTCAGATGAGAACAGACCTCTTTAATATCTATAGGCGGACCTGATCTGACCCTCTATTCACTTCTATAGAGTGATGGATGTAAACGGACTTGTGTCCATTTACATCCGCCTACCTGCAATCCAATCCGCTAAACAAATGGAAAAGGACAGCCGGTTTGTTTACACCAGCCACTCTTATGCCGCGTACACACGATCGGAATTCTCGTCGGAAAAAGCTCTGAAGTTTTTCCCATCGGAATTCCGACAGAATTTCACTCAAACTGTCTTGCCTCCACACGGTCACACCAAATTCCGACGGTCAATTTAAGATGCTGAAGTCACGTGTTCAGGGTTCGAATGCCTCTTTGATTCCTGGTTCCGGTCCAGGCCAGCCCTGCGAGGGGTCCCGGACCCAGGAGTGTCTGCCGTCCCCATAAGCATGGTCACCCTGACCAGCCCCAGAGGCCCTCATGGTCTGGGGTGGGGATCCGTCCGTTCCCAGGCCTCGGAACTGGCTAGTTCGAGGCCCAGTAACTGAAGGAGGATTCGGAGGCTTCCCGGTGTGCTCTCGGTATTGGAGGGACATGGCAACTCGTACAAGCGACCAGGGGAGGACTCTTCGGAGGAGGGCCAAGAAGCTGGCTGCTCGGTAATAGCCTGGGAGCTGAGTTGTATGGATATTAGAGAATACACACTTCCCACAGTATCGCCAAGAATGCTGAGAGATCCAGGTACTGTGGGAAAGGTTCCTACTTATCTTCAGTTACAATCCACTCTGTGGCAGAGACTTTGTAAAGTTTCCGGATCACATGTTGGCAGCTAAATCTATGGTTAGAGGTTTATCCAGCAGTGAAGCGCCCAGTTGCGAGTGGCTACTCTCTGGGCTAACTAAGAGACATTCAGTGGATGTCAGCAGTTCAAAGTTACATAGTTACATAGTTAGTTAGGTTGAAAAAAGACACAAGTCCATCCAGTTCAACCACAAATAAAAAAAATAAAAAAATATATCGTACAATTCCATATACCCCATTCTATACCCACAGTTGATCCAGAGGAAGGAAAAAAAAAACACCAGCACATGCTTCAATTTGCTAAAGCAGGGGAAAAAATTCCTTCCTGATCCCCCGAGAGGCAATCGCATTTTCCCCGGATCAACTTTACCTATAAATGTTAGTACCCAGTTATATTATGTACATTTAGGAAAGTATTCAGGCCTTTCTTAAAGCAATCTACTGAGCTGGCCAGAACTACCTCTGCATGGAGTCTATTCCACATTTTCACAGCTCTTACTGTGAGAGAAACCTTTCCGTATTTGGAGATGAAATCTCTTTTCCTCTAGGCGTAAAGAGTGCCCCCTTGTCCTCTTTGTTGACTGTAAAGTGAATAACTCAACACCAAGTTCACTATATGGACCCCTTATATATTTATACATGTTTATCATATCCCCCCTTAATCTCCTCTTATCAAGGGTGAATAAATTCAGTTCCTCTAATCTTTCCTCATAGCTGAGCTCCTCCATACCTCTTATCAGTTTGGTTGCCCTTCTCTGCACTTTCTCCAGTTCCCCAATATCCTTTTTGAGAACTGGTGCCCAAAACTGAACTGCATATTCCAGATGAGGTCTTACTAATGATTTGAACAGGGGCAAAGTGATATCTCTCTCTCTGGAGTCCATACCTCTCTTAATACAAAGGACTTTGCTCGCTTTGGAAACCGCAGCTTGGCATTGCATGTTACTATTGAGCTTATGATCTACCAAAACCCCCAGATCCTTCTCCACTATGGATCCCCCCAGTTGTACTCCCCCTAGTATGTATGATGCATGCATATTCTTAGCCCCCAAGTGCATAACTTTACATTTATCAACATAAAACCTCATCTGCCACATAGTCGCCCAATTAGACAGAGCATTGAGGTCGTCTTGTAAATTGGAGACCTTCTGTAAGGACGTTATTCCACTGCATAGCTTGGTGTCATCTGTAAAGACAAAAATGTTACTTTTGATCCCAGACCCAATATCATTTATAAAGATATTAAAAAGTAAGGGTCCCAGCACTGAACCTTGGGGTACACCACTGATAACCTTAGACCATTCAGAGTAAGAATCATTAACCACTACTCTCTGAATTCTGTCTTTAAGCCAGTTTTCTATCCATTTACAAACCGATATTTCCAAACCTGTAGACCTTACCTTACACATGAGCCGCGTGTGGGGAACTGTATTGAACGCTTTTGCAAAATCCAAGTATACCACGTCCACCGCCACCCCTCTGTCCAAGGTTTTACTTACCTCTTCATAAAAAGAAATCAGGTTTGTCTGACAACTTCTGTCTTTCATGAATCCATGCTGTCTGTTGCTTAAATTTTTTTTTTCCTGCAAGAACTCATCTATGTGGTCTTTTATTAATCTCTCCAGTATCTTCCCAACTATAGAAGTTAAACTAACAGGTCTATAGTTACTTGGTAAAGACTTTGTTCCCTTTTTAAATATAGGCACCACATTGGCCCTGCGCCAATCCAGTGGTACTATTCCTGTCATTAATGAGTCCCTAAAAATTAGATACAATGGCTTTGAAATTACAGAGCTCAATTATTTTAGGATCCGTGGGTGGATGCCATCAGGTCCAGGTGCTTTATCCACCTTTATTCTGTCTAAATATTTCTGGACCATATCACTTTTGAGCCATTGTGGATTTGGGGCTGTGTCACTATCACTCCCATTATGGACATGAGCTCCCCCATGCTCCTTTGTATACACAGAGCTGAAGAAAGTATTTAATAAACTAGACTTCTCTTTGTCCTCAGTCACCCACTCTAGATTATTTTGTAAAGGGCCTACATGCTCAGACTTGACTTTTTTACTATTAATATATTTGAATAATTTTTGGGGGTTTGTCCTACTATCTTTTGCAATCTGTCTTTCGTTTTGAATTCTTGCATCCTTGATTTCCTTTTTACATATTCTGTTATATTCTTTGTAACATTTAAATGACACTAGTGATCCTTCATTTTTATATTTTTTAAAAGCTCTTTTCTTATAGTTTATAGCTTTTTTAACTTTGGCCGTGAGCCACATAGGTTTTATTTTTAGCCTTTTAAATTTATTGCCCATGGGAATATACAGTCTTTTTGAAGAATCCCCATTTCTGTTCTGTGTCCTTTGTTGCCAATATTGTCTCCCAATCTAAGTTCTGGAGAGCAGCCCTCATCCTTGGAAAGTTTGCTCTCTTGAAATTAAGTGTTTTTATCTTTCCCGTATGTGATTTTTGCTTACAGCTAACATCAAATGAAATCATGTTAAAAAAGTGCCTGAATTTATCACCCGTGCCCTCTATTCCCACCTGAGACTGCGTTATAGTTGGATGTTACCCCTGTAAAATAAAAACCTTGAAAAGGACTTTTGTGTGTCAGCATCTGAAGTCGCTGGGTGTTAACCCTGGGAACCCCTAGACAACAACCGACAAGCCACGAGGAGGTAATTGGTAAGCCCAGAAAAGTCAAGGCCGCCCCTAGGGGATTGGCCACTACATATGTATAATAAATCATCTTGTATTGAATCTATGGAGTGCTATTTATCACTAATTACAATTTTTTAATTACATTTGTACCTGGAGGCAGCCACATACAGTATGTGTGGTGATATTAGCACTCCTCCAATGCATCTTTGTTTATTTACAGTCATTTATGCTTCATGTTTGCTATATAGAATGGGCCATTTCAACCTCTTCACACTGAGTGCACGCAAACAGCCTCTCAGCAGCCAAGCCTTGGCACCGATCACATATTTGTGTGCAATAATGCCAATGGACCTGTGCCAAGAGTGTGCAACCTGCGTGCTCCTGGCACAGTTACCGGGGCTAACCGAAAGCTCGGTGGTCACATGACTATGAGCCCCGCATTCCGGCATTCTAAACCCATTTTTCAGATATGAATAGAGGTGCTACATGCCCTGTTAGGTTCTACCGCTGTCTGTGTCTATGAAATTTACTTTCCCTAATTGTCCTGATTACCGGTATCACTGAGATAAAAAGTGAAGGAAAATGCAGCATTTTGAGCTGTTACCAGAACAGAAATAGTCTAATAAAAGATTTTTCAGATTGTTATATACTTTAAATAATGTATTAATATATTCTAAAAGTACATTAACGTTTCTGTTAATTTGTCTAATTTCATGTTTTCTGCTTTCTTATAATGAAGACAGAAACAGAACTTCCATTATTTATTGAATACACATGTCTATTGATGCATATCAGTATGCCCCTGCATGAAAATATAAACCTGTCCACCTTTAGGAGATCCCTGAAAACTCACTTATTCAGGGAAGCCTTTCCCACACCCACCTAACAACCCCATCAAATTGTTCCCCGCATCTATTACCTTTTGTACCACCATCCCCTCCCTTTAGAATGTAAGCTCTACGAGCAGGGCTCTCCTATCCCTTCTGTATTGTACTATAATTGTGCTGTCCCCCCTCTACATTGTAAAGCGCTGTGTAAACTGTTGGCGCTATATAAATCGTGAATAATAATACCTTTCTAGTAAGACATTTTAATTCTACTAAGTTCCCACTAGTGCACCAGCACCAGCATTCCTTTGGACAGTTTAGTTAATTTATTTTTTTTTCATTGAAATTTTGGGCTTTTTCATGGCAAACAGCGTGCATAATGCATTTGAGCTGGTCTGCAGTGTGATCACATGCTGCCAAGCACTGCACGGTGATGTTAAAATGAGTTGCAGTTCTTTCTTTTTTTTAAAAACCTTATGTAATTTTAAGCACTGCGCAAAAATTGTCCTGTTTTTTCAGTGCACATCAATGCAGAGTGATGATTTGAACTGAAGCCACAGAACACAAGGCAGGGCCATCTTACTGAGCAGGCACTCCTGGGCACTGCCCGGGGGCCCCAGGTGCTCCTGGGGCACCACCAGGGCCGGTTCTGTCACAACCTTGCAGGATGCGGCAGAGCTGAGGTGAGCTGGAAGGACTGCAGTGTGTAGTCTGCATGGACAAGTGACTGTGACAACTATCAGCAGAGCGCCAGGGCTGCCTGGTTCGGGAGTCGGTCGGGCGACCGCTTTTATTCTGCTTCTGCCTGCGGGGCTGGCTGTCACTTCTCTCTCTCCTCTCCTTCACTCTTCGCTGAGAGATCTGAATGCTCCGCCTCCACGGCAGCATGCGGGTGCCCAGTTAAAGTGCTGCCTTTGTAGCTGCCTGTGCCGATCCTGCAGTGTCACTCATATTCTATGCAGTGCGGGGACCGCATTCCTGTTCAAATCACATGCAATTCTTCAGCAGTGCGAATTAAGCCATTCATTCTGTATTGCTTAAATCGCACCAAATCTGCACTAAAGTGGTTCAGGGCCCTTATTTTTCTTGGCCAACCCAGAATCAGATCGCATGGGTGTGAACAAGTGATCCAATTCTGCAAATCACACTGCATTTTGCAAACAGATTTAAGGGTGTCCTTACCTTAAAATACACACCTGCAGCGCTTCACATGAACGGGGTGTGATATGGATGTGGTGCGGAATCTTCACAGAATTTGTTGCAAATTCACAGCGCAAAAGTGTGAACCATTACTTAGTCTAGTGGGTAGAGTATCGCACAACCGCACAATTGTCAGTTAAAATAACGCAGTGCCTTATACCAAAAAATTGCCTGGTTAAACAAACTTTATTGAAATGCCACACTGACATTTTATAAAGTTCAATTGGCAACAGGACTGTGAACTGAACATGCCAGAGACAAGGCATTTTGCCTTGTCATGTAGTGGGACTATGCTGAAATAGCCACTCAACACAGTCCCACCACATGTGGTGTAAAATATACCTTAACTGCTACCCACCCGCTGTAGTTTTATTGAGGGTAAGCAGCCCAGGCAGGACAGACAACATACTTGTACATCGCCACCTGTCTTCCTGGATTTTGGGGTATGCATGCCCACTGCCAACACATGCTGTGATTGGACATAGCACAAGTTAATCAACAGGTTTCACCCAATGTTTTTGAAGGAATCCTGCTGATCAGCTGTGTCCAATCACATTACAGAGTTCTGTGTTAAAAAAAACACACGTAACTCTTTACACAGAACAGCGATTTGGCTGTTTCTTCTCCCTGGAAAGCAGGGAGAAAAAACAGCCAGTTCTGTAGGTAAAAGCAGCACATATTACACACATTACACTTTCTAAGCACATAGTTAACCCCTATATGTTAACCCCTTCATTAGTAGATGTCAGTGTATAGTACTGTATGACTTTTAGGGGGACTGTGATAGGGTAGCAGGCAATCTGGCACTAACAGACCCTCACAGGGAGGTACACTGACTAACTGACATCACTAGTGACATAAATACAGTGATCAAATATAATACTTAATATAATATAAAACTTTTTATACTGTTTGTTCAATTTTAGCAACTATTTATACTTTCATTCCTGAGAGTAGGTGCATAAATTAAGGAAGGATTGTAGGGGCCCCAGTGCATTACTTTGCCCAGGGGACCATGATGCTATTAAGACTGTAACCCATCAGTATTTTGGCACCCATCATGTTACTGTACATTGCTGCCCATCAGGTTACTGTACATTGCTGCCCATCAGGTTACTGTACATTGCTGCCCATCATGTTACTGTACATTGCTGCCCATCAGGTTACTGTACATTGCTGCCCATCATTTGGTTTCTAGGGGTTACTGCACAATCATTACCTGCAACTCCGTGTCCCGCTCTGCAAACTGCTCAGTCCTGCCGCTGCATTATTAATCACCACCCTCACTGCTGGTAGAAGGGTGAGGAAGAATGCATGCGAAGAATGTGTGTTCTTGATCTCCATGTTCGTTCTGCTGACCGGAGAAGGGGGAGGGGGGGCCGTGGGGGGACATCACAGAGAGCCTGCTCTGGCTCACTCCTTGTCAGACTCACAGCAACCGCTCCGGTCCTGACAGAGGAAAAGCAGGCTTTCTAGAACATACAGCCCACAGCCGTGCCTCTCCTCTGTCAGTGTGGCCAGGAGAACAAGCGAGGGTGACACAAGGCAATGTTTGCTGGGCTGCTTTTCACAATGAAATGTTCTGCAGCACACCAACACACATAACATACTTTAGCGCATGTTTTATACACAGAGAAAGTTAATATGTATTTACTTACAGAAGGGGTAAACTGGAATCTCGTATGGGATGGAGCCAGACTTAATTTCCCCAAAAATAACTTTTTTTGTTTTTACAGACATTCTCGGGGGGGGGGGGGCCTCTTGGGGAATCTAGGATGGAAAAAAACCTGGGGGTCCTAGTAGATGATAGGCTCAGCAATGGCATGCAATGCCAAGCTGCTGCTAACAAAGCAAACAGAATATTGGCATGCATTAAAAAGGGGATTAATTCCAGAGATAAAACGATAATTTTCCTGCACTACAAGACTCTGGTCCGGCCTCACCTGGAGTATGTTGTCCAGTTCTGGGCACCAGTCCTCAGGAAGGATGTACTGGAAATGGAGCGAGTACAAAGAAGGGCAACAAAGCTAATAAAGGGTCTGGAGGATATTAGTTATGAGGAAAGGTTGCGAGCACTGAACTTATTCTCTCTGGAGAAGAGACACTTGAGAGGGGATATGATTTCAATATACAAATACCGTACTGGTGACCCCACAATAGGGATAAATCTTTTTTGCGGAAGGGAGTTTAACAAGACTCGTGGCCACTGATTAAAATTAGAAGAAAAGAGGTTTAACCTTAAACTACGTAGAGGGTTCTTTACTGTAAGAGCAGCAAGGATGTGGAATTCCCTTCCACAGGTGGTGGTTTCAGCGGGGGGGCATCAATAGTTTCAAGAAACTATAAGATAAGCACCTGAACGACCACAACATACAGGGATATACAATGTAATACTGACATATAATCACACACATAGGTTGGACTTGATGGACTTGTGTCTTTTTTCGACTTCACCTACTATGTAACTATATGTAACTATGTAATATACAGTATATATATATATATATAGTGCATCCGGAAAGTATTCACAGCTCTTCACTTTTTCCACATTTGGTTATGTTACAGCCAAATTCCATAATGGATAAATTCATTATCTTCCTCAAAATTTTACAAACAATACCCCATAATGACAACGTGAAAGAAGTTTTTTAAATCTTTGCAAATTTATTAAAAATAAAAAACAAAACAAAGCCCATGTACATAAAGTATTCACAGCCTTTGCTCAATATTTTGTCGAAGCACCTTTGGCACCAATTACAGCCTCAAGTCTTTTTGAGTGTCAGGTCACCTGAGACCAGGTGACAGATGCACTCTGTAGGAGTCAGGAGTGCACCGCTAAGGTAGTGGACCCTAGGACTGACTTCTGCGGATTGAACCCTGGGAGGTTCAGGAAGCAGGTCTACTAGATCACTAACACAGATCCCAGTGGGAGCTAGAGCATAGATTCCCCAGGGCGCGGAGTCTAAGAGCCAGCAGGTGTTCAGCAGAGCCTCTAGTGGTGAGGATGGACTGCGCTGCAGTCTGGCTCCAGGTCGTGGCCCCCAGGGTCTCACAGCTCACGCTCACGGTAGACTACAGGAGATAGAGGAAGGAAGCAGCAGGCTGGAACAACAAGGATAGTAAGGGGATAAACCAAGGTTGAGGCAACTAGCAGACACGGACAACAGAGTACATGCCAAAGGTTCAGGGTCACAGGCAAACAGGGATAGACGGGGACACCCTAAAGGTCAGGGTCACGAGCAAACAGGAATAGTCGAGAATACGCCAAGGTCGGTAACAGAGACAAACGTAGCGCATGCGGCAAGCAGGAAACAGGAAGCCAAACACACAATGGTTGATCAGCAAGGTTGGCTTGCAATGCACAGGTTAATATAGTGTTCCTAATTAGAGGCTGAGGTAGAGCTATGCTGAGGGAAGATTATATATGCAGTCAGGTAAGGGTGGCTGGTCTCTAAAGGAAAACATGGAGAGAGGTAGGCTGACAGACACACATTACTGCATAACCATGACATTGAGTATGATGCTACAAGCTTGGCACACCTATTTTTGGTAAGTAAGAAATTCTGATACTGTTCCTACCTGAGGAAGTGGGTATATTTGTTTTTCAGGTTTAATGTGCAATTCCCCAGAGACAAAGTACATATAGTACTTTGACCCATCTTTCTATATTCTTTCTAAGGATAGCTGCAAGGTCAAACAGGGTGCCCCTCCTCCCTCCAGAGACATGTGATAATGCAGCTAGTAAGTCTGCATTAGTACCTTTTGTTTTTCGGGTTATATGTTCGGTTCCCCAAAGGACAAAGCACATGTGGCACTTTGTCCCATCTTCCTATGTTCTGTATAACACTAGCTGTGAGGTCAAACGGGCTGCCGTCCTTCCACCAGAACCATTCGATAATGCAACTAGCAAAGAAACCACTCATTTGAAAGATTACACTTTTCTAGTTCTCCAAGACCTCTCCCCAGACAAGCTTCTTTCAAGGAATGCAGGAGGAGGCAGGCTTGCCAGCTAAAATGTTCACGGTAAGTAAAAGCTTGGAGATGAAGATTAGTGCCATTTGTCAAAGCAACTATCACCTTTCTAGCTGTGTTGTTGGATGACTGTGGAGGGAGGAGGGGTGCCCTTTCTGACTTCTCAGCTAGCCTTATGTAGCAACCTAGAGTAGCACCTTCTAGTGTGCTACTAGTGTTTGTGCAGGCAGATTTAAGTTTATGACTCATGATAAGTTTGTGAGTCAGAAATTGGGTCAGGGTTACTGCAGGTTAGGCTGAATGGCTCCACTGATACAGGTCTATGGTACCTCCCCATGGATCTAGAAGTTTAAAAAAGGTTCTAGAAGTTAGTGGGCGGAGGCCAGGAGGTAATGATCTGCATACTTGTGGGAACTTGGACAATCCCCAGGCAAAATGTCCTGTCAGGGTGACTAGATTAGCCCTTAAATATGGTGGACCCATGCTACCAGGGGAGTCGGGTGGAAGATGGAGTGCTGAGGACGTTGTCGGTGGCCTAGAAGGGGGGGGCCTTGCCTAAGGAGCAGCAGGGAGCAAAGAGGACAAAGTGAGTACATCAACATACCCAGGGATTCACAGGGGAAGAGGCTGCCACATGTAGCAAGCTTTTAGCAGGACAGCGCTGTGAATAACCCTTCCTATAATTTTTCCTGGGAGTTCTTCGAAGCAGCCAGGTGGGCTGGTGGACAAACTACCAGGAGGAATGGTAGTTCCTGCAGGCAGCAGTAGTTCCTGCTCTCCCACAGGCAGAGCTGGGAACAGTTCTATAGAGGAGAGGAGATGCTCTTGTATGCAGTTTACAACATACAGTGCTATTTTCTAAAGGGGACTAAGGCCGCGTAAACACGAGCGGATTTTCCCGCGGGATTGTCCGCCAGACAATCCGCCCGTGTGTGGGCGGCGGCTGACTTTTTCCTCCCAAAAGTCCGGCGGACTAAGTTTTAAGTTCAGACTTAAAATTGTCCGCTGGACTCGGCAGTCCGACGGACAATCCCGCAGTCTGTGTGCTAGTCCGCGGGACTTTTGAAATGAACAGACTTGCCGACACACGAACGGAAAAAGTCCGTTCATTTAGAATGTGACTCCAGGTAGACGGGACTAGCGAAGGCAGCGAATGCCGCTGCGCTAGCCCCGTCACCTGGTATGGATTTAAAGGGGAATCCCTACGTTGAAAAAACGGCGTGGGGGTCCCCCCCAAATCTATCTCAGACCCTTATCTGAGCACGCAGCCCGGCCGGTCAGGATGTACCCCTACCCATTCACCTAAGGTGTAAAAGTGTAAATAAAAAAAAAAACACACAGACGACGGATAAGGGTCTGAGATGGACTTGGGGGGGACCTCCGCGCTGTTTTTTCGGCGTAAGGGGTTCCCCTTTAAATCCATACCAGGTGACGGGGCTAGCGCGGCGGCATTCGCTGCCTTCGCTAGTCCCGTCTACCTGGAGTCACGTTCTAAATGAACGTACTTTCCGATCGTGTGTCGACAAGCCTGTTAATTTCAAAAGTCCAGCGGACTTTTTCACGCGGATTGTCCGCCGGAAAAGTCCGGACGTGTGTGGGCAAGTCCACACGCTCGGAAAGTCCGGCGAACCTCCGCTGGAAAGTCTGGCGGTTTGTCCGCTGGACTAGGTCCGGCTGACAATCCCGCCGGAAAGTCAGAGCGTGTGTACGCTGCATAAGAGCTCCTAGTCCTCAAGGGGCTTTTACTTTTGATCACTAAACACTGACGGTGTCCAGCAAGGAGAACAGTCCAGGATTTTGTACATATATAGAAAGGAAGTTGTCCCCATTTATTGTTTCCATCAAGTTGGGCATCCCATAACTCCTTTACCTCATCCAAGTTATAACTTCCAATAAAACAACAAAACCAAGCTCAGAGACTAATTTCTTGTGTCCAGATGCGAGTGAAAAATGCTTGTTGCCTGGCTGTACAGGAATAGGAGAGCCATTTACCAGCAGCCCCAGCGGGGGTAGTGCTACACTAGTAAGATGAGACAAAGTCCTACGTCTAAGTTGTAAGTGAGATGTCTTCTTTATTTGCTTCTAACTATAGTTTTACATGACAGGGTTTTTAAAACATCAAAATAAAATAGTCATTAGACTACCTTGTTTGTATAACATCTCTCCTCAGGCTGCTGTGAGCTGTATGTGCATGTAGAATCCTGGTGTTTTTATTCAGGGTTGCTAACAAATTTAGTTTTCCAGGTAGTAATTGTCCTGGCTGATTGTTAGGAGATCCACACTGACTTCCCCCTAATTCTGGAATTGCTGCACTTTTCTCTTCTGTCACTAGGTGGCATTGTGGCTGGTGACATTAGATCGACAAGGGCATAGCAAGGACAGATCATGAATGGATGGGGTGTCCCAGTCAATAGGCAAGGGTTTCTTTGGTCCCTTGGCCTGCTGGGAAAGCCTATTTATTTGGGTGGAGTCAGTTGATCGGAGTTCTGTGCCACCCAGACAGCTGTTTAGGTGGACGTGTGTTATGTCGCCCCAGGCAGCTAAGCCGGAAGCCTGAGGCCTATCCTGGGGACACCTTGCTGCTAGGCTGCCTGAGGCCTATCCAGTAGCAGGAGAAGCAGCGCAGGTTGGGACCACAGGATTGGAGTCCAGCCGAGTTGTGAAGGTTCAGCCGGACAGGGAACCAGTTGTGGTCGCAGGTAAAAGGGAAGCAGTCGCCACTAAGGGATCATACACCTTATTACCGGAGACTACAGTGAGTAAGCTTGAGCAAGTACCAGAGCAGTCTTCTTACCAGCTGGGGACAGTGAAGAAGTGGGAAAGCTTCAGCGAGTGCCAAGCCAGGGACCCAGCCAGTTAGCGGGGGTGGTGCTTGAGGAGTATACAGCGGAATAGCTCTGGAAGAGCTCAGGAGATCCGGTAACAACTGGTATCTGGAAGTCCAGCGAGAGACTGGGAGCTCAGTTATTGAAGACCTACAGTGGGATACTGTGAGAAAAGAGACAGATTGTTCTGTGTTATCAAGAGTTAGGTACAGCGACCTTTAGTGACTGTTACAAGTTCAGTGCCATAATAGATAGCGGTAATACCTATACAGATGTGGCATACGGCTGGAGGCCTTTCCCTGTATAGCTGTCTTCCTATAGTGTTTTAGAGTGTGCCAATTAACATTTCATCTACCTAAGGGTGTCCTGGCCCTAACCCACGCTCCCACAGTTCTCCCAATAATTCTCTTATTCGCATTTAAAAGTGACTGGCGCCCATCATTTCATCTTGTATTACACCCACCATGCCTGGTAACCCACTTTACAAGGAAGGATGTCAGCTCTCCCTAACTCTAGAGGTCACCATTAGACCTCTGGGGGCCCGGGACTCTGCTAAATGCATGACTCGAACTACAATCAAGTTTGCTTGACTCCAGCCATGTTTATCTGTCCTGTCCCGCTTCTCGGCCTTTTGTCTAAGATCAAGTGTAGTATCTGTTCTTATCAGTTGCCAGAGGAGGCGCTGTTACGCTACCATTGGGGAGGGCAGGCAGATCCAATGGTGTCATTGCACCTGGAAGGGCGGTTTCGGTAGTCCATGGTTGAGTCTGAGCCGTCTGGAAGGGTGCTCCTGGTGAGGATGGGTGCTGCATTGGGTCTGGCCAGAGGGTCGGGTCCCTGGCCTTCTGGCCTAGATTGGGGTGGCTCCAGCTCCGGACAGTTTTTCAGGAGAGAACACTGGCTCCCCTTTCCCACTGAATGTAATTAGGTGGGAGTAATGGGAGTGGTGGTTGAGTCAAGTTACACAGGCTCTCCCTAAGCTCCCAGAGCTCCAGACCCTCCTGCCTGGGGTGGGGGCTGCTGTGGTCTGGGTTGTTGGTCAGGGTTGGTCCTGAAAGCCTATGGTGTATGTGCCCCTGGAGTGGCAGTCTAGGGGTGCCATAAAATCACTGTGAGTGAGGGTCACTTTGATTTGTGGCACCACGGTCACTGTACCATTACAAGTTTTTTTAGCACCTGTCTCCTGGGCCGGGCCTTCTGGCTGGGACCAGAGGAATTTTTTATTCCTGGCCGAAGGGGCTTGCCTTTGTGTTAAACAATGGCCACCTTTTCACTCACCTGTACTTCCTTCTCCCCCACTTTCTTTTTATATATTCCCTTTGTCACGTTTTTGTATTTTTGTGTTTGTACACGGTGTGTGACGGGTAGGGTTGCAGGTCCCCGGGCCTGCCCTGAAAGTCTTGGGAGGTAGTGGACATGGTCTTTTGGCTTGGTTCAACCTCTCTCATGGGGTCTCCCTTCGGGGGAGCCCCACCGAGTACTTGGGTGGGTCTGTTTTGGCAGATCCTCCAGAGAAAGAGGTCCGTCTGGTTTCGGCCAGATGGACCAAGTGTAAGTACCCTTGTCCCCATCAGGAGCCTAATGCTCCGGGGGATTCAGGGCAAAGGCCTCTGATTTCACTTGTTTGTGTTTCACTATTTATTTTTTTGGCACCGGGTGAAGTTTTTGAGTGTGTTTCACACGCCATGGGCTTTCAAAAAAAAATGTTTATCTGTCCTGTGTATGATTACCCATGGCAATCTGTGAAAAGTGCAAAGTGGGGTGAGCGTGGCTGACAAGCCAAAGTGAAGAATCCAGAATGACTGCACAGCAAGAATATTATGGGTGAAGAAACGTAAAAATGGTGAACTTGGGCTTTACTATGAGCATTGTGTTAAAGCTTGGGAGGAATTTTTTACCATGTGCATAGAAAAGGAAAGATATCTCAGTCAATGGTAATTATAGTTTGCAAATATCAGAAATGTCAAATTAAAATGTTACTTAACACAGAGAACAATATCAGCCCTATGTGACATGAAAGGCGCATTGTTTGATTAACGATAAACAAGCAATAATTGTCTCCATGAAATGTGGTAAGTAGCAAGTCAAACATTTCATATTTAAATCTGAACGATTGTTCTTTACGTGCCATCAGTGTTGGCAATCAAAATTCATTATTTTTCTAGTGTTGTTAAACAATAAATGACGGAAGTGATACAAAGGGATCCATCTGCTCCAGGCTATTGAGGCCACTCAGGGCTCAGTGTGAAATAAAAACATTTGTAAAATACATTTGAAGTCGTACTAAACCCAAACAACAACAGAAATATTATACTGCAGCTAACTAATAATCAGATGTGGTGGCTGCGTTCGTTTTTTTTTTTTTTTACAGTTTTTTTTCCTTTATTTTTACCTGGTCAACCTGCTAGTAAGTCTGTTATTTTTAATCTTCCTTTAGCACACCAAGCTGTTCAGCAAATGTGGGTTGAAACTATAAAGGCCCTCCCCCACTCTCCTGCGGTGGATTGTCCCTCAGTGTTCTTAAGTTCATTTCAGCGCTATGGACTCTGCACTGGTCTAGATGATGTCAGGACCTTAGACTTGTGGAGTGTGGTGTAGAGTACACGGTGGGCATTGGTCTACCTAAAACACACTGATACTGGCCCTTAAAGAAAATCTATATATATTTTCTATACTATCTAAAACACTAAAACTAAACATTGGAATTGGCCCTGACACTAACCTAGACCAGGCCCAGATCTAGTTATTCTTCTTTATTCTATATTTTTATATTATAAAAATCTTTATTCCTCTTTAACTGTTTTATTCCCAGACTTCTCTTCTAGGGAAGAAAAAAAGATGCAATGGGGTTGATTTACTAAAACTTGGGGGTGCAAAATCTGGTGCTCACCTCACTACATGGACCCTTTCGTTACAGAGGGTCTAACAAGCTTTCCCCCTAAGGGTATCAAATGGTGAATCCACAGGCGCTATTCACACGGTCCCCTTAAGACTGGGTATACTGTTCAGCGGGTGGCGTCACGTCTTGTTTTTTGTTTTACTCTAGCGCTGCACTGTATCTCAGCCAATGACAGCTGATCATGTGATGTAAATAGAAGCCGGTAATCGGCTTTTTTTTCCCCTCACACTGACAGCGTGAGGAGAAAAAAATAGTCAATTACTGGCTTGTGTAAATGGGACATCGGTCCCACACACCTACAACCACTGCTGCTAAGCAGTGCCCAACAGTACCACCTGCCAGTGCCCACCAGTGCATATCAGTACTGCTAAGCATGCCCACCAGTGCCACCTATCAGTGCCCATCAGTGCTGCCAATCAGTGCCCCTATTAGTGCTGCCTATCAGTGTCATCTATCAGAGCCCATCAGTGCCACCTATCATTGTCACCTATTAGTGCCCTTCAGTGCCACTTCATAGTGCCTATCATTTCCACCTATCAGTGCCACCTGTCAGTGCAGCCTCATCAGTGCCCACCAGTGCCGCCTTATCAGTGCCCAGCAGTGCCACATATCAGTGTCCATCAGTGCAGCATTATCAGTGCCCATCAGGGCAGCCTATCAGTGCCCATCAGTGCAGCCTCATCAGCGCACATCAGTGAAGGAGAAAAATTACCTGTTTGCAAAAAAATTTAAACTGATGTAGCATCCTCCTAGGTAAGTGCTAGAAGAGAGTATAGTTTTGGGGTCTTTCTGCTTATCAGGAAGATTGCCAGGTAAATATAGATGCTCTCTGCCTACCAGGGATCAGGGATCCATTGGTAGGGTCTGCTCATTGTGCTCAGATGCTGCTCATGTTGTCTGAATGTTTCACAATGGTCCAATATGGGGGCATATTGGACAGTGGGAGGAAACCTGACAAATGAGAGCATAAGCATAGTTAGAGCCCTGGTGATTGGCCAAGGAAAGTTCCTCAGTGCACGCTCGGTGACTGTATATATTCCAAGGGCACATGTGCTCAGGATCTTTGGCTGGAGAGCTGGATCCCGGAGGGAGGGGGCGGCTGCCCCTCCTCTGTAGAAGCTCCCAAGCGGCCTCAGGGGGTTGACCTGAGGGCCTGAATCGGAGTTATGCTGCAACCCAGATGTCCTGCAGAGCTGACTAAAAGGGAGACATGCCAGGAAGGATCTGTTTTGGCCTATAGTGAGTAAAGATCTGTGTCATGAGGCCTGTCCTCTACATACAGCAATACCTACGGGGCAGTGCTACACTATGAAAACTTCATTTTTTTTTTTTTTGTTTGTTTAGCAAAATATACCCCAGTGGTGATTAAATATCACCAAAAGAATGTGAAAAAAATTATAAAAATTTCATGTGGGTACAGTGTAGCATGACCGAGCAATTATTGATCAAAGAGTTAAAGTGCTAAAAGCTGAAAATTGGCCTGGGCAGGAAGGGGGTTTAGGTGCCCAGGTAAGCAAGTGGTTAATTGAAGAAGCTGAAGTCAGAAGCTGATTGGTCACCATGCACAGCTGCACCAGATTTTGCACTCTCCAGTTTTGGTAAAACTACCCCAATGTATCTCTTTCTCCCCATGGAGAATAATCAAGAGATGGTGAAGGTTCTAAAACTAGCGATCACTGTGATAGCCAGTGATCATGTGATCAGAAGCTTCTCCTCCTGTTAGTCCGAGACCAGGAGCTGTTTTTGACAGTTCAGTCTTTATGCTGTCAAACACAGGTGCCCATATTGTATCTAGAGAAAAGGGCCCACTTTTTGGTACAATGGGGTCTATTTTCTGAAACTAGAGGGTGCAAAATCTGGTGCAGCTGTGCATTGTAGCCAATCAGCCTTTAACTTCTGCTTATTCAATTAAGCTTTGACCAAAAAAAAAAAAAAAAAAAAACCTGGAAGCTGATTGGTTTTCGATGCAGGGCTGCACCAGATTTTGCACTCTGCAGTGTTAGTAAATCAATCAGCTGGAATGGGGTAACCCCTCCCTGCACAGCACCACGTACTTACTGTACCTTGCTTTTGCCAAATGTGGTGCGGATTGTATCTCTGCAGAGGTTTCTTGTTGTGTCAGTATACAGTACCTTTATTGTACTGTATACATCTCTGTGGACATGTTACCGGTTGTGATTATATTACTTTGTTTTTTTAATCAGTTTTTGTAGTTATGATCATAATCTTGCTAGTGTTATAACATTGTAAATCTTAGTAAACTGGTTTTAGTTCGGTATGTTGTGTTAGCATAGAGCAGGGTGTCACAAATAAGATGGCGTAGAGGAGAAAAAGTATAAATCTGGCCCTGTGAGTATTATAAACCTTTGCATGTTATGAGACTTGCTTTCATTTTTTTCCAGTTTTTTTCCTGTAGACCCATGCATGGGATTTTATCTTTAAATTGGGCATTAAGCCCATGACTGCAGTCATTGATTACAATCCTCAGAATATCATAGTTGTGCAATATTTATATAGTAATCATGATGTGGACATCACCAGAGATCAGAAAGGCTGGACCTCAGTCCCATCTCCTTGCTGTGCGTCATAACCCCAGGTACTTACTCTGAAATGTCATGTTTTCTTTGGCTAGTGTTAGTGTTTTGTGGTTTCCCAACCGGAAGCCTATTTACAACTCCTTTTTACCCAAATAATTTATCTCTCATAACATCACATGTAAAACAGTAATTGTAGTCTTCACTTGGAAATGCGATACCCTAACTACCAAGACCTGAGGTGTGCCTTGGCCTAGCTGGTCAGTACGCCTGAAAGAGGACATACTCTGAATGTTTGAATATGAAAAATGTACAATAAATATTTTAGGGGGATCCCCAAACCAGAACCTCCTGTAGGAGGGAGCTGTCGGACTATCACGGTACAATATAGAAAAGTAGCAAAATAATTTGGTAAACCAAGATATATAAAAAAATACAGGGCTTTTTATTCATACAAAACAAATTTTCAGTCATAAAAACAATTTCATGTGTGGGGTATTTCAACTAGTTTCGCTATGGAGATAGCTTCATCAGGAAATACAATGTTTAAATCTGCAAAAGAGAATTTAAAATTTACAACTGTGTAAATATAATTCAATCAGCTGCATCAACATTCAGCAGTTGGTTGTTCAGACAAAATATGGGGGAAGGATATATAGGGATATACAGTCTCTTACCCCACTTGGATGCCCTACAGGCGCGTGGACACACCCAGCCGGGCCTCCCGCTGCAATTGGGGAGGGCCCATATGAGAGTAACAAGTCAATCTAGACATGAGGAGATGATAACAGAGTTATGTTAACTGTGTTAAAATATACTAGGGAACTGAGATATACACCAAATACCCATGAGTTTGGTTGGGGTGTCAGTACCGGGGATGATATCGTCACCAGAGAGTGCAAAATGTGATAGAGGGGATGATTGGTTTCCCAATTGAGTTTCAGAGAAAATCCCAGACATGAGAAAGTAGTGCTTTCTTGTAGTGAGAGGATACGTGGGGGAAAGAGAGCAAGGGCTGACCCGAGGAGCCCCAGCAAATATAATTGTAGAGAAGATCGAACACTTCAAAAGGACACTAGTTAAGTAGCTCTGTGAACTTCCCACAAACCCCTGGCCTGTCTGTCTGTTCTTGGTATGGGGAAGTTTGAGAGGGTGAGCTGCAAAAATGGACAAACTGACAGGAGTTTGCAGGGGTCTGAAGTGCTGGATACCTGATATGTTCGATAGTGTTGGTGGATAAGGCCAATACGCTGTGGCAATATGCATCAATAAACATGGAGAAAACACACCAGACACACAGAAAACTGGTCCCACATGATTTAAAACGGGTCGTGCTTCTGCCTGTAACCTGACAACCGAGTCAGAGTCCTAAAACAGGGGAAGGAGGGCCAGACTCCATCCTGAGGAATAATTCTCATGGCATGATTCAGCATACCCAAGAGACTGTAAGCCCCCCTTGGAACAGGCTGGGGATCAGACAAAAGATGAATGGTCTGACATACCTGACCAGTTCTCCAAGCAACCTCGCAATCAAGAGTTTAAAGCCGACAGTGGAACCCAGAATAATGATGACATTTGGCCCGAACCTACCACTTTGTGGGCTGTCAGGGGGACAATGGCTCAGCACACACCCTGAGAGAGACTGAAGATCCCTGGGCAGTAACCAGAGTCTCCATACAACAGGAAATCAACTAATTGAATTACCCCTGACCCCCTGCAGTTACCCAAGATCCAATGGAGTGCTTGGCAAAGGTGTCGAAGCAAGGACTGCTCTTGACCCAAGGGTAAGTCCAGTGGTGAAACGACATTTGTGCCATTTATCTTGCCCCCAGCAGGCAGGTCCGCGGGAAGTAGCTTCAAGGATTGGTGATATCAGCTTGGATAGATAATACCCCCCCCCCCAACTGTAGAAAGTGCTGAATTGTCAAATACACGGTCGAGTACTCAATGAAAATATTTCTGCAGGAAAGAGGGCAGCCAAGATGTAACAAATGATATTGGAAACATGCCACTGGACACCCCGGTGGGCCGACCCACTGCCTTCAGAATCAAAGGTAAAGGACCAGATCAAGCACCCCTTGGAAATTACTGCCTCCAGTAACTTAGTTGACAACGAAAGCATGACTGTCTGCTGAAGCCAAGATACTATACATGAAAGACTACGACGAGATAGTGATGAGGCCCGCATGCAGGCCTGAAAATCCTCCAGCAGGGACTGTCTGAAGAACGGGAATGGGAGATTCCAACACAGCCCCTGACAAGGAACATTACTTGGCTCAGGCATGCTAACTTAAGGGGATGCTGACCTTGCCTGCAGGAACGTAGGAAGACCAGGAGCTAGGGATGCGCTGACATCCTGTCCTACAACCATAACAGGCCGTGGAGAGCATATTTAGCCCAACTAAATCTGCGTTAAAGAATAATGCCCAGAATATGTTCAATGCTGGTGGATGAGAGTAGCTGGGACAAAATTGGAAACAATCCGAAGTGTACCGCCTTCCCGGCTGAGGTCGGGAAAGGAAAACCCCTGTGACAGCTCCGCTGCGTGCTTAATTATAGACCAACTCCTTCATGACGAAGTGCCACCATGCTCTGGACCCCCACATGGGGTGAAGGGATGAATGTGAATTAAGTTTCTACTGAAACGTGTGGCATGCCCAAACCCAAGGACACACAAACTAGAGAAAGTGACAACAGACAACCAAACATGAGAACAACAAAACCCCTCTGTGCCTACCTGAGTTTAAGGTCAAAAGCAGTAATAACAAGACCATAGCACGTGAATGAACCTGATGATGACCCCAACCTTAGTGTATGTAGTAAGTGAGCCCGAGTAACCTGCAGTGCAAAAGATGGGTAATTAAAACTGAATACTCAGGGCTAGTGTACCCACAGACCGTGGTGGGTAGTTGTACAGGTTTAATGAAATGAAATGTGCATTGTATGACGTGTGGTATAAGGACGAGAAGATTGTGGTCAACAGTCATGTAAAAATGAAAACCTCAGCCCGTATGGATCTGTAGACGTGACAGATCCTGAGATGTGAGCACTAGCTAACTAAACCCAGGTATACAAAGAAACCTAAACGAAAGGTACGATGAGACATGGAAACAAACGAGGATGAAAAGGCTATTGGTGTATGCCGTAACTGCATGGCACCGACATGCTACGACATAACCGATATGACAGAAACACGCTATGACAGGACCGCTATGACAGGACCACTCTATGACAGAAGCACGCTGTGACAGAAACTGATGTGACAGAACACACTATGACAGAACTGCTGTGACAGAAACGCTGTGACAGAAACACGCTATAACTGGAACACGCTATGACTGAACACGCTATGAAAGCCCCGCTATGACTGAACACGCTAGACAGCTGCTAACTAATGCGCCCCCCTTGAAGCCCAGTGTGAGCACCGCGAGGAGTGAGCGGGGCCTCCCCATGAGCCCGAGTAACCTGCAGTGCAAAAGACGGGTAATTAAAACTGAATACTCAGGGCTAGTGTACCCACAGACCGTGGTGGGTAGTTGTACAGGTGTAATGAAATGAAATGTGCATTGTATGACGTGTGGTATAAGGACGAGAAGATTGTGGTCAACAGTCATTTAAAAATGAAAATCTCAGCCCGTATGGATCTGTAGACGTGACAGATCCTGAGATGTGAGCACTAGCTAACTAAACCCAGGTATACAAAGAAACCTGAACGAAAGGTACGATGAGACATGGAAACAAACGAAGATGAAAAGGCTATTGGTGTATGCCGTAACTGCATGGCACCGACATGCTACGACATAACCAATATGACAGAAACACGGTATGACAGAAACACGCTATGACAGGACCGCTATGACAGGACCACCCTATGACAGAAGCACGCTGTGACAGAAACTGATGTGACAGAACACACTATGACAGAACTGCTGTGACAGAAACACTGTGACAGAAACACGCTATAACTGGAACACGCTATGACTGAACACGCTATGAAAGCCCCGCTATGATGAACACACTAGACAGCTGCTAACTAATGCGCCCCCCGCCCCTTGAAGCCCAGTGTGAGCACCGCGAGGAGTGAGCGGGGCCCCCCCATGATTCCCAGCGTGAGCACCGGGAGGAATGAGCAGGCGGGTGGGTTGATGCTTGGCGAGCATAAGTTCTGACAAGCCTGAGGACTGAACCATAAGCAGCCTTTTCAGGAGATATCTGACAGCTATGGCTACAAGATATCTATGCCAAACAGCTGACTGAATCTAATCGGGCCTGCACCCCTCCCCCTTGTGACATGCAGGCCGCAAGGTGGGGAGAATAACAAGTTCAGTGCTGCCTAACAGTGACAACCTGGTGAACCAGGGAAGACTGACCAATAATGCCGCCAGTGGCAGGAGTTAATGACCCAGCCTGAAACCTGACAGGTAACACAGCATAAAGGTGGAACATGACAATGGAGGCTACCAGAGGGTGGAGGACCTGGCTCTGGTGACCAGGGTGGGCGCTGCCCAACTAACCATACCAGTCACTGACCTGTGCGTAGTGAAATGCGGGGGGCACCCCCTGAAGACTCCCCCCGGCCTGCATTTTACCACACGTGTGAGCTCCGGGAGAAAGAAAATACACCTGCTGCAGCCCAAATGCTGAGCTGCCGTCTTGCTGTACAAAAACCGGAAGTGACGAAACCGGGAGTGACGATGGAACGAACCCTGAATGCGAGCCGACGCAGGATCAGACACAGGAGGAGGGATATATACCCCTCAGACTCCTCCTACAAATACAGGCTAGCCTCCGGCCACCCTTCTTACTTTTTCTTCCTTGTTATTTTTTGGGTGTAACAATTAAAGTGTACAGCGGGTAAAATAAGTATTGAACGCATCACCATTTTTCTAGGTAAGGATATTTCTAACCACTTCAGCCCCGGAAGGATCAAGGCCATTTTTTGTGATATGCCACTGCATCGCTTTAACTGACAAATGTGCGGTCGTGCGACGTTGTACCCAAACAAAATTTATGTCCCTTTTTCCCACAAATAGAGCTTTCTTTTGGTGGTATTTGATCTCTGCGTTTTTTATATTCTGCACTGTAAACAAAAAAAGAGCGGCAATTTAAAAAAAAACACAATATTTTGTACATTTTGCTATAATAAATATCCAAAATAAAACTAATTTCTTCATCAGTTTAGACCAATATATATTCTTCTACATATTTTTGGTAAAAAGAAAATCACAATAAGCGTATATTGATTGGTTTGTGCAAAAGTTATAGCGTCTACAAAGATTTATGTCATTTTTATTTTTATTTTTTTACTAGTAATGGTGGCGATCTGCGATTTTTATCAGGACTGCGACATTGCGGCGGACATATCGGACACTTTTGACACTATTTTAAGCTAAAAATAGCCGCTGATCACTGTATAAATTTCACTGGCAGGGAAGGGATTAACACTAGGGTGATCAAGGGGTTAACTGTGTTCCCTAGATGTGTTCTAGCTGTAGGGGGATGGGACTGACTGGGGGAGGAGACCGATTGGTGTTCCTACTTTTTTTTTTAACAAGATTTATTCAGATTTTTACAGTACAATTGATGCAAATACACAATTAGGCACAAAATTGGTAATATACAGATTGACACAGAAAACAGCATTATTGATATCCATAGGAGAGATGGGATCAAAGTCCTTATATAATTTTGAATATTGGTTCAGTGGTTAGATATTCCAGTACAATTACCCAAGGAGGTCACGTGGGGGGGGGGGGGGGTTTGGAGGAGGAAGAAGGGAGGGAAAGGAGGGTGAGGGGGAAGGGGGGGGGGGCCTCGTGTGAGTGGGTAGTTTACATTAGACATGTGCACAATAGAAAAATTTGTTTAGTTTCGTTTCGTTTCTGTTCGTTTCCGTTGATTCATAGCGATTCGTAATTTCGTAAGTCGTCGGTGTTCGTATTCGGACTCGTTCGTATTTTCGTAAGAGTTATTTTTTTGTTGATTCGTTCTTCCGTTAGTCTAATTTTCGTTTATTCGAAATTCGTATTTTCGTTATATTTCGTATTCGGACGCATTCGTATTTTCGGAAGAGCTATATTTTCGTTGATTTAAAAAGATTCGTATTTCCGTTAATCTAATTTTCGTTGATTCGAAATTCATATTTTCGTAGATTTAGTTACATTCGTACTTTCGTAAGATTGATTTATTCGTACTTTCGTAACATTGTTTTCGTAGATTCGTAATCGAAGCATAATTCATAATTTTATGTAATGTGTATGCTATTTACATGTTTAAGAAACAAAGAATTTCTCTCTCACAAGTCAGAACTTAACTCAAAAATCCACCAAAACAGTGCCACCGACCCAACCACACCCTATCTGGAATCAGAACTAACATTCGTTCTTTCGAATTCTCGATCAGAAGAATTTTTGTTATTTCGTATTTTCGTTGTTTTGATTTCCTTTTTCCGAATATTCGTAATTTCGATTTTTTTCGTTCATTTTGATTTTCGTTATTTTTGAATCTTTGTTCGGTATTCGATATTATTTCGTATTTTCGTTGTTCTTCATATTCGTTCTTTTCGATAGTTCGTTATTCGTTTTTTCATTTTTAGTAAACCATTTGTTCATTCGTACGATAACGAATGTACGAATATAACGAATTTGAACGGAAAACTAATTTGTAACTAAACGAATTGCACATGTCTAGTTTACATACTGTGGCAGATTAAAAACATACAGGGGAGCAAACCAATGGTTTATTGTTGTGGTAGATCTTCAGCTTCAATACCCTGAGCATCATCCAAAAGTTCCATCCCCCAGGCATCTATCCATCCCGATTCCCTACCATATTTAATTGAACTTGCCAGGGCAGTTTCGATTGATATAGGTGATTTTATATAGTGGTAACACTGAGTTTAGAACCGAGTGCCATGTAGGCACAGTCAGTGCCATCTTAAAGTGGATGTAAACCCCAAATTTTTTTTATTTTTATTTGTCTGGCACAATATAGAGTATAGGATTTCAGATCAGCTGTGCCCAGTCTCCTGTACCAGGTCCTGACTCTCCAGCCAGTCCTATAGCATGTCTGTAGTCTCTGACCATCTGTAGTATATCCAAAGTTCCTGATGATTTGTCAGTATCATTACATACAGTATCTCACAAAAGTAAGTACACCCCTCACAGTTTGTTAATATTTTATTACATCTTTTCATGTGACAACACTGAAGAAATTACACTTTGCTACAATGTAAAGTAGTGTGTGTACAGCTTGTATAACAGTGTAAATTTGCTGTCCCCTAAAAATAACTCAACACACCATTAAACCCCGGGCAACAAAAGTGAGTACACCCCTAAGTGAAAATGTCCAAATTGGGCCCAAAGTGTCAATATTTTGTGTGGCCACCTCTGGCTCTAATCGTGCTCTTAACCCCCCCCCCCCATTGGAATCCATGCGTCCGGCGCCCTGCATGTAGATCAGGATGCCGGATGCATGGATAGAGGGGGTGGTGCCTGTGGGCTCCCCTAATGGAAGGGCCGCCACTGGTTGGATCACTTTCCTTATATCTATGACCAGCTTTAGTTTTAAGCTCACATTAAAGCGGTATTAAACCCAGAAATAAAAATGTAATATCTTGCAGCTTACCAATTCTTAGATGTGCCTTTTTTTTTTCCTTTATGTTCACCCAGTGATCTGGCCGGTAACACAATTCCTGTCTTAGGGTGTCTCCACTTTGGATGGAGGAACAACAGAGACACTCTAGTACAGCAGTATTGTCAGTCTGGGGGAGGGGTTGTGTAGCGGTGCCCCCGTGGGGTCGCTGCATGTTCTAGTTCCACACATCACCTTGCTCGGCCAGGCATTCATTTCAGACACACTTTGCCAGTCAATGAACAGTCCTTTAGCTTGTTTTTGTTGTTTTTTTATTTAGGGTATTAAACTTGGATGGAGAAAATGGTCATGGGATGCCCAAATAATGAATCTTGCTTGGTTGAATAAAGATGGTTGAATCACAACGTTCACATTGGTAGTCTCTAATAATGAAAAATAACAGACTTGAGGCACATGCAGGAATCCCGCTAAGCAGGACATGTCTGCTTAGAGCTCCACACCGACGTGGACCCATCAGCCATTTAAGCAGAGTCTCACCATGGACCATAACCTCCCCACATCACCGCATTAATCCCTGAAACTTGTGGGCACATTTTGGTAGCATGTACAGTGGGAGAAAAGCAAAGCTGAAAACAACAAAGCCTCAGGAAAAGCTGACTAGAATGGTATCTAAAATGGCGGCGGCACCATCACATCTCTCCTCACAGACTGTTACACAGCAGCATCACAGGTCTCCCTCTTCAGCACACTGTGGTGAGACTGGATATGACTTGAATTTGTCTTGTCCCAATGATCATCTGCACACATATGTCCGTGATCACACCAATTAATATACACTTATTGGGATTTTTTTTTACCAAAGAGATGTAGCAGAATACATTTTGGCCTAAATTTATGAAGAAATTCGATTTTTTGATTTTTTTTTCTTTATTGGATATGTTTTATAACAGAAAGTAGAAACTCTCAGGGTTTTTTTTCTCAAAATTTTCTGTCTATTTTCATTTATATAATAAAAATAAAAAACCCAGTGGTGATCAAATACCACCAAAAGAAAGCTGTATTTGTATGAAAAAAATATATAAATTTTATTTGCTTACAGCGTTGCATGACCGTGCAGTTGTAGAAAGTGATAGGTGTCCCGGGAGCTTCACATGAAGTCAAAGCTGGCTGTGTGATAGTGAACGACAATCTCAGTCTGAACCCCTGCCAGGTCACGCCCCAACGTGTGAAAGAATGAATATCAGATGTGTAAAGTAATTGCAAAGAGCTGATCATAGAGGAAACAGGTGTGCTGGAGTTTGATAATAAGGCTATTTTATCAAATTCCTGCACACTTGTTTCCTTGCATACACTTTGCAAGAGGCTGGCCATTTAACCACTTGCTTACTGGGCACTTAAACCCCCCTCCTGCCCAGACCAATTTTCAGTTTTCGGTGCTCTCACACTTTGAATGACAATTACTCAGTCATGCAACACTGTACCCAAATAAAATTTTAGTTTTTTACCACAAATAGAGCTTTCTTTTGGTGGTATTTGATCACCTCTGGGTTTTTTATTTTTTGCGCTATAAATGAAAAAAGACCGGAAATTTTGAAAAAAAAAATTCTTTGTTTTTGTGATAAAATTTTGCAAATAATTTTCTTCATAAATTTTGCCCACAATTTATACTGCTACATATCTTTGGTAAAAATAACCAAAATTAGTGGATATTATTTGGTCTTTGTGAAAGTTAGAGTCTACAAGCTGTGGTGCAAATCATACAAAATTAATCACATCTGATGTACTGGTGATTTCTTGTGACCCGAACAAGCCAGGAAAGTACAAATACCCCCCAAATGACCCTTTTTTTTGAATTGACATTCCAAGGTATTTAGTAAGAGGCATTGTGAGGTTTTTGATGTTGTAATTTTTTCCCACAATTCTTTGCAAAATTAAGATTTTTTTTTTCTTTTTTTCCACAAAATTGTCATTGTAATAGGTTATTTCTCTCACATGGCATGTGTATACCACAAATGACACCTCAAAATACAATCTGCTACTCCTCCTGAGTATTACGATACCACATGTGTGAGACTTTTACACAGCCTGGCCACTTAGAGAGGCCCAACATGCAGGGAGCCCCATCACGTGTTCTAGGAGAATAAATTACACATCTAACTTGTTGACTACCTATTACACTTTTGAAGGCCCTGGAGCACCAGGACAATGACACGTGACACTAACGTGGCACTGATGACAGATGCACTGATGACACGTGACACTGATGTGGCACTAATGACAGATGCACTGATACGTGGCACTGATGACATGTGACACTGATGTGGCACTAATGACAGATGCCACTAATACGGGGCACTGATGACACGTGACACTGAGGACAGCTGGCACTAATATGTGGCACTGATGACAGATGGCACTTATACGTGGCACTAATAGGTGGCACTGATGACAGATGGTACTAATATGTGGCACTGATGACACATGACACTAATGACAGATGGCATGATACGTGGCATTGATGACACGTGACACTGATAACAGATGGCACGTGACACTGACAGGTGGCACTGATGACAGATGGCACTAATACGTGGCACTGATGACAGATGGCACTAATATGTGGCACTGATGACACGTGACACTGATATGGCACTGATGACAGATGGCACCTATATGTGGCACTGGGGACAGGTGGCACTGGGGACAGGTGGCAGTGGGGACAGACACGGCCAGCACAGAACTTCCCCGATGTGCGCTCTCAGGAGCGTGCATTGCGGAAGTAAACAGGAGGATGTCCAGGGACGCCCTCCTGGCAAGATGCGTCCATGCTGTAGCCGTCTTTCAGCTATAGTGCGGGCGCCAAGTGGTTAAAACCTCCTTGCAACCAGATCTTCTATGGTTGCTCTGTGTATGCACTTCCTTAAACACACAACCTCTATCACCAGCCCTTCACAATCGCTTCACACACCTGATATTCATTCTTTCACTGAGTGGTGGCCGATGATGTATTTAACCATTCCTGTACAGACTCCATCCCCATAAGTAAGCTCCGGTAGGCTGAGTGAAACGCGTTGGGTATGTGTCCTAACAGGGTCCAGGCTGAGACCACCATTCACTATCACACAGTAGGCTTTGACTTGATGTGCAGCTCCCAGGACACCTATCACTCTCTACCATTGCCTAGAGCATAGACAAGCTCCCTTCCAGGCCAGCACTCACAGCGGTGGGCACAGGACTTCACTCGTATACAGCCTGAGCGGCTCACACACCTATCTTGGTTCGCAATGACTGTGCAATTGCCAGTTAAAGTAGCGCAGTGGTGAATAGCAAAAAAATGACAACCAGCACTAGCCATCGTTGAGAGTATTTTTTTTAGTCACAAGAGTGGAGAAAGCTAACTAAGCACCACCAGTCACACCACCATTACCACCAGTCACACCACCATTTAATAAGCTTGTAGGGTGATGTGCAAGAGAGTATGTGGAGAATCGTCTTATTCTTTTTGGCAACACTGGTGGCAACATGTTCATTTTACACAAAGTCCCAGTTATGTAAATGCTTTAAGTGTTATCTTCATTTGGGGCAGTGAGCTCTCAGTATATAGTTCAGATGCATAGGTCACATTTCTGAGCACATTAGTTTTGTTTGTTCTTTTTAATTCTTTTTCTCCTGTTCTTTCTTTGATTCTTTTTCTTTTTCAGAGAATGATTTATCTTGCTTGGACTTTTCACGTTGACTTTCTTTGCAATCCATGTCCTGACACGTTTACTCTTGGGGCTCACACATAACGTCTTTTCTTTGGTGTACAATCTATGAAAATACACAAAAATAAATCACAGAAATATGCAATAAATCAGCTATTTTCAAATTGTGAAGCATGAGTTTTCCCAATCTAAAATAAACAAGTCAACAGAAGGAGGCCATGGATCTAGCATTACAAACTTTTAACCCTTTGGTGATTGATGCCTGGATGCCCAGGCCAGATTTAACACCAAAACAAAAAAAAATTCCAAGCTCAACTTACCGCCCAGCCTGCTAACCAACCGAATTGTCCTGTCTAACAGTAGACTAACATGTTTTTAACGCCTACTGTTATGCCCCGTACACACGATCGGACATTCCGACAACAAAATTCGTCTGATTTTTTTCGGACGGATTTCGGGCCAAACTTGTGTTGCATACACACGATCGCACAAATTTGTCGGAAAATCCGATCGTTCAGAACGAGGTGACGCACAACACGTATGTCGGGACTATAAACGGGCCAGTAGCCAATAGCTTTCATCTCTTAATTTATTCTGAGCATGCGTGGCACTTTGTGCGTCGGATTTGTCTACACACGATCGGAATTTAAACGATCGGATTCTGTTGTTGGAAAATTTTAGATCCAGCTCTCAAACTTTGTGTGTCGGAAAATTCAGACGGAAAAAGTCCGATGGAGCCCACACACGATCGGATTTTCCGACAACACAATCGGATCGCACATTTTCCGTCGGAAAGTCCGACCGTGTGTACAGGGCATTAGACAGGACAAATCAGTTGGTTAGCAGGATGGTCGGTAAGTTGAGCTTGGAATTTCTTGGGTTTTGGCGTTGCCCTTCCGTGTGCTCCTTGCTGCAAAGGCCTGTTATAGGTGAGGGCAATGGACATTTGTTTGTACAGATTTCATTTAAAGTTCACATGTTATACTTACTTTCAATAGTTTTGCCCAGAGCCTCTTTGTTTTGGGTCCCCCCCCCCCCCCCCGCTGGTGGACCTGACTCCTCTGCCCTCCCGAGTACCCCCAATAGAAAGCCTCTTGCCAGAGGAAAACTAAAGCAGGCTCACTCCCTTTCCACTCTCTGTATGTGAATGGACCGTCCCCGCCCCGCCCCACCCCCTGCTCTCTCCTCATTGGCTCACTGGCTGTGATTTAGTGACTAGCCAGTGACTATTTTTATTGACTGTCTGGTAATACATACACTTTGAAGAGCGATTCACACAATTATATAATTTTTTTTTTATTTGTTGCACTTTGGTTTTTGTTCATTCACTTTGATTCACTTACTTTGTAGAGCGATTCATACTGCAATTTTTTCATATTTTATATTTATGTTTGGTATATTTTATATCCTACACATTGTGCACCAATATTTGTGTTATTGACTTTTGAGAGGACTCTGCAAGGTGATTCACACACTTTGAAGAGTGATTCACATACTTTGATGAGCGATTCACACATATATTTTTCAATTTTATTTTTATTTTCAATTTTTTTTTTTTCTGTTCACTATGGAATTCGCTACATGCTATCATGATTATTAGCACAGCTCATTCATCTCCTATTTTTTTTTTTTAATTGTCTGTCTTTTTTTTTTGTTTATAGCGCAAAAAAAAATAAAAAACGTGGAAGTGATCAAATACCACCAAAGGAAAGCTCTATTTGTGGGGGAAAAAAGGACATTCATTTTATTTGGGTACAATCAGCAGTGCTGTATCGCAAAAAATGGCCTGGTCATTAAAGTGGTTGTAAACCCTCTGGGACCACTTTGACCTACAGGTAAGCCTAGATTAAGGCTTACCTGTAGGTCCAATAAATATCTCCTAAACCTACATGGTTTAGGAGATATTTAGAAAAGAAAATGCACCGCTATCTACGGCGCATGCGCCGTAGACAGCGGCGCGCAGGCGCACTGCGCATGCCGAGACCACGGCGATATGCCGCTCTCGTGCGCATGCGTGGGAGTGACGTCATCGCCGCTCCAGCGAATCTATATTTCCTATTTTCTTAAACTAATTGTGGTGAAGTAAACACTTATAGCTCTAGCCAAGGTCACATGCAAGTAGAAACTATCAGGTGACTTTTCTTTTAGTTTAATTTTATAGCTGGTTTACTTTTAGTTTAGGACAAGATAACCCTGACGAGAAAAAGGAACATAATCCTTACGCTTCAGGAAAGAAGATTTCATCATAGCTTCATGAGTTTCTATTAAATTTCAAACGTCAGTCAAGAATAGCCTGAGCACTTGGATGAGTTCATAATGAACACAGAGTACATTTGAAGGCAATCTAGTTTACCTATAAAGTAATGCGCTCATGCCCTACAGGGGCACATTGGAATTTGTCAGCACAAACATTTGTGCTTCAGTCTTCTAAAAGACAAATGCTACCCAATTCGCTGGAGCGGCGAAACCCGGAAGTCACTCCGGGTTTGATGGCGACGCCGAAGATCGTGGATGTAGACCGCTACGGGGGCTTCGTTCTCAGGTAAGTCATTCATAATGAGCTAGTATGCTATGCATACTAGCTCATTATGCCTTTGCCTTGCAGGTTCCTATTTAAAAAAAAAAAAAAAAACGGCTTTACTTCCTCTTTAAGACCAGGGCTGAAGAGGTTAAAGTCACCAAAAAAATTCTAGAACTTCTAAGTGGACTGACCTTTTGATGTGAAGAATCCTGATGCTAGTCACAGGAATTTTTGTCACTAAGCACACAATTTGGTATGTTAATTCCAGTAAATATAAGGCAGAATTTCGAGTTTTCTCGCACGTATGTTCACATTTGAGTCTTTGTAGCGCATTCTTGGCCTGGTTTTAATAATTTGAAATTGAAACCATTTCTACATAAAATGTTTCTCGAATATCTTATCAGAGCGTTATATGTTGCAGTGCTTCTGGAGCCGTACCTGTTTAGCCTACCCTCCAAATTAGACAAGAAAAAAACCCCTATGGTTGGGACTTTAAGTAGAACACCACTCTCACCAAAGTTTTTATGAAAATTATTGTAAATTTTATTGATAAAACAGTTTTTTATATAATATAAAAATCACCCAGATGTCCGATAGCAGGGTGCACAATGCACAATATGCATGACAGTTCAAAACAAATAACAGAAAAATTATACAAAAAATAACATGATACTAAAAAACAACGTTTAACAAGAAGATATGTACAAAGATACGGTACTGATTCTCTCCCGGAGGTACGTGACCCCCGAATACTCGACGCGTTTCCAGTTGCCCGACTATGGGAACCTTCGTCAGGAGTAGAGAGTTTATTCTATCTGAGAAGTACCTATCGCTCACATTTGAGTCGATATTCGTGGACCGATGGATTGTACTCCAACGGGGGAGGAGGAAGGAACATGCGCCCCCCAAGTGCGACAGCACACACAGGGTTGGATCCTTATTAGATGTTCTTTTGTATGGACTCTATGTCCGAACAGCCGGGTCTGCAGCTATCTAAGGTATATCCTTAGAGTGGGGCTCATCCCCGAGAATTAATGTCCCAGATAGATGAGGTGGAATCCCAATAGTGGATTCTCAAAGCCCTTTTCCCTGTGGGGTATCCCCTAAAAGGAGACGTGTGTCCGCTGTGGTCCGACACCCGTGTGGTCCTCTGCTGCCCGGACGGGCAGCAGAGGACCACACGGGTGTCGGACCACAGCGGACACACGCTTCCCCCGGACGGGCAGCAGAGGACCACACGGGTGTCGGACCACAGCGGACACACGCTTCCCCCGGACGGGCAGCAGAGGACCACACGGGTGTCGGACCACAGCGGACACACGCTTCCCCTATAGGGGATACCCCACAGGGAAAAGGGCTTTGAGAATCCACTATTGGGATTCCACCTCATCTATCTGGGACATTAATTCTCGGGGATGAGCCCCACTCTAAGGATATACCTTAGATAGCTGCAGACCCGGCTGTTCGGACATAGAGTCCATACAAAAGAACATCTAATAAGGATCCAACCCTGTGTGTGCTGTCGCACTTGGGGGGCGCATGTTCCTTCCTCCTCCCCCGTTGGAGTACAATCCATCGGTCCACGAATATCGACTCAAATGTGAGCGATAGGTACTTCTCAGATAGAATAAACTCTCTACTCCTGACGAAGGTTCCCATAGTCGGGCAACTGGAAACGCGTCGAGTATTCGGGGGTCACGTACCTCTGGGAGAGAATCAGTACCATATCTTTGTACATATCTTCTTGTTAAACGTTGTTTTTTATTATCATGTTATTTTTTGTATAATTTTTCTGTTATTTGTTTTGAACTGTCATGCATATTGTGCATTGTGCACCCTGCTATCGGACATCTGGGTGATTTTTATATTATATAAAAAACTGTTTTATCAATAAAATTTACAATAATTTTCATAAAAACTTTGGTGAGAGTGGTGTTCTACTTAAAGTCCCAACCATAGGGGTTTTTTTCTTGTCTACTTAAAGGGATGAGATCACCACGTAACATATCTATCTCACCGGGGGAGCTCGCCTTAATCTTTTCCTACCCTCCAAATTAGAGGGAACTGCATGGCCTTTCCATGGCAGAAGCTTTCTAATGCTTTCATTATTTGATCACAAAGTTCAGTTGTGACTTACTGTATATTTTCTGAAAATGCTATGGTACTTGCTATGTATGATAGACGGACAATTACTTGGTGCAACACTTTACCCAAATGAACTTTTGAGACAGAGAGAGCTTTGTTTTGGTGGTATTTAACGGCTTCAGCCTGGAAGATTTTACCCCCTTCCTGACCAGAGCACTTTTTGCGATTCGGCACTGCGTCGGTTTAACTGACAATTGCGCGGTCGTGCGACGTTGCACCCAAACAAAATTGACGTCCTTTTTTCCCACAAATAGAGCTTTCTTTTGGTGGTATTTGATCACCTCTGCCGTTTTTATTTTTTGCGCTATAAACAAAAAAAGAGCGACAATTTTGAAAAAAACACATTATTTTTAACTTTTGCTATAATGGGGCGTAGGTCAGAAGGAAGTGACGTCATCGCGCTTGCGGTCCACTGTGCGTTCCAAGACCATCAGGAAGGAGAGACACCGCTCACACACTCAGCGGAAATCGTTTCTTCCACATCCTGTGGACTGGATTCAGGCACAGTAGATTCCTACATTTATCTAAAGGCTCATTTATTATCATTTTTTGGTACGCAGTTACTACTAGGGGGGATCGTTTTTTAAAGGGGAAGTGTTTTCAATAAAATTACTTTTAAGCAGTATTACACTATGTGGTCCTCCATTTGTCTTCTCATACATTATGTGACTGCGCTGGTGGAGTAATGATCAGGTGATGCTGAACAGTGGATCTGGTCCTATTTTCGCGCTGGTGGATGGTCTGATGTTGGATGAGAAGGCCCACATTGGTTATAACTACAGGCACATTTAAAGCAGTTTTCTGGTGAGTGCATCCCCATAGGGGGGCGAGTCTTGCACAAGGTGGAAACCTTCGGTGGTCGGATCACTCAAATACCCAAATTCTGAACTGTTTTGTTTATACCAACTGTCACTTGGTGGATTGGTGGTTTGCTGCAGTCTAGCAGGACCAGTTTGACAAGCTTTGTTTTATGTGGACCGGAGACACAGAATTGACAATTATTCATTTATTTAATTTGTTCATTATATTTTTTATCATATATCTTTTATCACATATATGATTCACTGGAATGCACTTTTATATATTTTTTTATATACTTTATAATTTTAAGCACTTATGAGAATTTTTATCACTTTCACTAGATCCATATTTATAATTTTATTTCACAAATAAGATTAATTTTTCACAACTCTATGTGATATATGGTGTTCTATTGTCAGTGTATATATTAAATGTTTTTTATTCACTTGAAAAACTCTGAATAGCGCTGCTACAAACGCCAATTTGAGTGGACCAAGCACGGTCCACCCAATGCTGTTTGTACTTTCCCATATAATAAATATCCCCCAAAAAAATATAAAAAATTATTTTTTTTCCTCAGTTTAGGCCGATATGTATTTTTCTACATATTTTTGGTATAAAAAAAAAAAATCTCAATAACTATATATTGATTGGTTTGCGCAAAAGTTATAGCAAAATAGGGGATAGTTTTATGGCATTTTTATTTTTTATTTTTTTTTATTAGTAATGGCGGCGATCTGCAATTTTTATCAGGACTGCGACATTATGGCGGACACATCGGACACTTTTAAAACTATTTTGGGACCATTGTCATTTATACAGCAATCAGTGCTATAAAAATGCACTGATTACTGTGTAAATGACACTGCCAGTAAAGGGGTTAACCACTAGGGGGGCGATGAAGGGGTTAAGTGTGTCCAAGGGAGTGATTATAACTGTGGGGGGGATGGGCTTCAAGTCACATGACAGCGATCACTGCTCCCGATGACAGGGAGCAGTGATCTCTGTCATGACACAAGCCAGAACAGGGAAATGCCTTGTTTACATAGGCACCTCTCCGTTCAGAGGCTCTGTCACACGATTGCTGGGAGACCGCACGACATCGAGTCCGCCAGTCCCGCGGGCACGGTCACGCTGTACCCCTTTGGTGGCGCGTGCGCGCCTGCTATCCCCGCCTCTTAAAGGGGACATACAGGTACGCCTGTTTGCCCACCGCTGCCATTGTGCCAATGTATATCGGTGTGCAGCGGTCGGCAAGTGGTTATTATTATTATTATTATTATTATTTTACTATATAAACTGTTAGAAAATAAATAACTAATAAAGGCTCAAGGTGATCTAATTTTTTGCCACACTCGTGCACATTCCTGGATCAAGATGGGGCTCAGGTAGGTATTGGGGGGCTGAGGGGGGCTGATGCATGCAAAAGGCTTTTTATCTTAATGCATAGACTACATTTAAAATAGAAAAAACCTTCTGCCTTTAAAATCACTTTATAATATAGATCATGCACAGAGAGAAGAGGGGGTGAAGGTGTTAATGTACAGGTCACATACAGCGAGAGGATGGAGATGAAGGGGTTGATGTGTAGCAGTGCAGAATAAGGGAAGTAAAGGGTTAATATACTGGTCACATAGAGAGGCTGAAGATCAGATGTGTACACAGTGGGGTTGATTTACTAAAACTGGTATACACAGAATCTGGTGCAGCTGTGCATATTAACCAATCAGATTCTAACTTAAGCTTACTCAATTAAACATTGACAATAAAACCTGGAAGCTGATTGGCTACCATGTACAGCTGCACCAGATTCTGAATGCACCAGTTTTAGTAAATCAACCCCTGTGCACACATCTGATATTCAGCCTCTCTATGTGACCTGTATATTAACTCTTTACTTCCCGTATTTCCTGGTGTAGCTGTGAATGGTAGCCAATCAGCTTCTAACTTCAGCTTTTCCAATTGTAAAGTCTTGTTTAAAAAAAAATTAAAATAAATAACAAACATGTTATACTTACCTCCTATGTGCAGGGGTTTTGCACAAGGCAGCCCGGATCCTCCTCTTCTTGGGTCCCTCTTCTCTGCTCCTGGCCCCTCCCTCCTGTCGAGTGCCCCCACAGCAAGCAGCTTGCTATGGGGGGCACCCGAGCCGAGCTGCAGCTCCGTGTGTCCATTCAGACACGGAGCTGCCGTTTGGCCCCATCCTCTCCCTCCTGACCGTCTAACTGACTTTGATTGACAGCCATTGGAGCCAATGGCGCTGCTGTTGTGTCTCAGCCAATCAGGAGGGAGAGTCCTGGATGGCCAAGGGACATCACTGGACAGAGAGGAAGCTCAGGTAAGTATTAGGGGTGCTGGGGAGGCTGCTACACACAGAAGGCTTTTTATCTTAATGCATAGAATGCATTAAGATAAAAAACCTTCGGTCTTTACAACTCCTGTAAGTTTTGACAAAAAAACCTGGAGACTGATTGGCTGCTATGCAAACCTGCACCAGATTTAGCATTTTGCTGTTTTCGTAAATAACCCTGCATCTGTGAACAGAGCCATCTATTGACCGTCTGGCCAGCTCAGTAGATTGTTTTAAGAAAGGCTTGGATTCTTTATTAAATTACATAACATAACTGGATACTATCATTTATAGGTGAAGATGAGCCGGGGAATATCCGATTGTCTCTCAGGGGATCAGGAAGGATTTTTCCCTGCTGGATCAAATTGAATCATGCTTTATTGTGTGTTTTTCTTGCCTTCCTCTGGATCACCTCTGGGTATAGAATTGTATGTATAGGAATATACATGTATGCATGCATGTGTGTGTATGTGTGTATGTATATATATGTTTTTCTTTTTTTTCTTTTTTTTTATTGGTTGAACTAGATGGACTTGTGTCTTTTTTCAGCCAGATGTAACTATGGGGGTTATTTACTAAAGGCAAATCCACTTTGCCCTACAAGTGCACTTGGAAGTGCAGTCACTGTAGATCTGAGGGGGACATGCAAGGAAAATAAAAAAATAGTATTTTAGCTTGTATATGATTGGATGATAAAATCAGCAGAGCTTCCCCTCATTTCAGATCTACCCCACAGATCTACAGCGACTGCACTTTCAGTGCAAAGTGGATTTGCCTTTAGTAAATAACCCCCTATGTGTGGTTCTCAGGCATCAACGGGTGTAATAGCTGCCTGTGTTTGTTTTCTCCAATGTTGCTTGTAAACAGAACTGGGGAAATAATGGTCCACCGCTTCACCATTCCAAATGACCTGTTAATAATGACACTAAAATTGTAATTTTGGTACAAAGCACTACAATTGTTTACTGATGAAATAACATATTTTTTTTTAGTTTTTGTTTTTTTTTGCACTTTTTAACGCTATACTAAATGAACAAATTAATAAAGACAAAGTTTAACCACTTCAATACTGGGCACTTAAACACCTTCCTGCCCAGACCAATTTTGAGCTTTCAGCGCTGTCGCACTTTGAATGACAATTGGGCGGTCATGCTACACTGTACCCAAATGAAATTTGTATAAATTTTTTTCCCCACAAATAGAGCTTTCTTTTGGTGGTATTTGATCACCTCTACGGTTTTTATTTTTTGCTAAACTAATAAAAAAAGCCGGACTGAAAGACCGAAAATTTTGAAAAAAACATTTTTTTTTGTTTCAGTTTCAAAACTTTGTAAATAAGTAAGTTTTCTCCTTCACTGATGGGCACTGATGGGGCTGCACTGACGGTCACTGATAAGGCGGCACTGATGGGCACTGATGAGGTGGCACCAATGAAGTGGCACTAATGAGGTGGCATTGATGGGCACTGATGGGCTTAATGGTGGTTGTTAATTCTTCCCATCTGTAACCTCTGCTTTACTGGAGCAGTTTGTGATATTTTTTACAACATATAACATTGTCACTAGGGATAAAATGAATCCTGTGATATGATCAATCGTCTCTCTTTAACACTTTTATTTTGTGCGCTGTCATCTCTTTTCTTTTGGGAATCAATTATTCCTCAGATAGTTGCTTAAATAATAAATGCAGCATCATTTATCGGGACATTTATATTGTTTATATACATTTTTCACTAAACTGGAAAGGTATTTGAAACTATTACCATCTCATAGGAAAATATACAAATTGACCTTTCTATTATTTTCCACTCCCTAAAACTTTAGCTCCGCCTTTGAGGGCATTATTTTATTTCTGTCTTTGACACATAACTCTTGTGGTGGTTTCAATCTAAACTAGACCGACGTATCTTGTCAAAAGATTATTTTGGTTTATAATAAAACAACAAAATTTTATAAAAACAATATGAGGTGGCATTAGATGGGTGCATTGATGGGCACTGATAGGCGGAACTGATGGGCACTGATAGGTGGCACTGATGGGCGACACGGATGGGCACTGATAGGTGGCACAAATTGGCACTGATAGCTGGCATGGATATAGGTGGCATGGATGGGCATGTATAGGCGTAATCTTTCTATTGAGTCACAAAAAATGACTATTCCTTTATGTCTTTTATATACGATTGTACAATATGATTGTACATTCATTCATTTTATGTTCTCCAATTAACGTTTTCAGAGCAAATAATTAGTTCAATAATTAATATACTTTTGTGTAGATGAAGCACATTTCTGTTAAATTTGCATTTGTCATTTATGCTTGTTACTAACTTCATTTACATAGTTACTTAACTTTTTCTTTGTTTTAACTAATGAAAATTTATCCTTGTCAATGTGAGCGTTTGCTTGAAGACAGTGTAATATACTCATTAGTTTCTCTATAACATCATCAGAGATGTGTTTCGCGAATACTTTGTAAATTCCTCAAATGGAATTTTATCAGGCACTAGAAGAATGTGGAAATATTTCGACTACACCCCACATAAAAAACGTTCCCGTCTTTTCTTGCTTGACTAGCTTAACATTACTTATGTATGTCTGAAATTTCTTGCACTAGGTTCTTTTCAAATATTATGCGGAAAGTAAATGCCTGTTCATCATTTACCCACTCTGATGTAAGGTGGCATGGTTGGCAATTGAAATAAAATAAATATTAATGGCAGCTTTTTGAAATACTCAAACCCAGTGAAATATCACAATATGAAGCCTATTTAAAATCAAAAAACCCATTCTCACGTAAATTTATTAGGACTCATGCAGAGATTATATTGTTTAAACCAATTAAAATTGTTGTAAAATAATTAGAAAGATTATAACAGATCCCGGCTGAGATGTTCCCTGTCGCACCCACGGTCATATTGTTCCGTTTCCAGAGGAGGTTAGTTTACGGGGAAAAGAAGCCCACGGGATATAATGAAGAGCCTTATGGCACCTGTCGCTGACGACAAACCACGGCTATATACTGAACGATCTCAGAGGCATCAATCCTCTTGAAGATCATTAAAAGTCGGCAAGGGCTGGGTTCGAAGGTGTTTTAACGGATGGTTGGACTGAAGTTGAATAAGGTTATCTTGAGATAGGCGGCACAAATGGGCATGGATAGGCGGCACGGATGAGCATAAAGCGATGGGCACTGATAGGCGGCTGAATGGATGGGCACTGATAGGTGGCACGGATGGGCACTGATAGGCGGCATGGATGGGCACTGATTGGCACGGATGGGCACTGATAGGCGGCATTGTATTGTTTTGTACTGATGGATGCCAATCAGTGCCAAACAATAATGCATGCCAATCAGTGATGCCCCTTGTGGCATCCATTGTGGGCACTGACTGGCATCCCTGGTGGTCTAGGGTGGCATACCTGGTGCTGGGCATCCATGGTGGTCTGGTGGCATCCCTGGTGGTCCAGTGTGGGCATCCTTGGGGGGACTGCACTGATAATCGATCAGCACAAACCCCCCATGTCAGAAGAGCAGCCGATCGGATCTCCTCTACTCGCATCTGACAGACGCGAGTGGGGAAGAGCCGATCAACGGCTCTTCCTATTTACACTGTGATCAACCGTGATTGGACACGGCTGATCACGTGGTAAAGAGTCTCCGTTGGAGACTCTTTACAGAGATCATAGTTGCAGGGTGTCAGACTGACACCCCGCAACAACGATCACCGCAATGCTCTCCCCCGGGGGCGCGCAGCGGCTCAAAATACTGAGGACGTCATATGACGCCCAGTCAGGATTTTGAAACCACTTTGCAGACGTCATTCGGGCGGCAAGTGGTTAAATAATAATTGTTAGAAAAACAGAAAAAAACTAAACAAAAAGAAAAAAGAAAATAATGGCTAAGGGGTGAAGAGGAAGGATGAGTTAATTAGGGCTGATTCAGGTAAACTATTGAGATAATAAGAGGTTAAATAGCAACAAATAGGAACATATTTTTATTTAACACTAAATCTATAATTCAAGTGGTTTGTAAAGTTAGAAGTTTTTTTTTCCTAAAGCATTCTATGCATTAAGCTAAAAAAACAACCTTCAGCCCCCCTAATACCTGAGCCCCCTCTCTATCCAGCAATGTCCACGAGTGCCTTGGCCATCCGGTACTCTCCCTCCTGATTGGCTGAGACACAGCAGTGGCGCTATTGGCTCCCGCTGCTGTCAATCAAAGTCAGTTAGCCAATCAGGAGAGAGAGGGCGGGGCTGAGCCACAGCTCAATGTCTGAATGGGCACACAGAGCTGTGGCTCTGCTTGGGTGTCCCCATAGCAAGCTGCTTGCTGTGGGGGGCACTCAACGGGAGGAAGGAGCCAGGAGAGCCGAAGAGGGACCTGAGAAGATAAGGATCTGGGCTGCTCTGTGCAAATCCACTGCACAGAGCAGGTAAGTATAACATGTTTATTATTTTTATAGAAAAAAAAAACTGAGATTTTACAATCACTTCAAACTGAGATTATATACAGATTAAAACTCTTCCTATTAATCCACATAAGAATAGAATAGAATGTTGCTTTGTATTTCTTTCCCGTGTCTGAACAGTATTTATAAACACTGTGTCAGGTCAGATATTTACAGCAATAGTATTTACATAGCAACTCCCTGCTGTTATTTCAGCTAACCAGCAAATGTGAAGGGGGTTGCAGCAGTATGGGCAGAAGGACAGGGCCTGTGTACTTTGATTCATTTTTTTTTTTTTTTAGCATGTGTAGCACCCTCAATGACCACAGCTGGCAAGTGATCAAGGTGTTCTGCATCATAGTGGCATCTTGTATCAAATGTAAAACAGTTTTAATATGAATAGTAAAAGAGTAATATAAAGCAATAATTTATTACAAAATTTTACATAAAAATCAACCCAATCCTTTGAGAAAACGCTGTGATTAACCGAAACGAGTTAAAACAGAACATGTTCCTGCTGGCTGTTTTAATAAAGGAAGAATATAATTTTCCATCTCAGAGTGCAGAGTTTCTGTTGACAGTATAATTGATTTGCTTTGGTGCAGACAAGTCATGCCAGCACCTAAGATGTGACCATGGAGTGTGGAGTCTAATGTCATCTGAAGCTGCATGTTTACCAAAGTCATTATTCCTTCCCATTATGTCTGACCTAAACTTTCAAGTTAGATTAGGAATTACCTGACCTTCCAGGTCATCATATATATGTAAAACATGAAAATGTGACCAGGTAATTATACTTACACAAAAGCTTGGAGGTGACAAAGGCCATCACGTCTTTGGATTTTATAGCGGATCACTTTTTTAAGCGTATTCTTTGAAATTCTTTCCCCAAGCTCGGTGCAACAACTACTGCTGAAAACAGAGAAAGCTGCTAAAATAAAAAATAAAATACATTTAGAAATAGTATTTACATAGCAACTCCCTGCTGTTATTTCAGCTAACCAGCAAAGAAACTCAGAACTAGCACAAGGCTCCTAAGGTGTATGTAAAGCCAAAACCTATATATATATATATATATATATATATATATATATATATATATATATATATATATATATATATATATATTTATTGTTTTTAGGGCTGTGAAAATGAAAGATTAATTCCTCGATTAATCGTTAATTTTTTTGATTGATAACATTTTTTTTGAACGATTAAAATTCTTTTGATCAGTACTCACCCCTCCACCGGGTCTTCAGGGAGTTCCGTCGGAGATCTGGTGACGTCACGGACATCGACGTCACCGGACTCCTCCCCCGTTCCTCGAGTGCCTCCGTCTGCTAATGAAGGAAAGGGGGGAGGAGTCCGGTGATGTCAAAGTTCTGCTTGAACGTAATGCGTACGGGGGAGGAGCTACGCATGACGTCACCCACTGCTGCCCTACAGAACTAACACGATTGTCGGCTTTACATGCTGTGGTTTTATCATCTTTATGTGAGTAGTTTGTGTTTGAACACAAAAATTAAAATTTATACTTAAGCGGTGAGCACTTAGATCTTTTTAGTTTATGGTCCGTGTTAACCCTTTTGATACCCGCTTGCATGACCACCTGTTTTTACAGGGGTCCATGCCATAAGGTGAGAGTGATTAGTTAGACCGGAGGTGGAGGGATTGTCACGCTACTGTGGAAAAAAATTTACTTACGTCAGTGCTACAGTTTGAATTTAAAACGTATTTGTGTGAACTATGAAGTTAAGTCATGGATTGTGGAAACTAAATGGTGTCGGGTGATTGTATATAGTGTATACCACATTTCCCACTGACTACTGCAGAGTTGCAATGCAAGGAGATCAGCTAAAAGTAGTTGGATCTGTATGTGCATTATAATTAATCGAAATTAGTCGATTAATCGATTAAAAAAAAAATCGATTAATCGAACACAAAAATTTTAATCAGTAACAACCCTAATCTTTTTTTTTTTCATTAGGATAGAGTAGGGAAGGGCTAAAACCAGATTGTTTTTTGTTATCTGTGTACCTTTGAGGATGTTTTTCTTCACGTTCTGTCCCAGAGATGCAACAGGAAGTTAGAGGAAATCTCATAGGCTGCATTCACACCAAGAAAAGAACCTCCCAAACTTTTATTAGGCGAGAAGCTTCACGCAATGCGGTTTGCCGTGATTGCAGCACAATTTATTGCGTGACAATTGCGGCAGAACCGCACCGTGTTTTTAGGTGCCATCTAAAAGGGATGGCATCTGAAATGTACATTGCGCAATTTTTCATTCACATTTGAGTATTTTGAAATCTATCCTATTGGAAGCTTTGTTTCATCTTTTGTTCTGGGTCAGGTCTAATGCCTCGTACACACGATGAGAATATTGAACAAATGATCGTCTGTTTTTTGTTTTGTTTTTTTGCATGTTAGTCTCATATCGAAAACGAATAGGTCACTAGAGTTACGAAAAAATTCTCATAAGACAGGCTATAACTTCCCGCGATGATGTAATCTATTGTATTGTAATGCATTCTTTCGTTTATGAGCATGCACAGTCTTGTTAACTCAACCTTTTACGGACAAATACTGTACTGATTAAAACGAAAATTGTTCATTCTGTTATCAAACAATCAAACAAGAAAAAATATCATAATTTATAATGCAACGTCCTGTGAGCCTCCACTAACTATGAGACCAGTTAAATCTCTTTAAACCAATATTGTTTTGAATCAGCTGCTAGCGTTACACATGTCTCATAAAGCATGCAGAGATAATCAAATCAAATATATATACGCTGCGCTATCAGAAGTAAAACTCTAAATGGTAATAAATAATATATTATAACTAAATAGCTATAAAGTGATAATCGTGCAGTACATAAAAAAACATGCAATATTGCAAATTAATATAATAGAGTGACAATGTGCATTCACATGATAATAATCTGTAAGTGAAAATCCAAAAGTCCATAAAAAATAAATAAAAAGCAATTAATCAAAATCCTCAAGATAAACTGAAAGTGCTTCAATGTGCTGTGCAATATTCAAAAAAGTCAGTTTATAAGTGCCCCAAGATAATCCATGTGATTCGGTAGATGCTGTGAAAATGATCCAATAAAGTGCTGTATTCACACGCAAGAGCTCCCCCCTAGGTTTTGGACACTCACCTTAGAGCGTGCGAACTTGCTGTTAAGCTTGGTCAATGCATGCCTTATAACCACTTATGGGTTCAGCAGTATATCCAGAATCCTGGATTGGTCCCCACTTATGCCTCGGTGTGTCAATAGAATGCCATTTGTGCATCGGTATGTTAATAGAAAAAGGAGTACTTCATGGTGTAGTACGTAAAACAATTCTTTTTTAAATACAATAAAATCCCACACAGGGTACTCACAATAGCATGGCGCATCAGTGCGCCATTCTAAAAACAGCGTGATTGAGCGGGATAAACCAGCCGATGACAGGATGGTGTGCTGATCGTTCCCGGCAGATAGTCTGCCTAGCGTTCCGTCCTGTCCCCTTCCCCTAAGAAAAAATTTAATGTTTGTCCCTGTGACAGACCTAGCCGGGACAGAGGCTGTTGGAGGGGACAGAATGCGAGCCTCTTGCCTTGTGATTACGGGCCCTGGCATTTGGGGGAACGGTGCTCTTTGTGAGCTGTATGCCTGGGGACCGCTGAGCTGGTTTTACTTGGATTTAGGTCCATGCTGGCTCCCCAAGACACATAGACTCTGGATATGTATATGCCATATCAGCAATAGACTGGTCACACTGTTGGGACACAAGCTGTCAGAAGCTAATGTCATTAACTCCAGCCAGCCTGTCTGTTGTCTTGTGTAAGGTAAATGAGGCTGGTCTGGCTTGACACAGATTCTAAAGAATATTTCACCTATTGTTGTATGTGCTAATTAACCCTGCAATTGAATGAAGGAGTCCAGTGTTGATTAGGATAATTAGCTCATGCTAATTAGGTTAGGTTTTAGTCATCTGGCTGTATAAATTTGTGTGACATGTCAAATAAAGATTATTCCTGATGTACTCCAAGACTGGTGGTGTCTAGTTCTTGGGGGCTCCTATAGCCAGATCCATTGGACTCATGTTCCAGGACTTAGGAAGCATTTACGGCGGACACCATGAGTACAGGATCCGTCACAGTCCCTTTGGATAATTTCACGTGAACTGACGTGATCGGCTCTCCAAAACTGTGTACGAACGATCAGATTATCGGACGATCGCACCCAAAGCTGTATTTTTGTCCAATTTTCTCATTGTGTGTACTGTACTAGGCTTAAGATTTTCCCTTTTCCCTTGCTTTGTTTCTTGGGGACAATGGTCATGAAAATAAACAGAGGAGAAAATCACCTCCATGTAAACATAGACAGCAACAAAACTTTGCACAATGGGAAGGTAAGTAAACCTATAGAAAAATGTAATCTAAACCTAAAAAATAAAACAAAAATGTACAGAACTTCTCAAAAATGAGAGAAGTTCAATAGAGAGGAAACCACCTTGACTTGTATAACAATACAGTGTCCCCCAACCGCACGTCTAAACTAAAGTCTTATGCCCCGTACACATGGTCGGAAATTCCGACCACAAAATCCGTCAGATTTTTTCCAACGGATTTTGTCCGAAACTGGTGTTGCATACACACGGTCGGACAAAGTTGTTGGAAAATCCGATCATTCTGAACGTAGGGACGTTCGTTGCGTACGACGGAACTACGTAGAGGCTAGTAGCCAATAGGTTTGGTCTCATAATTTGATCTGAGCATGCGTGGCACTTTGTCCGTCGGAATTCTCTACACACGATCGGAAAAAGTCAGATCGGATTTTGTTGTCGGAAAATTTGAGAGCAGGATCTCAAATTCCGACGGAAAAAGTCAGATGGAGCCCACACATGGTCGGATTTTCCGACAACATGGTCCGATCGGACATTTTCCATCGGAATTTCCGACCGTGTGTACGGGGCATTAGGGTTTCTGGGATACAGTTATCTGAATAAAGATATTTTTGATACATTATTATTTTTGACTTTATTTGTTTATTGGTTTGAGGACACTTGAAGCTCCTTATATACAGTATATCAAGTCTTCAAACCAATAAATAAATAAAATCAAAAATAATAATGTATAAAAAAATATCTTTATTCAGATGGCTGTATCCCAGAAACCCTAAAGCCCCATACACACGGTCGGATTTTCCGATGGATTCTGTCCTATCAGACAATGTTGTCGGAAATTCTGACCGTGTGTAGGCACCATCGGACAGTTTCCATCGGATTGTCTGACGGACAAAGTCCTATCTCCTGCTGGATAGATTTTTTGACAACAAAGTCCGATCACACCAAATCCGATCGTGTGTAGCGAATTCCGACGGACAAAGTGCTACGCATGCTCAGATCACATTACAAGACCAAAGCTATTGGCTACTAGCCTCTACGTAGTCCCGTCGTAGGCAACAAACGTCACCACATTCAGAATGATCGGATTTTCCGACAACTTTGTCTGACCATGTGTACGCAAAACCAACATCGGACAAAGTACGACGGACATGATCCGACGGACCTGGTCCTTGGATAATCCGCGCGTGTGTATGGGGCTTAAGACTAAGTTTGGACGTGCGGTTGGGAGGGCAGTAAAAATGCATTGAACCGTGTTGTTATCGCCATATGAACCACCCCCTTAACCACTTCAGCCCCGGAAGAATTGACCCCCTTCCTGACCAGGCCATATTTTGCGATACGGCACTGCGTCACTTTAACTGACAATTGCGTGGTCGTGCGACGCTGTACCCAAACAAAATTTACATCCTTTTTTTCCCACAAATAGAGCTTTCTTTTGGTGGTATTTGATCACCTCTGCAGTTTTTATTTTTTTGCGCTATAAACAAAAGAATAGCAACAATTTTGAAAAAACACAATGGGGGTTATTTACTAAAGGAAAATCCACTTTGCACTGCAAGTGCACTGGAAAGTGCATTGAAAGTGACTTGGAAGTAAAGTTAATAATAAATTGTTTCCTCAGTTTAGGCCGATATGTATTCTTCTACAGATTTTTGGTAAAAAAAAATAGCAATAAGAGTATATTGAGTGGTTTGCGCAAAAGTTATAGCGTCTACAAAATAGGGTACAGCTACGACGGCTCGCCCAGGGGAGCTGCGGCGGCGGATGGTCGGGAATCGGTTAAGTTGTAGTAGGCAGCAGAAGGGGGTGTTTACATGTCGCGGTCACGATGCTTTGGGCAAGCTGCCAAATCTACCCAACTTGTAGCAAGAGTGTTTGTTAATCTAAACTTATCAGCAACACTAGTCTGCTTGAGGAAATTTGCTGCTAAATGCTTTTGGGGTGTTATGATTGCGACCATTGAATTGAGTATGACTGAGAGTAAGGGCTCACTCAAACTTGGTGCATGCATTAGTATGCTGTGATATTCAGGCGTTTTGCTCAAGTAACAGTAATGCCTCGTACACACGTACGGACTTTTCCCGGCGGACCTAAGTCCAGCGGACAATCCGCTGGACTTTCCCGCTAGGTACGCTGGACTAAAAAGCGAACGGACTTGACCACACACGATCACGCAAAAAGTCCGGCGGTTCACGCGATGACGTACAGCACGTACGACGGGACTAGAAAAAGGAAGCTCGAGATCCCAAACGACACCCTTTGGGCCCCGTCAGCTAATCTCGTGTGTATCGCGTGTTAGTTGACGTTTGGTTAGAGACGATTCGCGCTTCTCAGACTTCTGCTTAATTCGTTCGCTTCTGCCGTTCAGTTTGTGCTTGTGAGGTTTGTATCTGGCTTTCAGTGCGTGTGGATCAGTTCCTACCTGTTCTCAGGCCGTTCTGGTCCGCTCGTTCCTGTTTTTCAGGTCGTTCTTCATAGGCCTTGCTGTTCTTCAGTGCGTTCTGTTAAGTTGTTTGTTTGATCAGCCGACCGTTTTGAAGCCATGGAGTGTGGACGTACTCGGGAACGAGTTCGTGCTGTGCAGGGGCTCGGTGTTGCGGTTAACACCTTGGCACGAGCCCGGTCCATGAACAGGGTGAGGAGGAGTTCATGGACCAAGAATTGGTTGCGCCAGCGTGACCAATTCTCGCATATGCCTTTGCTCCGTGAGATCCGTGAGAATAATCCTGATGATTTCAGGAATTATCTCCGGATGACGGACCCCATTTTTCACCGTCTGTTGGCTTCGCTGTCCCCTTATATTAGCAGGCAGAATACCTGCATGCGGCAAGCCATCAGTGCGGAGCAGAGGCTAGTCGCCACGTTGCGTTACTTGGCGACGGGGAGAAGCTTGCAGGACCTCAAGTTCACGACAGGCATCTCCCCCCAGGCTCTGGGGCTCATTATTCCAGAGACCTGTTCTGCCATTATCCACGTCCTGCAGGAGGAATACATTAAGGTAAGTCTTCTCTTTTAAAATTACCTATGTCTTGTATGTTTGCTAATGTAGTGCATCAATGTCATCATTAGCTAATTACCATGATAGGACTATTCTATGAATGTCCCCTATTCCTTTTTTTTTTTGATTTTGGTTTTTTGTCTAGTATTTTATGGTTGACTTATCGAAATAGCTTACAGAATGTATTATTTAGTGGGTCACATGCATATTTGCTTGCACCAACCTCCCCAGCATGGAAGCTTGGCCCCCTAAACACCCCTAGCCTAGTCACTTTCTTTGGTTAAAAATGTATCTTACCAGCTCCATTGTACAGCTTTACTCACCCCCCCTTTCACCCCCCTTGACCCTCAATTTTAAATTGATTGCATGTGGTTTTGGTCAGCTTGTAATTATCCCCACCCCCACACCCCCACACCCCCTGATAATTAATAGCATGTGGTTTTGGTCAGCTTGTAATTATCCCCCCCCCACACCCCCTGATAATTAATAGCATGTGGTTTTGGTCAGCTTGTAATTATCCCCCCCCCCCCCCCCACACCCCCTGATAATTAATAGCATGTGGTTTTGGTCAGCTTGTAATTATCCCCACCCCCACACCCCCTGATAATTAATAGCATGTGGTTTTGGTCAGCTTGTAATTATCCCCACCCCCACACCCCCTGATAATTAATAGCATGTGGTTTTGGTCAGCTTGTAATTATCCCCCCCCCACACCCCCTGATAATTAATAGCATGTGGTTTTGGTCAGCTTGTAATTATCCCCCCCCCCACACCCCCTGATAATTAATAGCATGTGGTTTTGGTCAGCTTGTAATTATCCCCACCCCCACACCCCCTGATAATTAATAGCATGTGGTTTTGGTCAGCTTGTAATTATCCCCACCCCCACACCCCCTGATAATTAATAGCATGTGGTTTTGGTCAGCTTGTAATTATCCCCCCCCCCACACCCCCTGATAATTAATAGCATGTGGTTTTGGTCAGCTTGTAATTATCCCCCCCCCACACCCCCTGATAATTAATAGCATGTGGTTTTGGTCAGCTTGTAATTATCCCCACCCCCCACCCCCCTGATAATTAATAGCATGTGGTTTTGGTCAGCTTGTAATTATCCCCCCCCCCACACCCCCTGATAATTAATAGCATGTGGTTTTGGTCAGCTTGTAATTATCCCCCCCCCCCCACACCCCCTGATAATTAATAGCATGTGGTTTTGGTCAGCTTGTAATTATCCCCCCCCCCACACCCCTGATAATTAATAGCATGTGGTTTTGGTCAGCTTGTAATTATCCCCCCCCGCCCCCCCCCCCCCCCCCCCCCCCCCCACACACACCTTTAATTAATTGCATGTGTATTGTGTGACCTTACAATTATTTACTCCCCACCCACATCCCCATTATTATCTTCTCTGGTCCATCAGAGGGGTCATCAATCAGAGATTTGTCCCTTTTATCCTTAATCTTTTGGCTTTATTTCAAGGATTTACAAAATAAATACATATGTTCTTCCAAATTGTTTGTTAATTTTTTTGTTAATTTGTTGCATTTAGTTTGGTGTTTTGCCTGGTTTATAATTTAAATTGTATCTTTCTGTTTGACTTCACAGTGTCCCTCCACGCCACAGGAATGGCAGACTGTGGCTTCCCAGTTTGCTGCCCGTTGGGACTTTCCCAACTGCGGAGGGGCGATTGACGGCAAACATGTGCGAATTGTGCCCCCACCCCATTCGGGGTCATACTATTGGAATTATAAGGGGTTCCATAGTATCGTGTTGATGGCGGTGGTGTCGGCACAATATGACTTTCTGTATGTGGATGTGGGGAAAAACGGCCGGATGTCGGACGGAGGAGTCTTCAACCACACGGAGTTCGGTCATCGTCTCCAGACTGGTGGGCTGGAGCTGCCACCAGATGAAGATAATGTGGAGGGACTCCCCTTCGTCTTCATTGCCGACGAGGCGTTCGGTCTGGGTGACCATCTGATGAGGCCATTTCCCCAACGATCCCTCACCCCTGAGAGGAGGATTTTTAATTATCGGTTGGCCAGAGCAAGAAGGGTGGTGGAAAATGCCTTTGGTATTATGGCCAACCGTTTCAGATTGCTCCTTACATCCCTACATCTGGCAGAGTACAAACTCAATACTATTATTCTTGCATGCTGTGTCATGCACAATTATTTACGGAAACATTCAGGAACATACTCCTTACCAATTGGCCCTGAGGCCGGAGTGGAAGGCAACATGACAGGGCTGGATAATCGCCCTCTTGGTTCGGCACCACAATCATCCCAGCAAGTGCGGGACCTTTATTTACAGTATTTTAATGGTAGGGGGGCCATTGAAATGGCAGCAGACCCTTAAACCATCTTTTTGATTGACAAAGAATAAATACAGTTATTTATGTTTGAAATATTGGTAGTTTCGTATTGTTTTGCTTTTAATTTGGCCTGTTTTATATGTTGTCCTAGTGCACATCTTAATAGTGGCAAACTTGTTTAGCGTTTAGTAAATAAGCCCCTTTGTCAATGAACCACAACATGTTTTTGTCAAACTGGTAGTATTTAAAAAGAAGAAGCCACACATTTTTGAATTTGTGCAAACATTATTTTTTTTATTATAGTGCACATCCAAAACTTTTTTTTTTGTTTTTTTTGTTATTTTTTTTTTTTTTTTTTTTGTTTTGGTATTTTTGGTTTTTTTTTTTTTTTTGTTTTTTTTTTAACAATATTTTTTTTTTTTTTTTTTTATGTTATCTTTTTGACATTTTTTTGGTGTTTTTCTCACAACATATTTTTTTTTTTTTTGGGATTGTTTTTTTAAAACAAACATAAAAACATGTTTAAAAATGTTAAAAAATTTAGGCTTAGCATTTGAAATTATTTACACAATGTAAAAGTCCAGAACTTACAAAGTTCAACAGGTAACCCATGAACAGTAGAAGCCAAATTTTTAATATGCACACTAATTTAACTGGAAAATGGGTAATGTCAACATGTGCTATGTTCCATCATGGGGAATCAATGGACGTGTTTTGTGTGTGAAACCCCTTCCCTCTCACCTACTAGCATTAGGGGTTGCAAACACCAAATGTGTCCATTGAGATCCCCTGATGGCACATAGCACATGTTGACATACCGTGTGCATATTAAAAATTTGGCCTCTAAAATTAGTAAAACAGCGCATCAAAAGGGGAATGAAGGACATGATTGATGTTAAGAAATGGAAAAGGGGTCTTTAGATTCTCCCCAAAACATCAATCATGTCCTTCATTCCCTGCTGCATGGTGGCCATCTCCTTCTGCATATTTTCCAGCTGCAGATTCCAGGCCATGATCTGGCCAATAAGCCTGTGGGCACTGTCAGTGGAAAATGGCTCCGCAGCTTGTCCTTCCACAAACAGATCAGCATCACCTAAAAGTTGGGTAGATAAAACACAAGAAAAAAAGTGTCAAAAACATGCAGACCTTAATTTATTAGCTCAATCTGTGTTCTGAGACACTCACTTGGTGGGGTGCAGATTTGCTCCACTTCAACGACCTGTTCCGCCACATCCATGCGCGGGCTTGGGCTAACTGCCCAATTAGTCTGGTGATGCCGGGAGGTCCTCGTAGGTTCGGACTGACGTCTGAGTCTTTTGCCCCCTATGGTAATGGAACACAAAAAGGTACACTTTGAATCACACTGATATTTGAGTGCCAAAATAGGATTAGTAAACATTGTTTAAAAGTCTTGCCAATTATTAGCAGTTTGTTAGAAGATCCTACTTGAAGACAGAATTGAAATGTCTATCTAATGAAACTCCAATACTTAAACCGCCCTTCAACCCTAAATTTGAACTACATTCGTGGATTGGTCGCTGCAACATACTCAAAAATGATGATACTCCCAAAATTCCTCTACCTCATGCAAGCAATACCTACTCGCATCCCTACACCCTACTTCAAACAAGGTTGTCTTACATTTTGGGCAACCTACTTTAGGGGGAGATTTTAGGGGGATGGGTTGCAGATACCTGTGTAATTACTAATGACCCATGTTCATGGATCCCGACACCCCTATACCCTGCACTTTACACATCCGGCCCTTCAACCCTAAATTTGAACTTCCGCTCATTGGATCCCTGCACCCCTGTGGTGTCTTATTTTGAACCTTTTAGGGGGGATGGGTTGCAGATACCTGTGTAAGGCAGGTATTTGCACACACATCCGGCCCTAGACTCCCACAGAAGTATACGCCACATCCCGTCCCACCGTGCTGTCTGCTGGGACACACAGGGGTCCCCGAGCTCGCGCGGACCAGTCCTATTGCATTGCGCAACTGGCGCATGCCCAATAGTGACCGGGAAGTGAAGCCGCAAACATTAATTTCATGATTGCAAGATCAGAGATTGTAGCTGCACCATCCAAGGGACAGGTGAGTGTACTTCTTTGAAAAGTCACCACCTACAGTATTTAGAGATGATGAGCATTTTTTGTGAATTGTGAGCATGAGACCCTGCTTAACATATTTATCCCCCCCCCCCAAAACAGCCTCTGGAGTCCCTGTGTAAGTTACCCCTAAAACCCTTACTACAGCAGTAATTGTATAGATAGTGACAATAATAAACAACCTTACAACTCCAACAACCCAAAGCCAGGTAAACTCAATAAACGTTATGAAGACAAACGGAACTTTCATCAAATATGCGCAAGTTTCACGTACGAATGGTAATTACATCTGCGCAAGTTTCAGGTACGAATGGTAATTACATCTGCGCAAGTTTCAGGTACGAATGGTAATAACATCTGCACAAGTTTCACGTACGAATGGTAATAACATCTGCGCAAGTTTCACGTACGAATGGTAATAACATCTGCGCAAGTTTCACGTACGAATGGTAATTACATCTGCGCAAGTTTCACGTACGAATGGTAATAACATCTGCGCAAGTTTCACGTACGAATGGTAATAACATCTGCGCAAGTTTCACGTACGAATGGTAATTACATCTGCGCAAGTTTCACGTACGAATGGTAATTACATCTGCGCAAGTTTCAGGTACGAATGGTAATAACATCTGCGCAAGTTTCACGTACGAATGGTAATAACATCTGCGCAAGTTTCACGTACGAATGGTAATAACATCTGCGCAAGTTTCACGTACGAATGGTAATTACATCTGCGCAAGTTTCACGTACGAATGGTAATTACATCTGCGCAAGTTTCAGGTACGAATGGTAATAACATCTGCGCAAGTTTCACGTACGAATGGTAATAACATCTGCGCAAGTTTCACGTACGAATGGTAATAACATCTGCGCAAGTTTCACGTACGAATGGTAATAACATCTGCGCAAGTTTCACGTACGAATGGTAATAACATCTGCGCAAGTTTCACGTACGAATGGTAATTACATCTGCGCAAGTTTAGACATATCAAGTATAACCATAGTAGCGCACGTGCTTGACTTACTTTTTTTGATGGCTTTTCGAATTCTCCTGTACTGATCGTGCTCCCTGGATTTGATGTCGGACCATCGCTTGCGCAGTTGATCCTTGCCCCTTCGTACGCCGAATTTCTGCTCCAGGGTGCTGACGATTGTAGTGAGAATCTTGTCCTTGCGCACGTTGGGTCGAGGGTACGGGCCATTTTCCCCGTCGTAATCTTCCCTTTGGAGGATGTCCACCATCTCCACCATCTCTTCAAAGGCCATATTGGTGGCCTTATATCTGCTGCTGGATGCAGATGTGTTCACTTCTTGGCTTTCCTCCGCGCTACTGGCTGAGAATGTGTCCGCCATCTTCATTAATTTATTCACCCACAATGTAACGAGGGGAAGCGGGGCGGGGAATACTCGTCAGGAGGAACGTCATGGGCGGGCGACGCGGAGGACGCAGGCGGACTTCGACGCGTGCGCAGTGTATATAAGGCTGTTTGAGGGGCCCACGTGTTCCCGAACGGAAGTAGCGAGCGCTCTGTACGAAGGTAAGTGTTTTCTAGGATGCATTACTGTGTTTTTTTTTTTTGGGTTTTGGGCCAGCATTTTTTAAGGATATGTGTGTGTTGCTGCCTGTGTGTAGGGGTTGCTGCCTGTGTGTAGGGGTTGCTGCCTGTGTGTAGGGGTTGCTGCCTGTGTGTAGGGGTTGCTGCCTGTGTGTAGGGGTTGCTGCCTGTGTGGATGTGTTGCTGCCTGTGTGTAGGGGTTGCTGCCTGTGTGTAGGGGTTGCTGCCTGTGTGGATGTGTTGCTGCCTGTGTGTAGGGGTTGCTGCCTGTGTGTAGGGGTTGCTGCCTGTGTGTGGGTGTGTTGTGTAATGTTTGGTAAGAAAAACTGGTTGTGCGTTTTAAGTAACATTTGTGTTTTTGGTCTTTTGTATTGCCATTACTAACAAAACAGAAACAAACATGTCAGCACCCCAGTTGAATCCATTCAAGGACCAGCAGTTCATGTCCGAATTCATTGCCCTGTACAGAAAAAATACCAACCTGTGGCAGCTCAAGAACCCTTTATATGGCAATAGGGATGTCCGGAAGGCAACACTGGGGCCACTTGTGGCTTTTGTGAAGACTAAAGTCCCCAACGCAAACACCAAGTTTGTGGAAGCCAGAATTGCAAGTTTAAGGCACATGTACAAGCGGGAGCGCAAGAAGATTGAGGAATCAGTCAGATCAGGAGCAGCAGCAGAGGATGTTTATGTACCCAAGCTGTGGTACTACAACCAACTGACTTTTATAGGTGACCAGATGGAACCCAGGCAATCACTGTCCACTCTTCCCTCCACCCTTCCCTCCACTCTTCCCTCCACTCTTCCCTCCACCCCAGCTGAGGCTTCCACGGAAGGAGAAGACCCCTCCACCTTGGAGCAGGCTGATGCGCCCAGCTGGAGCCAGGTATATATTTAGTAGCCTAAATTGTGATTGTGTGAATATTAATGCTGTAAACGTTAAAATGTGAAACAATTAACACCCTGAACTCAGAATTGTGAAAAAAACTGACAAAAATTCAGCACACTTGTAAAAAGTGTTGGTGCAACATATCGATACATATATAGTGTATACATACATCCAGTAGTGGCAAAAAAAGCGTTAGACAACATTGGTGATCTGCTTGGAAAATGCAGGGGTCCAAATGATAGCCTTTTGGATCTTTTGGAAAATTTAGATGCTCGTTCCTAAGTTTACAATTGGATGATTGAGGAGGCCAGAAACCACAAAACAGGTGTTTGATTTTTGTTTTTATTTGCACACAGGATGAGCTGACCCAGGATGATGCTGGGACAAGTGGTATGGAGGAGGAGGACATGACCAACGAGAGCCAGGAGGTGGCTGGGCCCAGCACGAGCCAGAGTGACAGCCAGACCCAATTAAGAAGTCTACCTCCACCCCTGCCCTTACCCCCAAGAAGGCCCAGGAGGATGACCATTGTTGAGGAGGAATCACTCCAACTGATTCGGAAGGCGAGTGCGATTCTCGACAAACCCCCCCTTCCAGAAGAGGCCTATGCCAGCTACTTGTCCAGCAGGTTGCTGGAAATGGAGAGGGGCCAACGGCACCTGTGTGAGGGCCTCATTTCTGAGGCAATTAGGGGGGGTTTGAGGGGTGAATTACGAGAATCCACCCGCCTGACCCATGAAGGCCCGACACCAACTTCTCCTCCTCCTCCTCCTCGTCTTCCTTCTTCTCCTCCTCCTCCTCCTCCTACTCCTCCTCCTACCACAAGTCAGCCTCCAAGGAAGCGTGCAGGGAAGACTGCAGGGAAGAGTGCAGGGCAGCGTGGTGGGAAGAGTCGGAAGTGATTGCCTGGCTTCAGTCTGGTCTCACAGAAGACACAGGCTGTTGTAGTGCCACAGCTTGGGGACATAGATGTCATCTGCTGCTGTTCCTGGTCTGTCTGATTCCTGGTCACTCTTCTTGTGCTCCCTATATTGTATGAAATGTGCCCAAGCTTAATTTTTGGCTTCACAAACTTGGTGTCTGCCGTTGGGGCAAAAAGTCTTCACAAAATCTACAAGTGGCTCCAGTGTTGCCTTCCTATTTTGTTTTGCCTTGTTTGTTTTAACCAGAATAAATGGTCATTTAATTTTCATCAAATAATGATATACGTGCTTGTTATTCAAAAACATAGTTTCTTTAGGAGTAGGCAGGTACATGTCTAAACATTCATTTGACAATACAAGTGTAAAGTGCAACTTCAATGGAACTGCAAGTGCAGTCGCTGGAAAGGTGAGGGTTAAGATCTGAATTAAGGGCAAGCTCTGCTGACTCCACAATTGTATCATGTGTAATAACTAATCCTTTTGATAACCAACAAATAATAAAAAAAATCTATATAGAGATATATGTATATATATATATATATATATATATATATATATATATATATATATATATATATATTTTTATACACGTATAGATCTATATATCTATATATATTAATATATATATATATATATGTAGATATCGATATATATTTTTTTGGGCTTATTGAGAAATATAGATATATTTTTCATTTGGTGATTTGGATATCTATATCTATATCTATATCTATATCTATATATATATATATATATATATATATATATATATATATATATATATATAGAGATAGAGATATAGATATAGATATATATATATATATATACAAATATATAACTTCACTAAAGAATGGTGAAGAAAAAACGTTCGGGAGTACTCTGCGTGAATATACAAGCAGCAAGGCAAAATCATTCTTCAAGTACGATAACATACAAATCCCGCTGTCAGAAAAAAAAAAAAAAAAAAAAAATTCAGCAGCGTGACGATTGTGCGAGCTTCAAAACGAAGGCTAGTTTTACCAGACCGAGCGAGTCCGTGACATAATAGCTACTGAGCATGCGTCCTTTTTGGTACGCCGGACCATACTACACACGACCGGATTATCCGCTGGACTGCCAAGTCCAGCGGATAATTTCAGAACAAAACCTGAAACTTTAGTCCGCCGTACTTTGGCCAAAAAAAGTCCGCCGGCGCCCACACACGAGGGGATTATCCGCTGGACTTCGGTCCAGCGGATAATCCCGCGGGATAGTCCCTTCGTGTGTACGCGGCATAACAGTTTGACAGTAAGTCAAGTCCAGTCAAGAAATTAATTTTCAGTGCTTGGTCGCCCAGTTTTTTTTTTAAGAACTAAAAAGCTCAAACACAAGGGGTGTTCAGTAATCCTCTTTCAATGCAAAACAGCAACACATATGCCTCCTTCAGCCTCACTCTTGCAGCATGCTGCTCTGGTCTCAGATTTAAAGTGTTACTAAACCCACATGAGTAAAATCAGCTCGTTAAACTCACTGTGGAACCCAAGGGATTAATCCTTTGCATTGTGTACAAAGGCTGTCTTCTCTTAACCTCCCCTTCTTCCACTTTCCCCAAACTATCTGCTAATAGAGCAGAGGCTATGGGGCAAGCTGCACATGCTCAGTTTGGTGTGTGTTGCTAGAGAGTTTTTTTTTATCTCAGGAGGGTCCATGTGATCAGCACAGTGCCAATCAGCACTGTGCAGACAGAGGGTCAGGGGTCATGCAGCCTCATAGGACAATCAGGGTAAAATGAAAACTCCTCCTACAAGCATTAATCAGTGCTTGGCCGGACACTGAAAGAAGTCACAAGACTGCTATAATACTGCTGTACTGGCCCATGCCCTGACCTCTGGGCAGGGGACCTCCTGTCTCTCAGGTGGAACCCTGAACTATGCTAATCCCTAGTAATACCTGGACCCAGGGTTAGAGACTTCATCCCTCCCAAAGCCTCTGGATTACAAACCCCATTACAGGAGTTAGCAAGTCAAGAGAAAACTGAAAAGTCAATTCTGTCCACTCAGAACCAATATTCTGGAGCCCCTCAACCTCATTAATGAGAACCCTGTGTGATCTTTAATATATGCACATAGGTTAATGTGCTAATTATCAAAGTCCCCCCCCCTTAAGGACCATATGTAGAACTCAAAACATGGGGGTTTCATATTACCATTAGGCCCATATAAAGCACATCGGGCAATGAGTGAATGAAGATTCTCTGACGAGATTTTGAATTTGTTTTCTGGACAAACAAACCATAAGAGTAGAAGTATGAAAACACTGCAGAACAATAATTAGAATTAGAGAGTAGGTGGATTTATAGATTGAAATCTCATATTCCACTGGGTCTTTATGATTTCATCAATTTCCAACCTTAGCTTGTAAGCTCTATGAGAATGAGAAGAGAAACCCAGGTGCCTCTAGGTTAGAACTGTAAACATTTGAATGAGATACAGGCACATTATCCGACACGTCCATCCACACTGGCATGGCGTTCACTGCAGAGCAGCTTTCTGAACAGCTGATTTTTCTGCCTGTGGGGGAGAAATACTAGCCAGCAGGATCTCAAGCTTGACAAAGGAGCACGTCCTGAGTCCCATCTACCTGTGCACATGCTCTGAAACACGGTTGCAACCCACCAGTGATGTCATCACGTCCGGCGCCGCGTTCCAGCCCTCACCATCGGCCTGATCCAAGCCTTGGTTTCATCGCCGTGGTCCCAGAGATCCTGCTGGCTAGGATTTCTCCCCCACAGGCAGAAAAATCAGCTGTTCAGAATGCCACTCTGCAGTGAACGCCACGCCAGTGTTGATGGACTCGTGTCTTACTTCCTTAACCTCCATGTAAGTGGATAATGCACCTGTATCTCATTAAAATGTTTATAGTTCTATCCTAGAGGCACCTGTGTTTCTCTTCTCATATGCATATCTGGAGTCTGCTTTCAACTCCCCCCTCAAAGGCTGCCAAGGTTGTTTTGGACTGATAAAGTAGTCTACACAGGTCTCCCCTCTTCATCTCCCCCCCCCCCCCCTCCACATATACAGAGTATGCACTTCAAGGACTTATTGATGGACTAATGTATAAAATCTCATACTATTTAGTAGCACCGCTACCAATTTTTTTGTAAGCTCCATGAGGCCAGGGACTGATGTGAATGAACATTATATGTGTTGTGTAAATTGTCAGCACTATATAATATAAGTACCTGTAATAAAAAGAAACTTGGAATTTGCTTTATGATTATACACGTGAGTTTATACCAGCTCATTTACTACTGCTATACGGTATATGTGTTTGTGGATTTACTGTTTTACACTTGGTTTTCATCCCAGTTGACTCTGTTATGTAAACTATACCTGACCAGACCATTGCACTGGTGGATTCTAATTTTTTATACATATATATTTATATATACTATATATATATATATATATATATATATATATATACTGTATATCATATTTATATATATATATATATATATATACTATATATTATATTCCCCTATGTGCATATATGCTATTGGAAATAATGTCATGGTTACTTTTGTGACTCACTTTTTGAGGACTGTTCTGTTAATTGATGTATTATTGGGGTTATGCAACCATACGCTGGCTTGTGGTGGTTTTAAATGTGGATTAGAGTTTCTAGGATACAGTCATCTGAATAAAGGTACTTTTTAATATTTTTTTGTTTGTGTTCTTTCACTTCACAGGTCCCAGAAAACTGCGTGGTTCGCGCATGCTCAGTGGGAACCTGGCTAGGAAGCTGCAAGGCTTGACTGACAGTCTCCCTTAGTTAACATGCCCGCGCCTGAACCCGAAGCCGATTGAAGAGTCAGCTCAGGTGGGGACAGCGTTGGATCCTGGGGCAGGTAAGAGTCTAACCACTTAAGGACTGAGCCTCTTTCTGAGATTTGTTAAAGTTAAAAACATTTTATTTTGCTAGAAAATTACTTATAACCCCCAAACATTATATATTTATTTTTCTAACACCCTAGATAATAAAATAGCGGTCGTTGCAATACTTTCTGTCACACTGTATGTAGTAGCGCACTTTTTTGGTAAAAAATAAATATTTTTGAATTAAAAAATAAGACAACAGTAAAGTTAGCTCAATTTTCTTTTTATATTGTGAAAGATAATGTAAGTAAATTAATACCCAACATGTCACGCTTAAAAATTGCACCCGCTCGTGGAATGGCGACAAACTTTTACCCTTAAAAATCTCCATAGGCGAAAAGGTCTAGGGCTAGAATTACTGCTCGCGCTCTAATGATCATGGTGATACCTCACATGTCTGGTTTGAACACCGTTTTCATATGCGGGCGCTGCTCACGTATGCGTTCGCTTCTGCACGTAAGTTCGGCGGGACAGGGCGCGTTTAAAAAAAAAAAAATTCTTATTTATTTTACCTTTTTATTTTTTTTTTTTTTTACACTGTTCTTTTAAAAAAAAAAATTGTGTCACTTTTATTACTGTTAAAAAGGAATGTAAACATCCCTTGTAATAGAAAAAAAAATGACAGGACCTCTTAAATATGAGATCTGGGGTCAAAAAGACCTCAGATCTCATATTTACACTAAAATGCAATAGAAAAAAAAAAAAAAAAATTTAATGTCATTTGAAAAATTATGTCCCTTTAAGGGCTATGGGCGGAAGTGACATTTTGACGCCGCTTCTGCCCTGCAGTGGTATGGAGACGGATGGGGGCCATCTTCCCCTCACTTGTCTCCATGCCAAGCCAGGGACAGGACCCGATCACCTCCGCTGCTACCGACGGCTCCGGTAAGCGTCAGAGGGCACCGGAGACCGCAGATAAAAGTGATCTCACGGCGAATCCGCCGCAGATACCACTTTTATCTTGAAGCGGACTGCCCGCTGTAGAAGAGGATACCGGGGTTATGGCAGCTAGTTGCTGCCACAACAACGGTATTCCTCTTCAAAGTAGCGACGTAAAACGGCGGTGGGCGGTCCGAAAGTGGTTAAAAGTCAGCAGCTACAGTATTTGTAGCTGCCGACTTAAAACATTTTTTAGGGGGGGGATACTGAAGCTCCTCTTTAACATGTTGCCACTAGTTGACGTCATTGTACTGCGGCAGGTTGGCACAGCTGCGCAAACCGCCGTAGGTGTACGTCGGCCGCTTAAAGAGCTATAGGGGGCGCCCACGGACTGACGCCAAAGCCGATGTGCATGGCTGGTGGCTGCGATGTCTGCCGGCAACCTGCGATCTCTCCTCAGAGAGCCAGAATGGGAATCTGTCAATGTAAACAGACAGATCCCCCGTTCTACCTCTGTTTGCAGTGAGAAGAGAGAGGGAGAGCAGGGCCACTGCTCTCAGGCGCAGGGCTGGATCGACAGTGGGCTCAGGTAAGTATTTAGGGAGGCTTGGGGGGAGCTTACACTAGAAGGGTTTTTTTTTTTTTTTTTAGATACCTCTCCAGACAGCATTTAGATATTTAAATTTCTACTCCGATTTAATTTTATTAAATTTACGCTTTTATGCATTATATGCATGCACATTCATTAACAATTGTTAATATGTGTACATGTATAAATGAATGCCTTTCGACTGTACAGTGTGAAGAGTCCTTTGTTTACTTTTCTGTCCTAGCCCTGAGCTGCCCATATTTGTGAAAGTTCAAAACAAACTGGCCAGGCTTACTGCAATGGCCGCCGCTCCCAGCACAAGGACACGGCAGCGATGACGTCAGCATGTAGGCCCCTTCTGACGCTTCCAGAGGTGGATCCTGATAACGTGGCCATGCTTGAGCATGAAACACGTCAGAGGGGCCTACATGCTGACGTCATCGTCTCTGCGTCCCTGTGATGGGAGCTGTGGCCATTTCTGTAAGTCTGGCCAGTTTGTTTTGGATTATGCTTATGCTATAGCTATGTACTTGTTTTACAACTATTTTAAATAAATACTACACTATGTTATCACTTTGTGGGCTCCCGTTGGTGACCTTTTTTTATGCAGCGTAAGTGCTTTCTTGATCCATCCCTTCGTCTAACTGATAAGAGAAGCTGGGAGGACCCACACTCTATTTGAGTTGATTAAGGCATACTTCCGGTTAACCTCTGGTGAGTGTATATGCTGGTGGAGGCTCACGGATGGGTGTTTTTGGTTTCACAACACTGGGTGGAATATTAATGCGGTTTAAGGCTATTTATTTATACATCTCTGTTGAGTGCATAATAGAGCTGTATTGGATGATCATTTATGCACATGGTGGATGTCCACTTCATGCCAACAGTTTGCTCAGCGCTTAACAAAACGAAGGCAGACATTACAGTTACATTACAATTTGGTACAAGAGGAATCAGAGGGCCCTGCTCATTGGGCTTACAATCTAAAAAGGAAGCGTCAATTGATACAAAAGGTAATAGCTGTGGGGGATGAGCTGATGGAGGAAGTAAAACAGTGTATTAGTTAGAAGCAGGATAGGCTTCTTTAAAGAGAAGGGTTTTCAGGGATCGTCTAAAGATGGATAGATTAGGGGACAGTCGAACAGATTGGGGTAGGGAGTTTCTAAGGATGGGAGAAGCTCTGGAGAAATGCTGGAGGCGAACATGGGAGGAGGTGACAAGGGAGATAGAGTGCAGGAGGTCTTGGGAGGACCGAAGAAAGCGGCTTGGTTGGTATTTTGGGACTAGTTTAGTGATGTAGCTGGGGGCAGAGTTATGGATGGCTTTGTAAATTATTGTTAGTACTTTGAATTTTATTTGTTGGGTGAGTGGAAGCCAGTGCAGGGATTGGCAGAGAGGGGTGGACGACACTGAATGGTTGGTAAAGTGGATGAGTCTTGCAGCGGCATTCAGGGGGAATAGTCTATGTAAAGGTAATCCAATGAGGAGGGAGTTGCAGTAGTCAAGGCTAGAGATTTTAGGACTGTATCACATTTTTTGCATATTTTTGGAGTTTTTACACATATGTTTTTGGTTTATTAATCAAATACATTGTACAACGATGCGCTTATTTGGTTTTGAATGTTATTTAGGGAGTTGTGTGATCACTCGTATGTGCTAGCAGTTGCAATTTCTTTTTTTTTTTATTTAGGGCTCACTTTTCACTTTTGTTTTTTACATATTTGTGAAAGGACATGAAGGAATGGATGGTATGGCCCAGTTTTACAGGTTAGCAGAGTGAATTGCAATTGCCTGGAAGCACAGACTTTTCATTGAGGTCATGCACCTGTCCTTACGTACCTGTCAAACTCAGCTGTATGGGCGAGTCCGTACAACCAATGGGTGTCCATTCACTAATATGGGCTGCCTACATGCAGCTCAGCGCTTGGATGGGAAAGTAAATGAAGGGCTCTTCAAGCTCTATGGGGCTGAATGCCCATGTGATTGAGCCCTTAACCTCCCTGGCGGTATGATTCTGTCTGGAGTTTTGTGCTGAAAGCGGTACAATTATTTTGCATGGAAATTTGGCGTTTTATATTGTAGGCATGCAATTCTTATGAATAACTCACTTAAATCTGTCCAAACCAGAGTCTAGTAGACATCCCGGGTATGATAAAGTTTGAAACACAAAATCATAAATTATAATAAAATAAAAATATATATAAAAATTATTCAATAATGTAATCAAATCAAAAACACTAAAATTTGCTCAGTTGCAGAATAGTCGCTGTCATTAAATTTAGTGTTTGATGATGAATTGTGATTCTAATTTATTATCTGTGTTTTCTAGCTGGTCTAAAATCACTTTTGACATAAAGGGACACTTTTTGGTTGCTATGGACAATCTCCAGTTTCCAGGCAGAAAAAAAAATCTATTTATTATATAAAAGGACATGCAGGGCATTGGACAGACCACTAGGGACAAAGGGGATGTGTATTTTTTGTATACAGTACTGTAATCTGTAAGATTACAGTACTGTATGTGTATTGTGTCTTTTAACTTTTTTGAATTTGGCGCCGATCTCCGCTCCCGCGCGTCGTAACGTCGCAGGGAACGGAGATCAGCGGCACTCGGGCACTGTGGGAATCGAGCGAGCGGACGGCTCGCACACACAGCGGGGAGACATCGCAGGATCCAGGGGACAAGGTAAGTAACTTCCCCCCCTGTATCCTGCAACGCAAGCCAGAGTCTGGCTCGGGGTTACCGCTTTTGGTACAGAAATCTCAACCCGAGCCAGACTCGGGAATACCGCCAGGGGGGTTAATAGATCTGGAAGAATACAAACTTACTGATTTTCGCACTCTGTGGACGTGATGATCCCATAGAATATAACAGAACCGTGTTGAAATACGTAAAGAAAGCGCAGTCCTGAAAAAAATTCTGCATTTTTGTGTGTGCCGTGTGCATAAGCTCAAGAAAGGATATGACACAGATAATAGTTACTGCATATGCTGTGATTCCTACTGTTAAAATACAGAATAAAAAAAAACATAAGGAGTTTCCATCTAGTAAATTGTGGGGGTTATTTACGAAAGGCAAATCCGCTTTGCACTAAAAGTGCACTTGGAAGTGCAGTCGCTGTAGATCTGAGGGGGACATGCAAAGAAAATAAAAAACAGCATTTTAGCTTGCACATGATTGGATGATAAAATCAGCAGAACTTCCCCTCATTTCAGATCTTCCCCTCAGATTTACTTGCAGTGCACTTGTAGTGCAAAGTGGATTTGCCTTTCATAAATAACCCCCTATGCCGGGATATCCTCACATGCACTGTAAATTATCTCCATTCACAATGGCATGTAACATAGAGTGCGATTACTCAGGTTAACATTATTTACCTGCAATTTACTACATTACAAAGTTCATTTTTACGAGCTAATACCGCAGGGTTTCACAGTTCTCTGTTTTCATTTTTCCAGATCTTATCATGTTATCAGGCGATAGCTTGAGTATGGTATGTTTAGGTTCCATCAAAATATGTGTGGGCCCCCTCCTTCTTTGTTCACAGTGTGAGAAAATACGACTGTCCTGTGAACGGAGGAAAAAACATATGTGTGAGCCTGTGGGCTGCTATTAGGCTTAGTCCTTCTGCCCCTTGGCAGTGTCTCCCTTCACACTTGCCAGCAATTCCCGGCTGTCAACATGAAAGAAGTTGTTATGTAACTACAGCCAGGGCCGTCTTTAATATTGATTGGACCCCGGGCAAAACTTTTCTTGGGGCCCCCCCATGCAGTTTTTCTCTCTACCTGCTCTGAGACATACAATAAATAGCAGCTAGACTCAAAATCAGTTTACTGAATCAGATCAGACAGCTATTGCAATTGGTTGCCAGAGGTTACAGTGTATCATTACCGCTCACTGATTGGTTGCTAGAGGTTACAGCACACATTACGGCTCACTAATTAGTTGCTAGAGGTTACAGCACATGATTTCTGCTTGTTGATTGGTTGCTAGAGATTACTGTGAATATGACCTCAGGGGGGCATGATATACATATGAATGCCGCTGGCTGCCGCTATTTACATATGAATGCCACCGCTGTTTACATATGAATGCCACCGCTATTTACATATGAATGCCACCACTATTTACATATGAATGCCGGTAATTTACATGTAAATACAGGGTCTGCAGGTGAGTCATCTGTACACAACAATAGGGCAGAGCTGGGCAGCATTAGTAGCAGCACTTCACACTGAGATATTGGGACACAGCACAGGCCTAAAACCTCAAGGGACGAGGGAATTTAAACCAGGATAGATGGCAAGTATGAGGCAGCTGCTTTGGGCCCCACAACGACAGGGCCCAGGGCAGCTTCCCCTTTTGCCCTGCCTTAAAAACGGTCCTGACTACAGCAGCTGTAATAGCTGTAAAGATGCAAGACAGAGACATTCAAAGTAGCCTCATTTTTCCTGTGCAGATCACCTGATGTGCTTCATTCTGAATACTGTATAATGATGACAGTTAGAGCAAACTGCTCCAAAGATGCTGCTAGCAGGACTTTTTTTTACCGTCCTGCTAGCGCACCGCTCCAGTGTGAAAGCCCGCCGGCTTTCACACTGGAGTGAATGGGGCCGGATTTTTTCATGCGGTGAACAGGCGCTATTTTTAGCGCCGCACCGCATGAAAAACGCCCCAGTGTGAAAGGGGCCTTAGAGCAAACTGACAAGTAAAACAAATGTTTTATTGTTTTTTGTGTGTAATAAAATGTCTCGCTAATCAGCCATAATTAACTCCTTCTTCCCATTCTTCCCTTAGCTAATATTTTCCTGCAATTTTAATTTTTAATTTCTATTTTTATTCCTTTTTTTTGCTTTTAGTTTTAATCATTATTTTTTTAAGTGTCACATTAAAAAAAAGGACATTTATTTAATTTGCAAAAAAACTTTGTAACGTTTTTTACCAGGATCATAACTTTAGTGTTTTTTTTTAACCACTTCAGCCCCGGAAGGATTTGCCCCCTTAATGACCTTGTGAGCTTGTTGGCGGAAAGTCCAACCGTGTGTATGCTCCATCGAACATTTGTTGTCGGACTTTCCACCAACAAATGTTGGCTAGCAGGTTCTCAAATTTTCCACCAACAAATGTCTGTTGTCGGACTTTCCGATCACGTGTACACAAGTCGGGGGGGGGGCTGGGGAAGACCTGGCTTTCATGGTGCATGTTGGCAACAATGACAAAATCAGAGGAAGAAGGAGTGTCCTAAAAAACTATTTTAGGGATTTAAGGGCTAAATTGAGGAATAGGACCTCCAAAGGTCAATTGACCTTTGTGTATGCAAATGTGTATGCAAGACAAGTTTGAGCCAACATCCGTCAGAAAAAAAATCCACGGTTTTGTTGTCGGGAAGGTCCGATCCTCTGTACACGGCATTAGGGTGGGGGGTAGTTTGCCGTGTGTGTACTTTCCCCTATATGGGGGCTGGTAATTGATGAGCCTATATTTTTCACGCTCTAATGTTATGGACTCATATTTAGGAATTGTACATTTACATGCCTTGAAGTTGTACTGGCTACTCCGTGCTGATGCTCTGTATGTTTGATTTTTGTGGCCTGTTTTTCAGGCTGTATTTGTGTTTTTGTACCTTTTGTAAAAATGCAATAAAAATACAAAAAAAAATAAAAATGTAAAATTATAATTGTCACATTTGTTGTATTTAGATGCACAAGTCCAATCCTCTGTATATTTTTAGTTGCAAAATAACGTTTGTTAAAAAGATTACCCTTTCCCAAAGAAGATTTCTTTAAAGAATTTGCTTACAGTAAACTAATCAGTAGGATGTTCCTAACAATCTTTTTTTTTTTTTAAATGAAAAGAACTATTTGTTTTATCTGTAACCTTACATCTATTTATTGGTGTATTGACATGTGTTGCATTGCTTTTGCTCATTTCCTATGAGCCCCTAATCTGTATCAATGGACCAAAACACTGTTTGAAGATACGTCAGTGCTTCTTAAAACATGTGACTGTGACAAACAGTGAATACTAAAAAATAAAGTGTGATACTGCGCCACGGAATATACAAACAATATGTGTGTGAAAATGGGTGGGTGTTCTGATAATCAATAAAGAGAGGAGTTGCTGCCTCTACATATTACTACCACCTAAGTGGAGCAAGAATATAGGTTGGAAGGGTGTAGGTATGGCCCTACTCCTCTTATGCCGCGTACACACGATCGGACTATAAGGCCGGACTATCCGGCGGACTTAATCCGGCGGACAATCCGCCGTAATTTCCAACGGAGATTTCTGAACGAGCGAACTTGCCCACACATGACCGGACTTTTCCAACTTTCGGCGGAGGCCTGCCGGACTTTTGAAATGAACGGACTTGCCCACACACGGAGTAAAGTCCGTTCATTTTGAACGTGACTGCAGGTAGATGGGACTAGCAAAGGAAATCAATGTCGCTGCCTCGATTGACACCTTGCTAGCCACATCACCTGGTATGAATTTAAAGGGGAATCCCTACGCCGAAAAAAAAAAAAACGGCGTGGGGGTCCCCCCCCCAAATCCATATCAGACCCTTATCCAAGCATGCAGCCTGACTGGTCAGTTAAGGGGGTGGGGACGAGCGAGCGCCACCCCTCCTGAGCTGTACCAGGCCGTGTGCCCTCAACATGGGGGGGTGCTTTGGGAAAGGGGGGGCCCTGCGGCCCCCCACCCAAAGCACCTTGTCCCCATGTTGATGAGGACAAGGGCCTCTTCCCGACAACCCTGGCCATTGGTTGTTGGGGTCTGCGGGCGGGGCTTATCCTCCGGGACTGTGACATCATAAGGGGGCGGGGTCACCATGTGACATGAGCCGGTGACCCCGCCCCTTGTCCCTATATAAGTCGCCGCACAACATGTCCCTGCCATTGCGGCCAGAGAGAGCATCATGTCAACATCGGATGAAGGAAGAAGGAGATGAAGCAGAAGCAGAAGAAGAAGAAGCAGAAGGCGGCGGCGATAGCGACAGAAGACCGGGTCAACGCTAGTAAAAGAGCTGGAAGAAGAAAGCAGTGGCCCGGCAAGAAGAACCGAAGAGCGGGACAAGACCCCCGAAGTCGGAAGAAGACCCCCGGACGGCGGCGGCGATGAAGGAGAAAGCTGGGCTCTTCCGCTAGTAAAAGAGCTAGTAAAAGAGCAGAAGATAGCAGAGGAGTCCGGCGAGAAGACCCCCGAAGACGGAAGAAGAGAAGACCCCCGGAGCTGTCTAATAAAGTATTTTAAAAACCTGTGTTGTGTTTTTTTTTTTTTAAACTCTTTCTCCCTTAGGTGAATGGGTATGGGTACCATGTATCCCATACTCATTCACATAGGGTGGGGGGCCGGAATCTGGGGCTCCCGGATTCTGATAAGCTCCCCGCCCGCAGACCCCGACAACCAACGGCCAGGGTTGTCGGGAAGAGGCCCTTGTCCTCATCAATATGGGGACAAGGTGCTTTGGGGTGGGGGGGCCGCAAAGCACCCCCCCCCCCATGTTGAGGGCAACCCCTTTCCTAACCAGCCGGGCTGCGTGTTTAGATAAGGGTCTGCTATGGACTTGGACCCCCACACCGTTTTTTCGTGTGTGAGCAAGTCCGCTCGTTCGGAAAGTCCGGCAGACCTCCGCTGGAAATTGTCCGCCAGATTAAGTCCGCCGGATAGTCCGGCCAAATAGTCCGATCGTGTGTACGCAGCATAAGAGGAGTAGCGCTATACCTACCCCTTCCAACCTAAACAGAGAATACTGTGAATGGGTCCTAACAGAACGTGAATCATTTTGGTATGAATTCAAATATGGTTGATAGAGATTTAAAGGGAACACTTTAAACCCGAGTTTAGGGACTTCGAACATCTGTTGTCACAGGAAGACAGCAGGAAAGAACAATTCAAAAAAGTATGAACTTTTTGGTCTATGTGTTATTACTTATCCCTGGAAGAAGGCCCATCGTGAGGAAACCGGTCGGGCAAGGAGACACCAACTTATTCCACCGCAATTTTTGTAAGCTTTTTAGCTACAAATTCTGCTGCAGCATTTTTATCTTATTTACTTCAGAGTTCCTCTGTTGATGTGCTAATAAATACCTTTAAGGTTCTGCACTATCGGAGGCCCTTTGCTTTTGTTTTATTTTGGGCACTGCCAGGTTTTCATGACGGTTTATTCCTAGTGTGGGAGAAGCAGCTGGAGAGACGTGGACTGCCTGCACCAATTATCCTTCGGACGCCTTACCAGCAGACATATTGTGAGCATGTTTGACCTTCCATAATTAAAGGGTCCACCATGCGGGTAAAGGCACACCTTGACTAAACGTTGGTGATGTCACTTGGTGGAGGATGTCACTGGATACCATCTATTATGAATTTTATCACCCATTGCTGATCGATTTTGGATCATTGATATCACATTGGACTATGTTTATATTCAAATAGAGCAACTTTTTCTTTTGTTTATTGGTTTGTTGTGTTATATCTCACATTTCACTATTGCAGCTTTTTGTTTCACTCTAAGATTTGATTGTTTTTACATACACAAGTGCAGTATTGTTTTGTTTTTTTTATTACTTTAATCCAATACTTAATACTTTTAATCCAATCCTGAATTTCAACTCCTAACTAGCCATGATGGAGTAATCATAACCCCTATTCTGCCCATCATACCCCTAGCCTTTCCTCTCCTTCTATGCTACGGTCCTTCTCAGCTGGTTTCTATTTAGTAACCTCTTTTCCCAGTATTGGCACTAGCCTTATACAGTAGGTTCACATATTTTCTGACAATTTGACAATTGAATTATTCTAACTTTAATTGAGTCTCCCGAAGAAGGTAACATCCGACCAATCTGGCTGGGCTGCCTCCTTCCCAATTTCCTCCTAGATGACCCGAGATAGTAAGGCTCAATCACTACTGCCTTTTGCTTTCCATCATCGGAATCTAAGTATCTCTACAACTGTATGATGTGTATACTATATTGCAATATATTGGAAGATCTGAACCAAAATGCCCCTGTACTTTCTCTATACTTTGTACCTGTAACTTCTGTTTATAAAAGTCTTCAATAGAACATGAGACGGTGGGTACATGAAATGACTGATAAAAGATAGGATAGGAAGTGATTATGGGGACATTTACTAAAACTGGAGCACTCAGAATCTGGTGCAGAAGATGTACATGGTAGCCAAACTGATTTAGTTTGTTGAAATAAGCTTTCACAATAAAACCTGGAAGCTGATTGGTTTCTATGCAGAGCTGCACCAAATTTTGCACTCTCCGGTTTAAGTAAATTTCCCCCTATATGTCTGCAGGCTAGTCCTGTTTTATGTGGACAATGCTGCAACAACAGACCTTTATGGGATGAATCCCTCAATCCGACAGCTTTATGTTGTCATTTGTTCACTATTGTTAGCCTGAGTGCTGGAGGTGTATGCCAAGAGTAAAAATATGCAAGTTTGCCTGCTGTGATCAGGAATGTTTACACCCCAACTTTCTGTAAAAAGTTCACCTCTCTCCGCTAAGCTCACATGGGCTTGGATGCAGACATCCATTTGCTTCATGTAGTTACATAAAGACATAAGTCCATCAGCTCAACCAACAGAAAAATAAATAGAAAACCTTCATATACACAATTTTATAGCAACTGTTGATCTAGAAGAAGCCAAAAAACAAACAAACAATAAAGCATGATCTAATTTGCTCCAGCAGGGGAAAAAATTCCCTCATTCTGGCTGGATTTTTACATTTGTTCACTATTGTTAGCCTGAGTGCTGGAGGTTTTATGAGCAGATTTGCCTGTTATAATTAGGAATGTATACACCCAAACTTTCTGTAAGAACATCACATGTTCAGATTTCTGTTCTAAGTCCATGGGTACATGGCTAAGTTCATGTAGATTTGGATGCAGATATCCATCAGCTTCATGAAACATAGTCAGGTTCAACCAACACACACAAAAACAAAAAACCTAAATATAATAAATAGAAAACCTCCATATACAGAACCCTATAACCAAAGTTCATCCAGAGGAAGGCAAAAAAATCCTAATAAAGCATGATCCAATTTGCTCCAGTGGGTGAAAAATAAATTCCTTCCTGATCCCCCAGAAGCCAATTGGATATTCCCTGGATTAGCTTGTTTGGCTGTACGTCTGTGGAAGTACCGCTGTCAGCTGATGTCACAGAGCAAGTCCAGGCTGGGGAAAGATCCGAACCATATGGTTGAGCGAGCCGTTGAGAGCGTGAGCCAGCCGCTTCCGCCCCCTCCATAGCCCAATGCTCCAGTCAGTGGCCAGGTGGGGGGTGGGTTTGGGGGGTGTTGGAGCAGAAGCGAGCTGGTGACTGAGAGTCAAAGAGCACTGAGAGCTGAGCGATCAGCAGTGTTTGATTGCTCAGTTCTCAGTCTTAGAGCCGGCAGTGGACAGATGCAGCATCCACCTAGGTAAGTACTTAAACTTCTCTTTTAACTATAAATGGTAGCATCCAGTTATATTTTGTGCATTTAGAAATGCATCTAGCTCTGGCCTGAACCAGCTCTTGAGGGAGTCTATTGCAAATTTTCACAGCTCTTACTGTGAAGAAACCTTTCCAACCTGTGGAGGTTACATCTCTTTTCCTCCAGATGTAAAAAGTTCCCCCTTGTCCTTGTAATGACTTTAAGCCGGCCATAGACGGTTCGAGCCATGTATGGGCAGGCTGAAGGTGCCCAAGTTGATCGATCAACTTGGGTACAACCAAACTGTTGAATTTTACATGCGATTATTGCTAGCAGCTATTATAGCTGCTAGCAATAATCACTGTGTCCTCCCGGTCCTCTCCTCCTGGCCAATCAGGAAGTGGGTCTTGAGACCCATTTCCTGATTGGCCGAAAGAAGAAGCGATCCTATTGGTCAAGGAGGAGGGAGGAGATGCACGGCCGCTGTGATGCAGGGGAAGCAGCCGTCACCCGGAGGGAATCGCTAGATGGGGAAAGTTTGGGGGTGGTGCAATTGACCGACGGGGGAGCCACTGTGTTCCAATGATGTCTTTCATTTTTTTTGGGGGGGGCGGCAAACAATGCACCCACCCACAGCCACCCCCCCCCCCCAAAAAAAAAAAAACACCAGTCATCACTGGAACACAGTGGCTCTGCGAGAGGGATTCCCCAATAAACACTGACTGGGGGTTGATTTACTAAAGCAAATCGACTGTGCACGTTGCAAGTGCAGTTGCTCCAGAGCTTAATAAATGAGCAGAAACTCTGCTGACTTCCATCATCCAATCATGTGCAAGCAAACATGCCATTTATTTTTATTTTCCTTGCATGTGATTCTTTACAAAGTGAATCTTTAACTAATTTACTAAGCTCTGGAGCAACTGTAGTAAATCAACCCCACTGTGTTGATGGTGGAATCAAGCTTTTTTCTTTCCTGTGACCCGTGATTTGCTATATATGTGAAATAGATAAGTAGATCATAATGATGCAGAGGAGATTCAAACAATGTTAGAAATACATTTTACTTTTTCAACTCCTGCTATATCGGCAGACCAGTCAGCAGTGGAAAATCAGTTTTGGCTTTTATTTCTCATACAGTCTAGAGTTCACAGCCCTCTTGTTTGCCTGGAGATCAGATAATTACTCCAAATAACCCAGAATGCACCCATTAATCATTAATAGTTATATTGCCAAACTCAGCAGAAACATACAGTACTTCTTTATCTAATGAGACTAGCACCCCTGTCTTGAGAGGTGGATTTGGATTTACTAAAGGCAAATAAACTGTGCACTTTGCAAGTGCAGTTGCACTCATTTGCATTAGTAAAAAAATTAGTAAAGCTTCCCTCTGTAATAAATACCCAATCAGGTGCAAGGAAAATAAAAAAACAGGATTTTTGCTTGCACACGATTGGATGATGGAAATCAGCAGAGCTTTACCGCATTTACTAAGCTCTGGGGAAAATAAGTGAATTTGCACTTGCCGAGTGCACACTCAGCCTTTAGTAAATCCTTTGGAGTGCCTTTGATAGTGTTAAAAAGGGAGCAGTAAAAACGTACCTTCAGTAAGACACAAGAGACAAAGGAAGGACGAGGCCAGTCTGAGAGCTGTCATTGTGGAATCCGGAGAGTGTGGAACAGCCTGTCTCTTATATATACATACAGGTAAGGAGAGCCCTGCCTCGTATCTTCCATGTGGTCACACCTTCATCTCAGCAATCAGCCTCATATTATTTTGTTGCGGATCATTTATGGCAAGTCACGTGATCTACTATACACATTCTGCATATTAGCACCAGAATTTACAAAACTCTAATTCTCACACATAATTTATTTATAATAATTATAGGTGGTTGCCTTCCTTCCTCAAAAGAGTTTCCTCGTTTAACCTTCATTTCAAAAATTTAAAAAAAATTAATGAAACCCCCCCCCCCCCCCCCCCCCAAAAAAAAACCTTCATTTAAAAACTTTCTAAACTCTAAAAGTGGACTGTGAGTTTTTTTTGTTGTTTTTTTTTATCTGCCATAGGATTTAGATTTCTGTCTGTCTATCCAAACCAGGGATTTATACAGCTCTGCCACACCGCACAGCCCTATGTTGAAGGGCAGAAAACCTGAAACCAGTCAGGGACCAGCATTGCTGGAGTGATGCCCCTAGCTGCCAGGGGAAGAACTCCTCCAGTGAGAGTGGGGGGGGGGAAGCCAAGGGGAAGGAAAGGAAGATTTGGTGGTAGGGGACTTAATTCTCCGAAGGATAGAGAGGCCAATCTGTCACAAGGACCTGAAGCGCCGAACTGTATGTTGTCTACCCGGCGCTCAGGTTCAGCACATCATGGATCTGTTGGACAGAATACGGGGGGGGGGGGGCGGCTGGGGAAGACCCGGCTGTCATGGTGCAGATCTTCTGGGAGTGAAGATGGCTGAAAAGTTAGAGTTTTAAACTAGGCAATGCGGGGGGGGGGGGGGGGGGTCGGGGGTTGTCCAGACATAGAGATAGCCAGTATGGAACATATTTCAGTGGGTAGTATTGGGGGCATTAGTGGTTGGTTGACAAAAACACTAAACTCATGGCAAGTATGGTTACAAGTCCTATTTGCAACCTCAGAACACCCAATAAGGAGATAGTATGCGTCCGGACAATACTACAAGGCATGTTCATTAATGCCAGGAGTATGGTGGACAAGATGGAAGAACTAGAGCTGCTACTGTATGAGGAGGAATTCGATTTAGTGGGAATTTCCGAGACCTGGTTCAATAGCTCTCATGATTGGCTGACAACCATTCAAGGGTATTCCCTATATCGCAGGGACAGGGAGGGTAAAAAAGGGGGAGAGATTTTCCTGTATATCAAAAATGATATACAGGTGAATGTGAGAGATGACATCACTAATGGAGAAAGGGAAGAGGTGGAATGCTTATGGGTAGAGTTACAAAGGGAGGAAACCAAGGAGAAAGTAATACTAGGTGTATGCTATAGTCCCCCTAACCTGAGGGAGGAGGGGGAGAAGGACCTCCTATCACAGTTTGGAATGGCGGCAAGGATGGGAAGTGTCATAATAATGGGGGATTTTAATTATCCAGACAGACTGGGTGGAAAGAACCACACATTCATCTAAGGCTTGCCATTTCCTAAATGTCTTACAGGACAATTTCATGGGTCAGATGGTAAATGCACCAACAAGAAACAATGTGTTACTAAACCTACTGACTACTAACAATACAGACTTGATCGTGGATGTAGAAATACGGGGAAACTTAGGAAACAGCGATTACAGGTCAATTCGTTTCAGCATAAATCACACAAATAGGAAGCATAAGGGGAATAAAAAGACAATGAATTTCAAAAAAAAATAATTCCAGAAACTACGCTCCTTGCTAAAAGTTGCTAAAAATGGGACAAAATCTTAGGAACAAAGAACACGGAGGAAAAATGGGTGTGCTTTAGGAGCATATTAAATAAGGGTATCCCAAAGGGTAATAAAGTGCATCCTAAAGGGCATCCCAAAGGGTAATAAAATTAAAAGAGCTAATAAAAGTCCAGGTTGGCTTAACGCCAACGTTTAAATTCATATAAAAGCAAAGGTGAATGCCTTCAAAAAATACAAGGCTTAGGGAACATCATCAGCATTCCAACTGTAAAAAGAATGCAATAAGAAATGTAAGGGTGTAATCAGGGTGGCCTAGATAGAACACGAAAGGCACATAGCAGAGGAGAGTAAGAAAAACCCCAATAAATTCTTTAAGTACATAAATAGTAAAAGATGCAACAAAAGTGAGTACACCTCTAAGTGAAAATGTCCAAATTGGGCCCAATTAGCCATTTTTGCACCCGTGTTATGTGACTCCTTAGTGTTACAAGGTCTCAGCTGTGAATGGGGAGCAAGTGTGTTAAATTCGGTGTTATCACTCTCACTCTCTTATACTGGTCACTGGAGGTTTAACATGGCACCTCATGGCAAAGAACTCTCTGAGGATCTGGAAAAAATAATTTGTGCTCTATATTAAGATGGCCTAGGCTATAATAAGATTGCCAAGATCCTGAAACTGAGCTGCAGCATGGTGGCTAAGACTATACAGCCATTTAACAGGACAGATCCCACCCAGAACAAACCTCGCCATTGTCGACCAAAGACGTTGAGTGCACATGCTCAGCGTCATATCTAGAGATTGTCTTTGGGAAATAGACGTATGAGTGCTGCCAGCATTGCTGCAGAGGTTGAAGGGGTGGGGGGTCAGCCTGTCAGTGCTCAGACCAAATGCTGCACACTGCATCAAATTGGTCTGCATGTCTGTCGTCCCAGAAGGAAGCCTCTTCTAAAGAGGATGCACAAGAAATCCCGCAAACAGTTTCCTGAAGACAAGCAGACTAAGGACAGGGATTACTGGAACCATGTCCTATGATCTGATGAGACCAAAATAAACGTATTTGGTTCAGATGGTGTCAAGCGTGTGTGGCGGCAACCAGGTGAGGAGTACAAAGACACGTGTGTCTTGCCTACAGTTCATTGAGGGAACCATGAATGCCAACATGTACTGTGAAGTACTGAAGCAGATTATGATCCCCCCTCCCTTCGGAGACTGGGCCGCAGGGCAGTATTCCAACATGATAATGACCCCAAACACACCTCCAAGACGACCACTGCCTTGCTAAAGAAGCTGAGGGTAAAGGTGATGGACTGGCCAAGCATGTCTCCAGACCTAAACCCTATTGAGCATCTGTGAGGCATCCTCAAACGGAAGGTGGAGGAACGCAAGGTCTCTAACATCCACCAGCTCTGTGATATCGTCATGGAGGAGTGGAAGTGGACTCCAGTGGCAACCTGTGATGCTCTGGTGAACTCCATGCCCAAGAGGGTTAAGGCAGTGCTGAAAAATAATGATGGCCACACAAAATATTGAAGGACAGTCCCTCAAAATCAGGGACAGTTGAGAGCTATGATGTTGACATGGGTTTTTTCTGTGCAGTGCCCTCTTAGTAAGCGGCAGTGGGAGAAGAGGAGGATCAGGGCTGTTCTCTGCAAAACCATTACACAAAGCTGTTAAAGCGGAGTTCCACCCAGAAATTGAACTTCCGCAGATCTGATTGTTCCCCCCCCCCCCCCTCTGATGCCACATATGGCACTTTTCAGGGGGGGGGGGGGGGGTAGATACCTGTCAAAACCAGGTATTCACTACCACTTCCGCAGGAAAGATTGCTGCAGTCTAGTGCGGTGACCTACGCAATGTCCTATGTGTGGGCTGTGTTATTGATGAGGGATTTTGTCTCAAGGATGATTCAAGGTGGGTACTATACCTAGTGCATTATTGCTGTGTTGCTAAGAATGCTTTGCTGGAGTTAACAGTGAAAAGATATAGATATATATTTTGTGCTCTCCTTTTTTGTTCTTCCCCTTTAGATATCTTCCCCAAATCCTGGATACAATGTGGTTATGGGATATCCATGTGTCTGGACGTTTTATCCCTGTTTATGGATTTGGGTCTTGTTTCAAATAGTATCTTTTTGACACAGTCCTTCAAGTGCCACTACCACATTTGTGTTTGTTTCCAACTTGATTCCATATGCATCCTACTTTCTTACAAGGACATTCCCCGGATCTCCTCCATTTACTACCATTTGGGTAAGATCTAACAGGTGTATGTATGTCACTCACTTTAGGATCACCTTCTTACAAGCTTGGTTTGATTGGAGCAATATATAAAAAAATATATCTGTTCTCTCTTCATCCTAGAGCAGTGATTCTCAACTCCTGTCCTCAGGACCCACTAACAGGCCGAATTTTAGGTATTACCTTGGGGAGATGCAGTCTAGAATACTGCAATCACTGAGCAGCAAATTATATACACCTGTCATGTATTTCAGTTATCTTGCAAACCTGGCCTGTTAGTGGGTCCCGAGTACAGGAGTTGAGAACCACTGTCCTAGAGCGTTTTGGTGTATCTACCTACCTTATAATTTGTGTTGTTTTGGTCTTGGTCTGGGAGTGGGTTTTCACTCAGTATCCTCCTGCTCTTCTTTTGAGTTTGACCCCTGTGTCCGCCCCCATGATTTGTTATCACCCATATTCATACTTTCAAGTCTGAATCAGGCAAAGATTTTTCCTTTTCTATTCTTCTCTATTTCACTTTGTTCCATATGAATAGTGATGAACATATATATGTATTAGGGGTTCTAAGTAATTTTCTAGCAAAAAATACTGATTTTAACTTGTAAGCAACAAATATCAGAAAAAGGTTTAGACTTTAAGTGGTTAAACTTCCCATATTTACAAGTTCATTCCTTTGATCTAAAAGGACTAAGTGTTACAATGTTTCTTTTTATCTCTATTTAAGCTGCTGTCATAAACTTGGCAGGCTGCCTGTTTGTTTGTTTTTTTGTTTTTTTTGACAGCTGTCAGCTGTGAGCAGAGAATCTGCAATGAATCGGGAAAATGGTTTGTTAAGATCGTGAGGGGGGTAGAATCGCCATCTGATTCTTTAACGTGCAAGCTCTAGTACAAACGATACAAGAACTATTTCTGTAACATGAGAAATGTAATCTTTAATATGATATTCATGTAACATTTTGTATATTATACTTATGGCACCCACCAAAACAGTCCTGAGGAAGCAAGTAAATCTTACAAAACACATTGACTAACATGCATGGAGGAATTGTGGATTTATACCTAGGTCACCCATGGTCCTCTGCCCATTTATTTTCATGTGAGCTGGCAAGGAATTGTAATTTAACCTTGGTAGTATTTACAAAAATGAAAGTCACTTTTAAGGTGCATCATACTGTTGTGCTCCATGTTATTTTGCATTGCTACATGTCCCCATAACAGTGCCAAGCTACCCATGCAAGTATTTAACAAAATCTTGCAAATTGGCCTACAAAAAGACCATAAAAAAAATTGGTTCCTATAGACTTCAATAGTGTTTGATGCTATGCTTGGGTTTAGCAGGTTTTTTGTTACGTTTGGCAAACCTCCTGAGAACCAGACTTTGCCCAGTTTGCTCATCATTAATGGTAAGCCAGTGGTTGGAAAAGTTCAACTGCAAGGAAGCTTTGCCAATCCTATCAGAATTTAGTTTTTCTATAAGTGTTCTATTTACTAAGGACTTTATTTACCCAAAGCAAATAGGCTCTTCATTTTTACTTCATTTTTACTTTAGTAAATCAACCCCTCAAATGCAATACCCTACAGTATTGTTTATATTGACATGTATGCTTTCGGAAAACAAAGTAATGAATAAAAAAAAAAATTATTACAAATGTATTATGTCTTATATTATTGATAAATTCTACATGGTATGAAAACGAATGATAGCAAACTAAGATTGAATCAAGTTCTAGCCTCAGCACCATTAATAAAACAGTCCCAAAATTGATATGAACAATTAGGCTTCATGTACACTGCTGCTGGTAAACGGACGTTTAGGGAAAAAAAAATGCATTCAGGACGGATAATCAGAGGCATTTGAAAAGCCTGTAACAGCTTGAAAACGCGTGTAAAAGCGGTAACTCGCATTTAGCCACGTTTCGTTTACAGGCATTTTAGATTTTTAAATGAAAAAAAAAAAAAATTAAACATTTCTAAATGCAAACGTGGCATGTAAACGCGGCAAAACTCACGTTTTTAAACTTCATTTACTATCTGTCAAGTTAAATCGTTCAGGAGAGGTTGTAAAACGACCCGTGTACATTAACCCTTAAAGTGATAAACAGGAAGTTCATCAGCTTGCTAAATTCATACAGTATGCATATCAAAAGGTTTCATCCCTCCCTAACATCCAACGTGATGTTGTTATTTAGCAGTTTCCTTGCCATGGCGGACCGTAATTCCCAGTTGTCATCATTATGAGAGAGGGAAAAATGTCTTATTAAACGATTGCAACAATGTACACTGTATAAACACTGAGAACAATGGCACAATTGTAATTGGGCTGCAATAATATTGCTAAAACGGATTTAAGAGTTTAATAACTCTACCTGGTAAATTTAGATCCTTGCCCGAAGATTTCATTTATTTAATTTGCCTTCCAGCTCTCCGGGCGTTTCCTCCAGCTCTGCTGGGATTGGCTTCAGGGTGGGGCCCAATCAGTGCACCCGTAGATTGAGGGAAATCAGCACACTGGGTTATTTGACCACTGATTATGTATTTTAGAAATTGCATAGGCACAAACAAGGCAGTTGCAGCAATAGTACTACATGTTGTAGATTTTACAGTCCTTCAGGCAGCAAAAGTAATGTTTATAAGTGAAGCAGTTTTCCAACAGTGTTAGGATACACACAGATTTCAGGATACCAGATGAACACTTACCTTGTAGGAATGGTGGTATTAGTCATACTGCAATCCCGCAAACGTCTCTGCAGATATCTAGCTGCCAGAGGGAGACTGTACTGAAAGCTAACAGGGGAGAAACGTACTCTTTCCCTCCTCTACAGGTACCTCTCCCTAATACTGCCCCTACTCTATCCCTATCCATCAGGGACTCTGTCCCTAACTTACCCCCACACTACAGGCAAACAAAATGATGCAGAATTTCTTTTTTTATATGGAATCAAGAGTAAATTATTCAATTAATCAACACAGCCATCCAAATCTCAAGGGACTGCAGTATCCAACAGAATTCCTGTCCTCACCAAGATGGCTGCCTGGAGTCCATAGCAGGGGACAATAATTCCTCAATGGGCATCTGCCAGCCCAAAGAAACAGAACAGTGCCATCTTCAGATTGGAAGAAATAGTGCTAAACCTGCCTACAGGCTGACAGAAGTAGTGACAGCAGTGCCACTTCTTCTGTTAGAAGCCAAAGCCAGAAGCTAGTTCTGGGAGAAGGAGACAGCTGGGAGGAGGTGCGGTGTGCTCTTTCCCCCTCCAGTTCTCCCCTCTGGTGCCATTTAGCAGCCAACATGGATAGTAAGCTAAGAGGAGGAAAGCTGCTGGCTTCATTGCCATGATTTTCTCTGTGCTGTGCCCAAAATTGGAGGGTGGGGATTGCCAGCAGCATGGTAGGGCACTCTGAATATGTCTATGTACTCGGGCTAGCTGAGCCAGAGTACAGGGCAGAGGAGGGAAGAATTGAGGAGGCAGTGGGAAAAGGTCCACAACAGAAAGACCACAACAGATTTTGTTACTAACATAAAAAAAATTTGTAAAGCGCCTCTAAATTTTCTATCAACTTTGACCAGTGATATCTCTTGCACAGCTGCTTCCCGCCTACTATGTCATAGCTCTCCCCTCTTCTAGCACTGTATAAATACCGTCTGAAGGAGCGAAAGGGGCTCATTTGAGTCTCCCACGGCTCCTGAGTTCCAAACCAAGGTAGCAGCACCCAGAAGCAGGCTTAGCACTTTTAATTGTCTACACAAGTAAGGCTTTTACAGGTAAATAGTATGCCTAGAATACATTAAAGAAAAATTCAACCTTTTCCAGTAAATAAATAAATGTACCCTTTTTGCAATAAGCATTCGAGCCTGCTGTTTCATTGATCGTAGTTGCCCTGGCTACTGCAGACTTTTCCTCCAGCCCTTGGTTCATACCCCAGTATGGACTTTCATCACTACGGACTACATCACCACACTTGTGGTCCGTTGAGAACCACAAGTTCCTCTGCTGCGGTAGTATTTTCATTCACAACTTCTTGTTAAATAATGATGCGCCTGTGCAGATGGAGCCACGCACAGCCATGACAATTTACAAAAAAATTACAGGATGCTGCAGATGACGATTTTAGCAATCCTGTAAAAGAAAGGTGGGGGGGGGGGGGTGCACACACGCTGGCCACATTTCATGTTTTTTCCTAAATATGTAAATACTAAATACAGGGTAAAATAAGAAATTTTGACCACGTAGTAACAACCCACGCAATCCATACAGTGGTGTGAAAAAGTGTTTGCCCCCTTCCTCATTTCCTGTTCCTTTGCATGTTTGTCACACTTAAGTGTTTCGGGACATCAAACCAATTTAAACAATAGTCAAGGACAACACAAGTAAACACAAAATGCAATTTGTAAATGAAGGTGTTTATTATTAAAGGTGAAAAAAAATCCAAACCATCATGGCCCTGTGTGAAAAAGTGATTGCCCCCCTTGTTAAAACATACTATAACTGTGGTTGTCCACACCTGAGTTCAATTTCTCTAGCCACACCCAGGCCTGATTATTGCCACACCTGTTCACAATCAAGGCATCACTTAAATAGGAGCTGCTTGACACAGTAAGGTCCACCAGAAGATCCTTAAAAGCTACACATCATGCCGAGACCCAAAGAAATTCAGGAACAATTGAGAAAGAAAGTAATTGAGATCTATCAGTCTGGAAAGGGTTATAAAGCAATTTCCAAAGCTTTGGGAATCCAGCGAACCACAGTGAGAGCCATTATCCACAAATGGCGAAGACATGGAACAGTGGTGAACCTTCCCAGGAGTGGCCGGCCGCCCAAAATTACCCCAAGAGCGCAGCGACGACTCATCCAAGAGGTCACAAAAGACCCCACAACAACGTCCAAGGAACTGCAGGCCTCACTTGCCACAGTTAAGGTCAGCGTTCATGCCTCCACCATCAGGAAAAGACTGGGCAAAAATGGCCTGCATGGCAGAGTTCCAAGGAGAAAACCACTGCTGAGCAAAAAGAACATCAAAGCTCGTCTCAATTTCTCCACAACACATCTTGATGATCCCCAAGACTTTTGGGACAACATTCTGTGGACCGATGAGACAAAAGTGGAACTCTTTGGAAGGTGTGTGTCCAAGTATATCTGGCGTAGAAGGAACACTGCATTTCAGAAAAAGAACATTATACCAACAGTAAAATATGGTGGTGATAGTGTGATGGTCTGGGGCTGTTTTGCTGCTTCAGGACCTGGAAGACTTGCCGTGATAAAAGGAACTATGAATTCTGCTGTCTACCAAGAGATCCTGAAGGAGAATGTCCGACCATCTGTTCGTGTACTCAAGCTGAAACGAACTTGGGTTCTGCAGCAGGACAATGATCCTAAACACACCAGCAAGTCCACCACCGAATGGCTGAAGAAAAACAAAATGAAGACTTTGGAGTGGCCTAGACAAAGTCCTGACCTGAATCCTATTGAGATGTTGTGGTATGACCTTAAAAAGGCAGTTCATGCTCGAAAACCCTCTAATGTAACTGAATTTGGACAATTCTGCAAAGATGAGTGGGCCAAAATTCCTCCAGGACGCTGTAAAAGCCTCATTGCACGTTATCGCAAACGCTTGGTTGCAGTTGTTGCTGCTAAGGGTGGCCCAAGCAGTTATTAGGTTTAGGGGGCAATCACTTTTTCACACAGGGCCATAATGGTTTGGATTTTTTTCACCTTTAATAATAAACACCTTCATTTACAAATTGCATTTTGTGTTTACTTGTGTTGTCCTTGACTATTGTTTAAATTGGTTTGATGTTCCGAAACACTTAAGTGTGACAAACATGCAAAGGAACAGGAAATGAGGAAGGGGGCAAACACTTTTTCACACCACTGTACATACAAAGAAACCAAAACAAATAAGTTCAGAAATGAAGTTATGTGTAATAAAATGGAATGACACAGGGAAAAAGTACTGAACACACTAATTGAAATCTATTTAATGCTTGGTACAAAATCCTTTGTTGGTAATGACAGCTTCAAATCGCCTCCTGTATGGAGAAACTAGTCACATGCATTGCTAAAGTGTGATTTTGGTCCATTCTTCCACACAGTCTTCAAATCTTGAAGGTTCTGTGGACCTCTTCTATGAACTCTGATCTTTAGTGCTTTCCATTGATTTTCTATTGGGTTTAAGTCAAGTGATTGGCTGGGCCATTCTAGCAGCTTTATTTTCTTTCTTTCAAACCAATTGAGAATTTCCTTGGCTTTGTGTTTGGGATCATTGTCTTTTTGAAATGTCCACCCTCATTTCATCATTATCATCATCGTGGTAGATTTTTTTCAATGATATGAAGTTTGCCAGTGCCGTATGCTGAAAAACAGTCCCATACCATGATGTTTCCACCTCCAAACTTCACTGTTGGTATGGGAGTGTTTTTGGGGTGATGTGCAGTGCCATTTGACCTCCAAACATGGTGTGTATTATGACATCCAAAGAGCTAAATTTTGGCCTCATCTGATCAGACTATATTCTCCCAGTATTCCACAGGCTTGTCTAAATGTTGTGCAGCAATCTTTAAATGAGCTTGAACATGCTTTTTCTTCAGAAATGGAGTCTTGCTTGGTGAGCGTGCATACAGGCCATAGCAGTGCATTACTTTTTGCTTTGAAACAATTGCACCTGCAAATTTCAGGTCTTTCTGAAGCTCTCCACAAGTGGTCCTTGGCGCTCTTGGACAATTCTTCTGGTGATTGTTTTTACTCCTCAGTCAGAAATTTTGCGAGGAGCACCTGGACATGGCCAGTTTATGGTGAAATAATGTTCTTTCCACTTCTGGATTATGGCCCCAGCAGTGCTCACTGGAAAATTCAGAAGTTTAGAAATCCTTCTTTAAACAATGTCATCAGCATGTTTTGACACAATAAGGTTGTGAAGGTCTTGAGAGAGCTCTTTGTTTTTACCCATCATGAGATATATCTTGTGTGACACCTTGGTAATGAGACACCTTTTTATAGGCCATCAGTTGAGACTGAACCAGCTGATAATAATTTGCACTGACAAGGGGCAGGATTGCTTTCTAATTACTGATAGATTTCAGGTGGTGCCTTGGCTTTCCATGCCTTGTTGCACCTCCCTTTCTTTATGTGTTCAATACTTTTCCCCTGTGTCATTCCATTTTATTACACATAACTTAATTTCTGAACTTATTGTATTTATCGGCGTATAACACGCACCCCAAGTTTAGGAGGAAATTTTAAGGAATAAAACGTTTTAAAGGAAAAAACTTACATTTAAATGCCCATCAATGCAGCCTTATCAGTGTCCATCTGCAGCCTTGCACAGCGTCCATCTGCATGCTTGTCAGTGTCATTTGCAGCCTTGCAGCCTTCTCAGTGTCATTTGTAGCCTTGCATCCTTGTCAGTGTCATTTGTAGCCTTGCATCCTTGTCAGTGTCATTTGTAGCCTTCTTAGGGTCATTTGCAGCCTTGCAGCGTCCATCTGCAGCCTCCTCAGTGTCATTTGCAGCCTTGCCCAGGCTGCAGTTAAACTGCAGTGACATGTCAGTGTCACTGCAGTCTTGCAGCGTCCATCTGCAGCCTCCTTAGTGACATTTGCAGCCTTGCCCAGGCTGCAGTTAAACTGCAGTGACAGTTTGAAAATTGGCGCCATTGGCCGGTGTGGGGTGGGGCGGTAGAAGTGTAATTTGCATTCGGGGTAGAGGAGGAGGAGCAGCAGTGCAGAGGGCTGGACAGGCGGAGTTCCGATCTGAGCCGAGAGCCAGGTGGAACAGATTTCGACGGGGAGCCATTCTCGGCACAACACCGTTCTCGCAGCTTTCGGCCGTTCTCGGCAGCTTTCGGCAGCTTTCGGCCGCCTTCGGCCTTTCTCTGCAGCTTTCGGCCTTTCTCGGCATCTTTCGGCCACAAAGAACGGCCGAAAGCTGCCGAGAACGTCCGAAAGCTGCCGAGAATGGCCCGAAGGCGGCCGAAAGCTGCTGAGAACGGCCGAAGGCGCCCGAAATCTGCCGAGAAAGGCCGAAGGTGGCCGAAATTTGCAGAGAAAGGCCGAAGGCGGCCGAAAGCCGATGAGAAGGGCCGAAAACCGTCCAGAGGCTCACAACAGCGGGGGATCGACGTATAACACGCACCCCTGATTTTCCCCTGCTTTTAAGGGGGAAAAAAGTGCGTGTTATACGCCGATAAATACGGTATTTGTTTTGGTTTCTTTGTATGTATGGATTGCATGGGTTTTTACCGACAAGTGGTGAAAATTTCATGTCAATATCATCTTTAGAAATATATATACCTAAAAAATGGTGAAGTGTTCAATACTTATTTTTACCCGCTGTATAACCCTATGGTAAGACTGTTGTTGAAATGAATGGTCTGGCGACAAGATCTCAATAAGGAGACCCCTAGAAATTCAGCTGCCAGTGCAAAGCTAGATACCACCTAACTCTATCTAAATGCAAATTATAGGCAATATCTCACTGAATCTCAATACCCTTGACCAGTGAAAGTAGAGCTGCAACCAAACCTAGAAAACATGTAGATTCCCATTAGTAAATTACTCCAATAGCTTGTGGCTATCAAGACAATTTTTTTGCTCCCCATTGACCATTGTATAGTGATACTCTTGAACCCATTTTTGAGTTGGCTTACCCAATCTGCTCACCAAATCCATACTAGCAGTTGTATCATAAGATGTGTCTGGCTCCACACATTCAGTCCTTGTGTAACTGGATTTTCCATCTTGACTGAGTCATAGTGAAGAGGATTAAACTGTCATGTTCTATCCATACACAAGCAGATTATTTCTTTATTTCATATTTCCTTAGCTAAGGGCAGATTTGGAGATAGGAAACAGAGGCAAATGCAATTTATAAAGTGGTGATTGACGCTAGCCCTGCCCTGGAACACACTGAGTTATTTCCATATGATTGATGGCTTTTGAAGCACATGTAAACCCTTACAACAAGCTCCTCTGAAAGCATTGTATTATATCTCTTCGATAAGGGCATAACAATACCTGTTGATATTTCCAGAAACCCAGCTTATTATTTCCTGTGCATTCGGCCTCTGTTGCACTGAAATGTCAAATAGTATTATCAGCCCTACCCAGGTACCTCTGTGAAGTACTGAGCACCTCACCCTATGGTATGTTCTGTAGTCCAAACTCATTTTCTGTCCTAGAGTGACAGCAATGTATAAATATGATACAGTAAGTGAGACTTGTTACCTAGGGACAGGGAGTGTGTTACTGTTAGTTTAAATAGTCTAGGGGAAAAGTGGGCAAATGTAGAATATGAAAAACCCACATATATGTACATTTGACCCACAGACTTACTTATGCATCTGTGCAATGGTGGTGCAGCCATGAGAGTCACAAACCAGCTAAGAATGCCACATCCCAGAGCTGAGGGAGCGTACCTGGGGGACAGCAGCCAACACAAACAGCGCCCTGAGTGGGTCAAAATATATGAAGTGACACAAGTGTGAGCTGAATAGGGTAGCCCCAATTGGGGGACCTCTGTAAATAATGTGAGAAAAAAATATGTACGTAAATTAAAATTATGTGTAGGAAGTGTTAAGCAATGTGAAAGGTGGTTAAGGCATAGGGGGAAAGAAAAAAAAAAGGCAGGGAAGCAAACAACAAAAGTGAAGGAAATGACAAAAAAAAGGGGGGTCCAGAGGTGCAGGGTGCTGTGTAATGTAAAGGGGTCCAGAGGTGCAGGGTGCCGTATAATGTAAAGGAGTCCATACCAATGTTGGCCCGGCTGCGTAATGATTTAGAAGAATGGAACACCTCCCCCTTACCGTGGCTCGGCCGCATAAATACTCTCAAAATGGACACCTTACCCAAACTACTATATGTATTCCAGACGGTGCCCATCACAGTCCCTAAACGTTTTTTCACTTCATTACGCTCTATGTCCATACGATTCGTATGGCACCAAGGCATGTCCCGTATCAAACACACCTTACTCACATACCCCAAAACCCAAGGGGGCGCAGGCCTCCCTGACTTCGAGCTGTACCACAAAGCGGCGCTTCTGGCCAGGGTCACTGAATGGTTCCCCCGTCCTTTTATCAAAGCTTCCTCCGCGATAGAACAAGATTTATCCCCGCATGACCTTCGAGCTCTACTCTGGGGTCATGCACAGCATATACATTTGACCTCAACCTCCCCGTGCACTTCTGCTGCCCTGCACTTATGGTATAAAAGGGATATACAGTCGGTTTTGTCCTCTGACCCATCAGCCCTCACACCTTTATTCGACCACCCAGCAGTACCCCAAGGAGAAGACTCCCATACGATAGGTCCTTACTCCCGTGCCGAATGGCCTATAGGGAGCTCATTCGTAGATTCTATATCCAGCAGGCCAGTACTACCTGAGGACCGGGGCAACTGGCTCACGGCTCTGCGGATTGCATCCTTTTGTTCTACCCTTTTCATCACGGCCCAAATACATAGACCCCGAACGGAATTTGAACAGCTGTGCTCTCTTTCTGAACTCCCACAACACACGCTCTCCACCATGTATACCATGCTACATTCATTGATACACAAACAACCGCCTTCTTACACCAGGAAGTGGTCCACGGACTTGGGAAGGGAACTCACAGCATCGGACTGGCAGAAATCGTATTACTTCACGCATAAGACTTCCACGTCCTGTTATACACAGGAGAAAAACTTCAAGCTCCTTGCAAGGTGGTACAGGGACCCTCAATCTTTGCACAGGATCTTCCCATCCGTGCCCTCCACATGCTGGAGGTGCAGATCGGAGGAAGGCAGGTACCTACATATATGGTGGGAATGCCCATCTGTTCAACCTCTATGGACCCAGGTCTTCTCGATCTATAGCAACCTTTATGATAAACCCCTACAGCCGTCCCCTGAGATGGCTCTTCTGTCCATGCTCCCAGGTTCTATATCCTCACAGAAGTGCTCCCTGCTACGCTTTTTCCTATCAGCCGCAAGACAAATTATCCCCATTTTTTGGAAGACCACCACCTGCCCCCCCTTGACTCTATGGGTCTCCACAGTTAACGACATAATGCGAATGGAGGAGATGCTAGCTCTGGAGAATGACACCTTTGAGAAATATAGGCTCCAATGGCTTATATGGATAGAATACTCCACCTCGGACTCCCTGAAAAACCTACTATCACCCCAGGGAACAGGTTAAGTTACGATTTATGCTTTTGTTTGACTGTGTTGCACTGGGGCCTGCCCGGACCAAGCGGGGAGACATCGCAGGATCCAGGGGAAAAGGTAAGTAACTTCCCCCCTGTATCCTGCAATGCAGCCCGAGTCTGGCTCGGGGTTACCGCTCCTGGCAGAAAAAACTGAACCCGAGCCAGACTCGGGAACACCGCCAGGGAGGTTAATTTGTGTACAGTGTTGCGTGACTGATGCATTAAGGCCCCTTTCACACTGGGGCGGTGCGGGCATCGGCGGTAAAGCAGCACTATATTTAGCGCTGCTTTACCGTCGTTTTAGCAGCGGTATTTCGGATACTTACGGTGCGGTTTTCACACTGGAGTGCTTTTTTCAGGCGCTATACAGGCTCTATTTTTAGCGCTGTAGCGCCTGAAAAATGCTTCAGTGTGAAAGGGGCCTAAGGATGCATTAAGGTGAAAAAACGCAAGGGTTTACAACCCCTTTAACCTCGTAGCTGCTGTGCAAATATCCAAAGGATACTCAATATATAAACAAAAATGATGGAGATGTGGCTGGGTTCTGCCACGCCAATGTTTTATTTTTTAACAAGAAACACCCCCAAAGTTTTCTGAAAGAAATGCGTTGGCTGGCACAAGAACCTGTGACGTCACTACGTAGAGATTGCTGGGATATTGATTGGGAAGCATTGTAGGGTTCTCTTTTATTTCCAGGCTGGTAGATCCTGTGTGCTGGGGACAGCACTGCCAATGTGCGTGTATATCTTATGTTTTAATCACTTTTTAATAAATGTTACACATTGCGCTATGGTGTCTGCATCCTCTTTTCTAACCTCCTAATTGATGGGAGCGGGGGACGGGGTACCGCATGTGAGAGCATTTGCTTGGCTGACAGCTGCCTGGGATAGGTCCAGGAAACTATATTTCTCTGCAAGCTATATCTGACCACCATATGTAGTGCCTAGACAAGCTTTTTTTTCTTGCATTTCTCATTAGTAAATAGCAGTGCACTTCCTGTACCTAGGCTCACCTGTTCTTTATGCATAATAGTAGTATATCTGCAATATGAGCTCATCTGAGGCACTGCGGCCTCTGACTGCTAGTCTCACAAGATGTGGAGCAGGGTTGCCAACCATTAGTAAATTTAAGGACAGTTTGTAAAAATCTGTGATTTTTAGAATGTTTGTGAATATTGGGGGCTGATAATTTGTCATGCTATGTTGACCTTTAAAGTGTAAACCAGTCAAATTACTTATTAGGGTATTGTTAGCGTTTACATTTTGATTAAAATTGATTACATTTTCCATGTTATGTTAGTAAAAAATGCTGTGGGAGGTTGGCACCACTAATGTGGAATCCGACCGAAAGTGGGAGTGGGTACCTGTCAAAACCAGGTACCCCCGCCCCCCTAAAAGTACCAATTGTTAAAGAAGAGGGGGAAGGATGCAAACAAGCAGAACTTCCCCTTTTGGGTGAAGTTCCACTTTAAGTGCCTGAACTATACAGAAAAACAGAAAGGGCATTCTAGGTTTGGTTGTACAGTGCTCAGACAACTAGTGCATATTGAAAAGGAAGGCTGGTTGAAACTGAAGATGCACCTAAATAATTTACCCATTTAAATCAAAAATAAGGTCATGAAGTATCAGTTTGTATTTTGGGCAGAACATGTAAACTCACCATCCAGGTGCTGAAAGGGCTACCTGTGTAGTCTAGGATGAAGCCCTGAAACACATATTGTGCTAGTGTTGTCTAAATATTAGGGTAGGACTAAACAGATACAGTGGAACCTCGGTTTACGAGTAACACGGTTAACGAGCATTTTAAAAGACGAGCAACTTTTTTTTTTTTAATTCTGACTCGGTTTGCGAGTGTTGTCTCGCAAGATGAGCAGAATTCAAGCTAATATGGCCTGCAGTACCGCATTTGGCCTGAGGTGCGGGGGCGCCGGAGCCGAGAAGAGCCGAATGACGCCGATTACAGCCGAGAAGACACGGAAATACTCATTTTCCGAGCCTTTCCAAGGTCAGCCGAAGTGTCCTCGGGCCTTTCCGGTGTTCTGACGAGAAGTGTCACCCCATCAGATAGTGTCCGGCCTATACTGCGCAGGCACAGCGCTTGCGCAGTACGGAGGACAAAGGAGACGCCGAAAGTCTCCGAAGATGAACGGCGCCTGCGCACTTAATAGTACCTTCCTTTCACACGCTCCCGATGTAAACAGCACTTTGTAACAGGGCCCCTTGCGGGCTCACTTCGCTCACCACGCTTGGGGCACGGCCTCGCTTTGCTTGGCATATTTTTATTCTAACTCTATGTCCACTTGGATGGTGGGGCTTGAACCTGGACTCAGGGCAGAATGTACTATTAAGAGCGCAGGCGCCGTTCTTCTTCGGAGACTTTCGGCATCTCCTTTGTCCTTCGTACTGCGCAAGCGCAGTATAGGGCGGACGACACTATCCAATGGGGGACATTTCCCGACAGGACACAGGCCGTTTTCCGAGGCTCTCCGGCGCCCCCCCCCCCCCCACCCTCTGGCCGCATTCGGTATTGCATGCCATTGAAGTCAATGCAAAACAAATAATTTTCATTTCCATTGACTTCAATGGGGAAACTCGCTTTGATATGCGAGTACTTTGGATTACGAGCATTCAAGTGGAACGGATTATGCTTGTAATCCGAGGTTCCACTGTATAAGGACTCCAGGTTCCAGTGGCGTGCTTACACATTTTGGCTAAAATACAAACTAAAACTGTCCTTGTGTTTTGGTGGAAAAATTATAGGCACCTAAGACACCTACCAGTCTGTTTGTTTTATGTATCAGAGAGATGTGTAATAGGTCCTCATTGGATTTCCCCATCTGGTGTTTTTTTCCCCTTCTGAGAAACACCTTTTGCATTGTATTCCTCATCCTTCCGTGTAACAATAAATAACACAGTTCACACCTCTGGCATCTGGATATTGTTATTCCTCACTCTAGAAGACGCAGGGTGTGTTCATATGAATAGATGTCACTCCTACTGTAGGGACTTTCACTGCTGGAGGCCAAACACATAGTTGTAGGGTTTAGATTCTATTTTCTAGCAGAACTGTGATTTCCAGTAAAATCATTCTGCGTGAAACGAAAGGGGGAACATTAGAACCGTACCATACCTGTAGTTGGTTGAAATCCACAGTGGTGCATTTATCAAATGCATGGAGGGCAAATGCCCGTGATTTGGGCTGTTCCTAGCATAGGACAAGGTGAACTTTTTGTATGAGTGATGCCCTGTAAGGGGACCATGGGATAGTCCTCTCCTTTGTGACTCTCAGCTGTCTTCTGCTAGAATATATATTACTCAGGCAACAGGATTTTATAAGTGAATGTACCGTCTTTGCAGACAAATAAAATGGGATCAGCCTGAAATAAATCAAAAATCCTATTTCAGTATATAACTTTTAATGATTTAGGTTTGGTTGTACACCTCCAATCAAATCATTCCCTGCATTTATTACCTTTTGTACCATCCCCTCCCTTTAGAATGTAAGCTCTAAGAGCAGGGCCCTCCTGTCCCTTCTGTATTGAACTATATTATAATTGTGCTGTCCCCCCTCACAGTGTGTTGAGAGTTTGAATCCACCATGGGGTCCTCAGAAATCTGGCATACAAATTGCCTTTCCTATTCAAGTCTTGTTATGCCTAACTAGCCTTTATCACTTCCTCTTCCTGCTGCCCTTAGCTTTTTCATATCACTTTTTATTGTTTCTTTAAAGTAGAAGTATAGGAAAAAAAGGTTCCATTTTGGATAGAGCAAGAGAGGGTTATAACCCCTGTCAGATTTGTTTTTCCCACCATCTGTGTCCCATTGCAGAGATTTCCCTTCAGGTCATGTCCCATAGTCAAACAGGAAATGAGAGAAAATTCCTGCCATCTAAGGGAATTCCCCAGGTCACCAGAACTAGTGTCCCCATTGGAGGATTTTATCTCTATTACTTTTCTGGGGACAACCCAATATTTTCTTTTACTTTCACTTTCAATGATTATGGTAAACAGGGCAAATAGAGAGGGTGAATCTGCTTATTGGGGGGGGGGAGGGCAAAGACTGCAATAAAAACTGACAGATGTTCTAATTCTATTCCTCTCTATCCAAAAAAAAAAAAAAGTTTTACCTTTAGTTATATTTTAGAGTTGCTCCGATCCTCCTTTTCTGGGGTGCCCCCAGCGGTTCTCCTGGCTCCTCTTCTTCATTGGGTGCCCCCACGAAGACCAGCTTTCTCTGGGGGCACCCGTGTGGGTGTGCTCACGAGTCCCACTGCTGCGTCCATTGACACAGACAACAGGACTCCACCCCCCCTGCTTTCATTTCACTGGGTTTGATTGACAGCAGCGGGAGCCAATGGCTCCCATTGCTATCAATCTATCCAATGAGGACCTGAGGCAGCGAATGGAGTCGCTGGGCTCATGAACATTGCTGAAATGATCGGGTTCAAGTAAGAAAAAAAAGAGGAGGGGGGGCTCTAGGGGCAGCTGAAGCACAGAAGGTTTTTCAACTTAAAGCGGAGTTCCACTCAAAAATGGAACTTCCGCTTTAAGGGAAGGTGACCCTTAATTTGGCATGTCATTTTTTGGGGCGGGGAGTGGAAAACCTCTTTTTAGAGGGTTCCAGCTCCCACTTTCTCCTGGCGCACCTCTGGCGCCAGAAGTAAGTTCACCTCTACCCCCTTCCTCTCGGCAATCATCTGGGACAGGTCACAGGTCCCAGATGATTGCCGGCCAGTCACAGCGCTCAGTGTGGCTCGCGCATGCGCAGTGCGTGCCTGGCTATGAACATTGACAATGCTGGCACCGCAGAGAGGAGGGGGAGACGAGCGGGGCTTCGTTCCCCCGCATCGCTGGACCCTGGGGCAGGTAAGTGTCCAATTACTAAAAGTCAGCAGCTGCAGTATTTGTAGCTGCTGACTTTTAATTTATTTATTTTTTAAGCGGAACTCCGCTTTAATGCACAGAATGCAAACAGGTGAAACACTATGAGACTTTAAATCCCCTTTAGGGCCGGTTCACACTTGTGCGATGCCAGACATCGCATGTAATTCGCAGCACACTGCTGTTCACATTGCATGCGATGTCTGTGCGGTGCGATATCAGCCATACAGATAGTATGGCTGATATCGCACCGCATTCGGTCCAAACACGTACAGGACCCTTATTTCTGTTTGGACCAGAATCGGATCGCATGTGTGTTCACACCTATGCGATCCTATTCATGTCCGAACTGTCAGTTCGCAGTGCAATATGTGAGCTGAAATGGGGGTGTCGTTAACATATAATGACACTCCCCAGCAGTTTGCATGTGGCAGTGTGAACTGCCGTGCGTGTCGGGTGCGATGCGGAAACCCGCAGTTGATTCGCATGGTTCTCGCATGGCACAAGTGTGAACCGGGCCTTAATGTTTATGTTTTAAATGTTTAAAATCTAAACGTTTTTGTTCATTTCAAAAAAATTAACACTACTAAAATTTAGGGCTGTGGAAATTAAAGATTAATTGATACATTTTTTGATCGATCAAAATTCTTTTGATCGGTACTCACCTCTGCGCCGACTTCCGGGTCTTCAGGGAGTTCCATCAGAGATCCGGTGACGTCACGGACATCGACGTCACCAGACTCCTCCCCCCTTCCCCTAAGTGCCTCCGTCTGCTAACGAAGGGAAGGGGGGAGGAGTCGTTGAAGTTCTGATTGAACGTAACGTGTACGGGGGAGGAGCTACACATGACGTCACCCACTGCTGCCCTACGGAACTAACACGATTGTCGGCTTTACATGCTGTGTTTTTATCATCTTTATGTGAGTAGTTTGTGTTTGAACACAAAAATGTAATCTTATACTTAAGCGGGGAGCACTTAGATCTTTTCTTTCTACCCATGACCTGGCGTCCTTGCTGAGATCTATGGAGACGGGAGAGAAGTTTATGGTCCGTGTTAACCCTTTTGATACCCACTTGCATGACCACCTGTTTGCACAGGGGTCCATGCCATAAGGTGAGAGTGATTAGTTAGAGGGATTGTCACGCTATTGTGGGGAAAAAAATTACTTACATCAGTGCTACAGTTTGAATTTAAAACGTATTTGTGAACTGTGAAGTTAAGTCATGGATTGTAGAAACCAACTAGTGTCGTAGTGTATACCACATTTACCACTGACTAATGCAGAGTTGCAATGCAAGGAGATCAGCTAAAAGTAGTTGGATCTGTATGTGCGTTATAATTAATCGAAATTAGTCAATTAATCGATTAAAAAAAAAACGATTAATTGAACACGAAAATTTTAATCAGTAACAGCCCTACTAAAATTAAGTAAAACTATGTACTTTCTTTTGCCCTTAAAAATATCAAATATACATTTCTATATCTAATATTAAAAAAAAAAAAAAAAAAACTGTAATACAATACTTCCAAAGAAAAACCTTCTTTGTCCAAAGCCCCAATATACAGTATGCCTCACTTCCCTATCAAGTAATAAAGCTATTGTCAGACTGGTGGTAGGTCCCATAGCTGATATGTGAAAATGAGTCTGGAATCTAACTGGTTAAATTCTGCACTCTGCATACACATCATAGTTTTTATGTAACTGCCACCTCAGGCAATAATGAACATATCTACACTTGTGTCTGTTTTGCCTATAACAAACAGATACAGATACAAGTTGTTACAAACAAACCTGGGAGTATAGGAAGTATAGGAGCTGTTTTGTTTTGCTTTCTTGTAGGTAAAATGAATATCTCCTAAACCGTACACCATTTAGGAGATATTCACCCTGCATGCATCCAGTATCATCACCGGCGTCTGTGCTCTGAAGGTCCGGCATACCTTGCCAGACCGTCAGAGCTGCACGCCAGAACCAAGGGCTTCCGCGCGCATGCGTGGGAGTGACATCATCGCGACTCCGGACAATCACATAACCAAAGCACGCAGCCCCGGAAGTCAGACGGGGGGGGGGGGGGGGACGACATGTCAGCCCTCTCAGCGGTGACCGTACAGCGCTGGAGGGCTTTATTCCAGGGTGAGTATTTCATAATGTGCTAGTATGCATACTAGGACATTATGTCATTGCCTTGCAGGTGTTTTTTTCTTTTTCACAGGCCACACAGCTGTGGTTTACAACCGGTTTTGAGGTACTTTAAGAAGTTGTTTTAGTACCCATTTCCACTGAATGCACCTTTGAAATTGCGCGACTTCCGTGTGATTTCAAAGCCACCGGTCAGTGCTTTTTCATGTGCGGCTTGCCAACATCTGTGCAACTTCATGCACAGATGTCTATGCAAGTCGCACATGAAATTGCCCAAAATAGAGCAGGAACCTTCTTCAAATTGGTGCAAATCGGAGTCACAACGATTAGAGCGGTTCCATAGGCACAAAGAGGGTGCGACTTGTCGTGCGATTTTTAAACTGTCAAATCGCATGACAAGTTGCACTGGTTTGAATGGGGGCTTAACCCCTTGCAACCAGCCACCGTCATTATACTGCGGCAGGTCGGCTCTCCTGCGCAAACAGTCGTAGGTGTATGTTGGTCTTTGCACAGGGGATAGCAGGCACGTGCCATGCGCTGCAGGAGCGCGCCAGCGAGTATGACTCGATGTCCGCCGGCGACCCGCCACTGCAGTGTACAGAGGCAGAACGGGGAACTGCCTATGTGATTCCCTGTTCTGCCAGATGACATGTCAGAGATCTACTTTTCCCAGTGATCAGGAACAGCA
>CM053026.1:82758054-82960328 GCA_028564925.1 Lithobates sylvaticus
ATTTCCGCATCTCCCCGTTCAGTCTTCCCGTGAGACGATCGCAGGTATCCCCATGGCGATCAAGTCCGCGGGACCTGCGACCGGCCTCACGGGGGTCCTGACCGGCGCGCACCCAATGGCACGGCGGCATCTTAAAAGGGACGTACCTGTACGCCCTTATGCCTGTCCGTGCCATGCTGTCGACGTACATCGTCGTGCGCCGGTCGGCAAGCGGTTAAAGCAGATTGAACAGAACAGTGCTTGTGCTGTGTAATCTGCCTCCCTCTAAACTGTAAAAGAAAACCCCCTTGAATCTGCCACTTCCTGTATGCCACTCTCTAAACTGACCACGATAACCAGGGCTACTCAGCCCTGACCACCGTGGTCAAAGTGCGTCCCTCCGTCATACGCTGCCCTGCTCTCCTCTCTCACCCCCCTCCTTCCTGCCTGTCAGCGCTTTTCTGCAGATTTTTGTCTTCAGATTTACCAAAACATGTAGTGCAAGGGCCTTCCTGACTGCATACAAATTGAAACTCTTAAGGTTCGACCTATGGTTTTGGTAAATCTGAAGACAAAGTGTGTATGGAGCCTAATGCCGCGTACACACGATCGGCATTTCGGCCAGCAAAAGACAGATGAGAGCTTTTGATCGGAAAATGCGAATGTGTGTATGCTCCATCGGAATTTTGCTGGTCGAATTTGCGCCAGCAAAAAATTGAGAGCATGTTCTTAATTTTTCCAACAAAAATCAGATTTTTCTATCGGATTTTCCGATCGTGTGTATGCAATTGTGACACGCAAAATTCCGAAGCATGCTCGAAAACAATTTGACACATGCTCGGAAGCATTAAACGTCCCTTTTATAGTGCCGTCGAACATGTTGTGGTATTATTGACCGTCGGAATTTGGTGTGACCGTGTGTAGGCAAGACAGTTAGAGCGAAATTCTGTTGGAATTCCGATGGGAAAACCATCAGAGCTTTTTCCGATGAGAATTCGGCATTACTCTTTACAGATAGAGCTAGAAAAATGGCAGCCCAAAACTGAAGTATAGTATATCCTTGCTACATACATTAGGTGGCCAGCCTACTACGTGATTGCACCAAATCCTAAATCTACAATATGAACACCAAAAATAGGAGGAGGATAATACTGCGACTTTTCAGGTGCTACTAGTACAAATACAACATACAGTATATAACCCACTATTAAACCTTAAGGATTTAGAGAAGATCTGTAAAGAAGAGTGGACCAAAATCCCTCCTGAGATGTGTGCAAACCTGGTAACCAACTACAAGAAACATCTTACCTCTGCGATTGCCAACAAGGGTTTCTCCACCAAGTACTAAGTCATGTTTTGCTTGGGGATCAAATACTTATTTTACTCACTGAACTGTAACTCAATTTATAACATTGGTATCATTTGTTTTTTTTTTCTGGATTTTTGGTTGATATTCTGTCTCTATCATTTAAAATACACCTATGATAAAAATTATAGACCCTTCATTTCTTTGTAAGTGGGCAAACTTACAAAATCTGCAGGGGATCAAATAATTATTTTCCCCACTGTATGATTTGACTGCTTTTCTACATTTCATACAATTCTTTATAGGATGACCATTTATTTATTCCTACAATTCTAGCACTTAGTAGGGGGTTTATTTTTAAATTATTAATTATTTTTTTAAATTCCTCCTTACTATTTTTGTTGTTGCGTCCACATAAACATGCTCATACCCCCAGCAAATCCAGTAGCAATCCGTAGTCACTTTTTTCGAAACTTTCGTTCCTCTCTTTACCTACAGTTGGAGTAAGCTGGCAGACGGATATGGGCAGATATGAGGGGCATAAAAGGAAAAAAAACGCAGGTCACAGCCATCTCAGGGCTTCCACGGTCTCCACTCATTGGACTGAAGACGTACAGAACAAACATAAGCATGAAATAACGCTTTTCAAACCACCAAAAGTGTTCTGATGCAGAGAAAAGCTCACATAAGCAAAATGATCAGAAAAAGACACGGAGGCTGCAGCTTTTCTTACAAGAACACGGATTATGTAGGTGATATTTGTAAAGGCAAACCTTCCTACTTAGCAGACAGTTTTAGAGTCAGTTGGCAAATAGAGATGATGGGTGAAGGAATTTGTTACTAGTCAAAACTTGTGGTGAAATTCTCCTAGTCTTCCCTAAACATAATTTGTTTGCGTGGTGGTTCAAGGGTTCATGCAAACCAGTTTGTTATCTTCTCTAAAAAACAGATCAAGTCTAGGTAATAAAATATTAGGGATAAAATTTGAGTAGTAATAACCTACTTTGACCACTAGATGCCGCCAACATTCTCCTGGTGGTAAAACAAAACAAAAAGAAAAAACATTACAGGAATGCAATATGCTTACAGTGGTACTTAAACAAAATGTAATATTGCAGCTTACCAATTACCTAATTAACTTCCCAAAAACCTAATTCCGGGCTACGAAAAAAAAAAAAAAAAAAAAGATCCCTTGCAGTGGGGATGCCAACTTTGTCTAAGGTACGGAAGGCAAAACCCTGCACGACACGAAGGTGCACAACAGCCCAAGCCTGGGCTCCAACCAGGCCATGCACCCAACGCATTTCACTCTGCCCAGAGAGCTTAGTTATGGGGATAAGGATGCCATGACTAAGCTCCATGGGCGGAGTTATGCACATTGGGGGCATGGCCTGATTGGAGCCCAGGCTGAGGCTGTTGTGCACCTTCTTGTAGGGTTTTGAAGAAATGTGTGACTTCCAGGACTTTTCCCTTTTCCATGAACTGACCATTTACATGCTTGACAGTTCAGTTGAGAGCACAAGCAACCATACCAGTTATTAACAGCATGCCTTAAATAGTACTGTTTTGAGAAAAAGTAAATTTGATGGGTTTAGTTCAGTTTTAAAAAGAGCAGTACAGTCAAAGCTCATTTGGCTGTACTGTTGTGGATCGCAGGAGTGGAGACCGTTCTGTACTTCTGTGACCCGGTTTCAGCTTTTCAGGCTGAAGCCCGCTGTCGGCTGATGTCGGAGTTGGTCCAGGTTTGGGGAAGATCGCAACCATATGGTCAGGATCCACCCACATGTCTGGACTGACACCCGGCTCAGCCTCTCAGCAAGAGAGCCTGAGCCAGCCGCTCCCGCCCCCTTCACAGCCCAGCGCTCTAGTAAGCGCTGGAGGGCAGAGCAGACAGCAGTGACCAACAGTCACCAGCTCTCTGCGCAGGGAGCATGGAGAACTGAGCGATTGGTGGCGTTTGATCACTCAGTTCTCAGGGGACCAATGCTGCATCCACCTAGGCAAGTATGATTTAAAAAAAAAAAAGGTAACTCCTTTTCTGAGAGTCTTCCAGGACAGCCCATGAGACCTAGGGCTCCTCCTAACAGGACAGGAAACACATTACCCCCAACAGATAAAAGGGCGGTCCTCCAGGCCCCATGTCAGTCTACTCAAGAACCGTAGGACGTCCCTGAAAAACATATGCATAATACACATAACTTTAGACAAAACCGGGTGGGAATCCGGCTGTCCTGGAAGACTCTCAGAAAAGGAGTTACCGGTAAGTCTAACTCTAACGCTTTTCTCAAAACGTCTTCCAGGACAGCCCATGAGACGATGAGCCAGAACTTACCTGTCTAGGGAGGGACAACTGCCTGCAGGACCTTACGACCAAACGCCTGCTCCTGAGCTGATAGGAGATCCAGGCGATAATGTTTAATGAAGGTCGAGTAACTGGACCATGTGGCAGCCCTGCAAATTTGCTCCGGTGAGGCACCAGCCCTCTCAGCCCAAGACGTAGATAAGGCTCTAGTTGAGTGTGCTGTGACAAAAGGTGGAGAAACCTCCCTAATTTTGTAAGCTTCAGAGATAGCTTGCTTTATCCACCTGGCTAGTGTGGCTTTAGATGCACTGTTTCCCTTGTGTGCCCCCGAAAAGAGGACAAACAAAGCATCAGTTTTCCTAAAGGTCTTAGTGACCTCAAGATAGGCAAGGAGGATCCTTCTTACGTCTAAGCAACTAAACTTTCTTTCCTGTTCGCCGTGCGGTGAACTACAAAAAGATGGCAGTACAATATCCTGAGTTCGGTGGAATGTACTACCCACCTTAGGCAAAAAACCTGGATCAGTCTTTAAAACGACTCGATCATCAAAAATCGTGAGAAAAGGCTCCCTAACTGACAGGGCCTGCAGCTCACTTACCCTACGTGCTGAGGTAATAGCTACCAGAAAAACGACTTTTAATGTAAGTAGTTTAACTGAGATTTCCTCGAGAGGCTCAAAAGGAAATTCAACCAAAGCCTGAAGCACTAGGGACAGGTTCCAAGATGGACAACTTTTCACCACTACTGGCCTGGCCCTTGAAATTGATTTGAAAAATCTGGCTATAATGGGATTTTCCAGGAGAGAAAACTGGAGAAAAACACTAATAGCTGCCGCTTGTACTTTTAGGGTACTAACGGAAAGACCCTTGTCAACCCAATCTTGAAAAAATTCCAGAATTGCCGGAATATCGTGGGTTAGTCTCTGATTCTCCAATAACCAAGAATTAAACTTTTTCCAAACCTTGGAATAAATGGCTCTGGTTACTGGTTTTCTACAGTCTACCAGAGCCCTGACTACTTTGTCGGAGAACCCCTGGGCGCTTAGCATCTTCTCTTCAGATACCAAGCCGACAATCTTAGTGAAATCACCTGGGGGTGAGATACTGGACCCTGCAACAATAAGTCTTCCCTCTTTGGAAGACTCAGTGGAGGCTCTGAAATGAGAGTCTGTAGCAGGGAAAACCATGGCCTCTTGGGCCAAAATGGGGCAATTAGAATGAGGTCTGTTTCTTCTAGAAGAAACTTCCGGAGGACTTCTGGAATAAGTCTGATCGGCGGGAAGGCATAACATAGGCCGTAAGGCCATGGGTTTGCCAGCGCATTGATCCCCAAGGATTGGTCTGCTGGGTTCATGGAAAAGAACATTTCCGTCTTGCGGTTGTTCCTGTTTGCGAACAGATCCGCTACTGGGTATCCCCATCTGCTGGTGAGGTCTGAAAAGACTTCGGGATGAAGGGACCAGTTGTCTCAATCTACCCGGTGACGGCTGAGGTAGTCTGCTAAACAATTGTGTGTGCCCTTCAAGTGCACAGCTGAAATTGAAGCCAGATTCCCCTCTACCCATACTAGGATCTCCTGGGCAATTGACTGGAGTATCCGGCTTCTCGTGCCCCCCTGCTTGTTGAGGTATGTGACTGTTGCGGCGTTGTCCGACAGAATTTGAAGATTGTGGCCCCTGATCTCTATCTGAAAGGACTGCAGGGCTCTGTGAACCGCTAGAAGCTCTCTTTGATTGGATGAAGCCCTTGCCTCCCTCGAGGACCACTCTCCCTGTGCCACTGCATTGTTGAGATGGGCCCCCCCATCCCCAGGAACTTGCATCCGTAGTAATCCTTAGGGAAATGGGAAACCTCCTGCTAGGTGCTGGCTTGCTCTCCACCACCACAGGCTTCTCTTTACCCTGGTGGGAAGCCGGACCCTTGACTCCAGGGACCTTGCATTCCCGTTCCAGTTTCTTAATAGGAACAATTGTAGTGGACGTTGATGAAGTCTTGCCCATGGGACTGCAGGAAAGCATGAGGTCATCAGATCCACTGCCCTCGAAACCTGTCTTAGGGAGACCGACTGGTTTGTCTGCAATGCTGACATAGATTGGATCATTTTGGTAATCTTCTCCTGAGGAAGAAAGACCGTTTGATCCACTGAGCAAAAGTCGTAACCCAGGTAAGTCACCTTCTGGGCCGGAGTTAAAGACGACTTTTCTACATTTATTAACCAGCCTAAGGACTGTAGGAAGTCCCGTACAGCCTGGAGATCCTCCAACAGCTTCTGGTATGATGCTGCTACCACCAGGAGGTCGTCTAAGTAAGGGATAATAGTTATCGCTTTCAGCCTGAGTGGAGCTAGGGCTTCCCCCAACACTTTTGTGAAAATGCGTGGGGCTGAGGAAAGACCAAAGAGGAGGGCCTGAAACTGGAAGTGTCGGGTCCCTGTCCTCATCTTCACTGCTAATCTTAAATATCTCTAGAAGGCTGAGTGGATAGGGATGTGAAGATAAGCATCCCTCAAGTCCAACGTGGCCATGTAGCAGTTTGGGTAGAGTAGGCTTTTGATAGTGAAAACCGTCTCCATCCGGAAATGTTTGTATCTGATTGATTTGTTTAAAGCTCGGAGATTCAGGATAAGTCGAAACTTCCCCGACGGCTTTTTGACAACAAATACATGGGAATAGAATCCCTTGCCCTGATCTGACTGGGGAACAGGAATCAGGACCTTCTGATCCAACAGATCTCCGATCTGGAGACCCAGGGCCTGCGCTTTCTCCCGATCCTGGGGAGGAAAGGTGACCAAAAACCGCTCTGGTGGTTGGTGGGCGAATTCCAGCCTGTACCCGTTGGTCACAAGGTCCAGAATAAAGGGGCTTGAAGTAACTGCTGCCCACTGTGGGAAATAGGCCCTCAATCTTCCTCCCACCGGGGAACGCAAGTCAATGCGGTTTGGTGGGCTGTTGAGGAGGGTTAAACAGGACCCCCCCCCTTTGCCTCTGCCCTGTCCAGTGTTTTTTCGGCCTGCTGTCCTTTCCTTTAGGACCCTGCTGCCTGCCTTGGCCACGAAAAAAACTTCCTGGCTGCTGGGATTCTCTTTTTCTCTGGGAAAGCCTTCTTCCTGTCGGCAGTGCGTTCCAGTGCCTCCTGCAGCCCTGGGCCAAATAAGGGATCGCCTGTTAAGGGGAGCCCCCAAAGGCGTAACTTGGAGGCTGAGTCCCCTGATCAGGTCTTAAGCCAAAGGCTTCTCCTGGCCGAGTTCACTAAAGCCGAGGTCCTGGCCGACATTCTCACCGACTCTGCGGAAGAATCCGCCAAAAAACCTACTGCCTGAAAGAGGAGAGGAAAAGACTTTAAAATCTTCTCTCTGGAGGTACCTGCCAACAGATGAGTCTGAATTTGGGTTAACCACACCTCCAGATTTCTGGCCACACAAGTGGAGGCCAGAGCAGGTTTGAGGTTCCCAACCGCAGAGTCCCAGGCTCTGTGGAGAAGGATATCCCCCCTCTTGTCCATCGGATCCTTAAGCGTACCCATATCATCGAACGCTAGGTCCGAGTTCTTTGAAACCTTTGAAAGGGGTGCGTCTAGCTTGGGATTTTTATTCCACGGCAGCGTAGTGTCCTCATCAAAAGGAAACCTTTTTTTTAGGTTACTAGAGAAGAAAGGTTTTCTCTCAGGATTATCCCATTCCAGTTTGAGAGTATCAATCAATCAATGAGCTATGGACTGGAAAAACTCTAGATTTTTTCTTGTGCAATCCCTTATACATGAGATCATGTTTGGATAGCTGAACCTCCTCTTCTTTCAATTCAAGGGTAGTATAGATGGCCTTCAATAAGTCATCCACATCTTCTACGGATAACTTAAATCTCGAGCTCCGAGTGGATTCTCTATCCCCGGGCTCTATCTCTGACCCTGATTCCTCTGGAGAGGAACGGGTAGATCTGACCTCAGCCTCAGAGTCTTCACTGTCCACCTGCTGCGGAGTGCTGACTGTCGTCTTCTGTGACGACGGACCCTCTGCTGGAGTCTGGAGCTTGTCAATAAGCGTTCTAAAGGAACTAAAGGTGGACGCAAGCTCATCTCTGACAGAAGCTAGCATCTTTTGGCAAGAGGTAACCGGGTCATCTTTTACAAGGCCCTCTATACAGCTGCGACAAACCGCTTTGCTCCAAGAGGAGCTCAATTTGTTTGCGCACACCGCACATTTCCTTTTAGGTGGCTGTGCCTGAGCTTTCTCCTGGGTCTTATTCTGTAAGACAAAAAAATAAAACGACCCCAAATGAGACTCACAGCCACTCTGACACTCCGAAACACCACGTGCAGGAGGGAAGAAATGTGTCCCCATAACCCACTACTACAGAGAGGGGAGGGGGAGGGAACACTCACAGGGATAGCAAGATAGTGACAAAACACTTCAGGCTTACCTGTGAGGTGCTGGTGTTGGGCACTGCATCCACTGCCTGTGCAGGAACTGCAGACTGGACCATCCTGCCCTGTTTAGCTTTCCACAGCCTGGCTGAATTTCCACCAAAACACACCAGTAGCCAGCGTCTCCCACCCGCACCGCTTAAAAAGACTGGAACCAGTGTCTGCGGCGCCCGATGATGATGTCCTATGCCCCGTGGGTGACCTATCACTCGGCACTTCCTGTGGGCCAGCTTGGAGTGCAGAAGCTCAGCCCCCTCAAGTGCTGCTGCTTCCTGTTTCTCCTCACACCTTTCAGCCATGCTGTGGGTGAGGAGAGGAAACTGCTGCTCACATAGAAACTACAGGCGCTTGGGAGCAGACATCACCACGGTCATGGCCCTCTGCAGGCACAGAGAGACAGGAGACAGCAGCACAACCAACCTCCCCAGCGGTGTGCTGCTTCTGGCAGAAGAGAAGGTTAGTGATATGCCCCCAAATAGCCTTACAGAGACCCTGCTCATGAGACCTAGGGGACCAGGTTCCTGGAACATGTTACCCCCCGTCTGGAGGAAACACTAATAACTGACATGGGGCCTGGAGGACCGCCCTTTTATCTGGTGGGGGGAATGCGTTTCCTGTCCTGGTAGGAGGAGCCCTAGGTCTCATGGGCTGTCCTGGAAGACGTTTTGAGAAAAATCTCATACTTCTCTTTACACTGACAAGGGTTCTTACACGACGATGGTAGTGCATCCAACACTACCCTCTCCCTGGATTGACAATACCACTGTCCAAAGGTGTCTCGGTGCTTCTCCACCAAGAGTGGAGACACCCTAAGACAGGAAGTGTGTTACTGGCTGGATTACCAGCTGACAAAAAAAAGAAGGTCTAACATTAAGGGGGGCGGTTTTATCATCACTGCACATTTTATCTTGGTTATGCAACTACCACTGTCTCTTAAAGCCAACATCATCAGTCACATGACATGGTCAGATCTGCACCAAAAAGAACAGACCAGAGAGAAGCAAAAGCAGCAATTCCATCCTATGTAAGCAATTATAACATAATGCATCTCTGAGCAAAACCTTTTATTTTTAATATTAAACAGAATATGTAAATTACAACCATGGGGTCTTACTGCTGCCTGTGGCTCTGCTGGGGATGGTCCATCACCTCCTTGGTTACTGACCGTGTTGCCACCTGGACATAAAAGTAAGAGGAAATCTCCAACAGGCACACATGGCAAAACAATGTTTTTGTATTAGAATAGGAGAGGGTTACAACCTCATCAGCTTTTTTTGCCATCTGTCACCATTAGAATTTTTCCCTCACTTTCTCATGGTGACAAATTTGGCATTGGGACAGACAAAAAGAGAAATCTCCCTAACTAGGCAACCGAAAAACGGGGAGAGGTTCTAACCCACTTTAAGAGTTTACCTAAAAGCCAAAATTGTTTTGGATAGAGTGGAGAGGTATTCGAACAAAAACATCAGATTTTTACTGCGGTCTGTGGCCCCGTTACTGTGAATTTCCCCATTTGTCTTGATGATTGTCATCATCAGGAATGAAAGTTAGGCTGCTTTCACACTGGGGCGGTGCGGGGCGGCGACGGTAAAGCAGCGCTATATTTAGCGCTGCTTTACCATCGTTTTACCCGCGGTATGCGGCCGCTAGCGGGGTGGTTTTTAACCCCCGCTAGCGGCCGAAAAAAAGGGTTAAAAACCTCCGCAAAGCGCCACTGCAGCGGCGCTTTGCGGGCGGTATCCCCGCGGTCTCCCATTGATTTCAATGGGTAGGAGCGGTGAACACACCGCTCCTTCACCGCTCCAAAGATGCAGCTAGCAGGACTTTTTTTACCGTCCTGCTAGCGCACCGCTCCAGTGTGAAAGCCCTCAGGGCTTTCACACTGGAGACTTAGCAACAGCTGTTTCGGGTCGGTTTGCAGGCGCTATTTTTAGCGCAATAGCGCCTGCAAACCGCCCCAGTGTGAAAGCAGCCTTAAAGAAAATGTAAAATTTTGGGTTGTTCCTAGAACAGGAATAAAAGGGGAAATCTTCCAATGAAGACACTAGTTCTGGTGACAACCAGGGATTCCCTCACTCCTCCAACGTCCTGTTTTGGCTATGGGACAGGAAGTGAAGCAAAGTCTCCCCAGTAAAACACAGATAGCAAAAATAAAAATAAAAAATGAATCTTTGGGGCCTGCAGATGCCCTGTTAGTTTGATCTGGTTCAGTCTTGGTAAGCTCCTATATTATCAATCCTGTACGGGAAAATGCCTATGTTCTGGGGACTTTTTATTACTTGATTTGATTGCTTGATTTTGACCTGGTCCATTTCTATGGCAGAGCTGATCTGGGCTGTGTACATGTTCTAATCCATGCCATCTTATTTATATGTTGTTTGTTCTTTAACCTGATCATTTATTATTTGTTCTTTGTAGAGATATCCACACACATTATCCTCTGAAGTATACTCCTGAAGAAGCGGTCACACCGCGAAACATGTCGAGGTTGAACTTACACAGGACAAGATCTATGGTCCTCCTGTCTGGGTGGACAAGCGGCCAAGTGTCGAGTTCCTCTTCAGAGATCCAATACTGTGTATTATATATTTCCCCCTCTTAGGACTTTTTTTTTTTAACCGCTTCCCAACCGGAACACAGATGTACGTCGGCAGAATGGCACGGACAGGCATAAGGGCGTACAGGTACGTCCCTTTGAAAATGCGGCCATGCCATTGTGTGCCGATTGGGACCCCTATGAGTCTGATCGCGGGTCCTGGGGCCTTGATCGCTGCGGGGATACCCGCAATAGTCTCACGGGGAGGCTGAATGGGGAGATGCGCAAGTAAACAGCATCTCCCCGTTCTGCCTAGCAACAAGTGACACTGATCTCTGCTCCCTGTGATTGGAGCAGAGATCAGTGATCACTAACACACAGCCACACCCCCCACAGTTAGTAACACGCCCCTAGGACACACTTAACCCCTACACTGACACCCCTTGGTTAACCTCTCCACTGCCAGTGTCATTTACACAGGAATCAGTGCATTTGTATAGCATGTATAGCACTGATTGCTGTATAAATGACAATGGTACCAAAAATTTCTGATGTGTCCACCATAATGTCGCAGTCACAATAACAAAAAAAAAAAAATAAATAAAAAATAATAAAAAAAAAAAAAAAAAAAATAAAAAAATCGCTGATCGCCGCCATTACTAGTAAAAAAAAAAAATTATTAATAAAAATGCTATAAAACTATCCCCTATTTTTTAAACGCTATAACTTTTGCGCAAAACAATCAATAAATCGCTTATTGCGATTTTTTTACCAAAAATATGTAGAAGAATACATATCGGCCTAAACTGAGGAAAAAAAATTTTTTTTTTATATATTTTTGGGGGATATTTCATATTATATTATAGCAAAAAAATAAAAAAAGAATAATTTTTTTTCAAAATTGTCGCTCTTTTTTGTTTATAGCGCAAAAAATAAAAAGCGCAGGGACAATCAAATACCACCAAAAGAAAGCTCCATTTGTGGGAAAAAAAAGGACGTCAATTTTGTTTGGGAGCCATGTCGCACGACCGCGCAGTTTTCAGTTAAAGCGACGCAGTGCCGAATCGCAAAAAGAGGCCTGGTCCTTTGGCTGCAAATTGGTCCGGTCTGAAAGTGGTTAATAAATGGACACTTACCTGTCCTGGAGTCCAGCGATGTCGGCAGCCGTGGCTGAGCAATCGCTGCTGCTGCCGGTCAGTGAGGGAATCAGGAAGTGAATCGTTGCGGCGTCACTTCCCGGTTCCCTACTGCGCATGCGCTAGTCGCGCTGCGCGTCGTAAGTGGTCCCTGCTATCTCCTGGGACCTGTGCGTTTCCCAGGAGACAGCGGGGGGGGGGTGCGGGAAGGGGCGTAACTCCCCCAGGAGTCTATTCCTGGAAGTTGGTGCAGATACCTGTATTATACAGGTATCTGCATCCCCCTCCCCCTGAAAGGTGCAAATTGGACAACCAAGGATTCCCTCACTCCTCCAACGTCCCAGGTGGGGGAGGAATCGGATGAGCGGAAGTTCCACTTTTGGGTGAAACTCCGCTTTAAAATGTCCTTTTGGCGACACACAGACAGACAGACATCCTCAGAACCACATTTTTCTTCCAAATGTAAAACAGTGTAAAGCAAGATAGGATGAAATGACCAGAACAAAAAATGATCTTGCCAAAAATATATGTGCCACCATTTATTTTTATTTATTCATACAACATAAATTGTGACCACTTATCACAGTTTGTAGAAGAGTCCTAGAAGCTGATTTACTGTAACTAGAGAGTGCAAAATCTGGTGCAGCTGTACATGGTAACCAATCAGCTTCTAACTTTAGCTTTTTCAATTACGCTTTGACAAAAAAAAAAAAAAAAAATGGAAGCCGATTGGTGCATCTCTACATGAAAACCAGATTTTGCACTCTAGTTTTTGTAAATCAAAACCACAGTGTGTATAATTTGTGGAAGTCTTTGATGTGCAGGTCCTGATCTAGAGGGATATCTGGGTGCTGTAGAAGTGGTTTACATAATAGCAAATCAAATCATTAAAATCTAAATACACAAAGTCGAGGAACAACTTCTGCATCCAGTGTGTGTTAGAAGGTGCACATCACCTGTGAGGAGCTCAGTGGTGTCAGGAAACATCCAAGAATAATCATCATGTCCAGACAAGTCTGACTTTCTACAAGATAAAAGCGTCTCCCTGCATTTACAGGGCTTTATTGACTCATCACAATGATCAGCTACGGTAATTGACTGAAACCTTTCATGTGGGGAAGTTACATTTGGCCTATCAGCAGTGGAAGAGCCTCCGGTATAAATTTCCCTCACCTTTCATCCTCCTGACCCAGGAAAAGTCTTGGCGATATGAACCAAGTAGGGTGGCTTCACTCTTGGGGACAGATTTGAAATTCTCACAAAGCCCCTTTGGGATTATACAGTACTTCCGCTGTTTTCTGTAAAGCCCCGTATACACAAAGCCGAATGTTGGGTGGCATCGGCCGGTTCAACAGAAACCAGCCAACATGCAGCCCTGTGTGTACTGCAGCTGGTCCGACAGAAGCCGGCCTTTACGATGGCTTCTGACGAAGAGGTAGGACCGAAAAAAGGTCTGCCGAACAGCCAATGGCTGAGAGCGCTGATTGGAGTGTTCTGGTGGGGGGGCCATCCCCCTGTCAGAATATAGAGCAGCAGGGGAGATCACTCTACTAACATCACATAGTTAGTACAGCAACTCCGACCTGAGCTGTCAGGTTTATTTCATTCAGCGCTGCAGGGTTGAAAAAAAAAAAAAATAGCAGTGTGTACTAGGCTTAAAGTGGATGTAAACCCGATTCGTGAAATTTGACCTAAGCACATAGATCTGTAGTGTTTTCTTATCCCTCTCCAAAGCACTTAGTCCTGTGTTTTTCTGCAGTTTCATTGCTGCGCTATCAGCATGATAACCTCTGACAAGTTCTCTGACAACCAAGATAAAATCAGGCTGAATTTTGTGTGGAGGGAGGTTGCTATAAATAGATTAGCAGAGAGCTTGCCTTGTCACAACACAGCTCTACAAGTCTCTGCCTATGTGGAGAGGGGGGTGTGTGCCTATTCTCCAATCAGCTGTCTTGGCTGTATGCCAAGAATCCACTCCCAGTGCTGAATAGGAAGAGAAAATCTATAACATGATGTGCACTTTCTAAGGAATATATAAAGCTGAAGACAGCAGATATACATGTAAAACTTATGTAGGGAGATTGGTTTCAGCTCTGTGTTTCATCTGAGGCTGTTCACTTCACTGGGTATAGGAGAGGGTTTACATTCACTTTAATGCCCCGTACACACGGTCGGATTTTCCGATGGAAAATGTCCCATCAGACCATGTTGTCGGAAATTCGGACCGTGTGTGGGCTCCATCGGAAAAAAAAGTTTGATATCCTGCTCTCAAATTTTCCGACAACAAAGTCCGATTGGACTTTTTCCGATCGTGTGTAGCCAAGTCCGACAGAAAAAGTGCCATGCATGCTCAGATCACATTACAAGACTAAAGCTATTGGCTACTAGCCTCTACGTAGTTCCGTCGTATGCAACGAACGTCACCACGTTCAGAATGATCGGATTTTCCGACAACTTTGTCCGACCGTGTGTATGCAACACCAGTGTCAGACAAAATCCATCGGAATAAATCCGACGGATTTTGTGGTCGGAATTTCCGACCGTGTGTACGGGGCATAAGTCTGGTCAGAAGTGGATATAGGGCAAAGGTCTCTTTCATGGGAACTAACCATTGTTATTAGATTGAGTTGCATTTCATACATGTGCCTGGGAGTTTACATTCAAAACTAGTTCAATTTTTCCTGCGTCTGTCACGCTACAATGCAGGGAAAATGACATTATTCTCTAGGGTGATCATTCACATCAATGCAACATGGTGCAATGTGATTTTTCAAAAAGGTGCAGGCACTTCTTTTGGTGTAGCGTGGAATGTTTTTGGCCCCTAGACTTCAATGTGAGTGCTTGAAAAGTGCATGTACATGCGTTTTTTGTCGGGTTTTATGTTTAACAGCAAGTCTCCTCCCTGGTGAAGCATGACAACACCTCAAAAAACCACACAAAAATGTGTTGCAAAAAATGCAATAAAATACGCCTGATAAAAAAAATACACAGCAACCTACTTTTATATTGGCCCTCGTTGACAGACTTTGAACTTGTGACATCAGTCTGAGGCGCTTCAGAGATCATCCAGAATTCATTGTCAGGTGCATCTGACCTCCTCCTGAACTGCATTTTGCATTCCCATAGACATGAATGAGAATGCAAAACCCTTTTGAAGCGAACGAAAGCACGGGAACACAGGTCCCTCCAAACATGAACAGTAAGTGGAGCAGGGGGCGGGAGCCATGAGATCAGGTCACATGACCCATTAAAGGCATGTGACCAGCCTGCCTTCCAGTCACAGAGTTCTCCCTGCAACATTAACACTCACTGAAGGCTTTACATCACACATGAACAGGCCCATAAAATGGAGGCGGATGTGCGGAGTAACTTTACAGTGCATAGCAGAGGGGATAGTGGTTGGTGTGCGGCAGCGTCATTCAATGCCCTTGTATTTGCAGTCCACCAGAACAAAAAACACGTTCTAGGCATCTTTTTAGGTGCAATAGGAAGGCCAATCAAATTAGTGGGCTGCCCTAACGGAACACGTGTGCCATAATGTCTCAAAGAAATGTAAATGTGCCTTTGAAGAACCTCTTATTTTCTTCCCAAAACAGTGCTGTCTTAAAGTTTATAGTTTTATAGATTTTATGGCATAGATACATAGCTCCAGTTGGACCAATGTAAGTATGCATATCTCATACCTGAGCAATATCTCTGTGGAAGATACAATTCACCGTCGTACTTTCTCAATCTTTTTTTCCAATACTTGGATGTTGGCAAGGTGAGGGTCCTTCATGAACCCCCCCCCCCCCTTTCCTCAATAAATAAGATCTCCATCCTGATAAGATTTTACATAGCTTGGGCTGGCCATACAGAGTGCAAATGTTATTTCCTGCAAAGATTTGCACGGTTCCCCCATCAACAGAGACAGTGGGGAACCAGCAATTGTTTTCTACCAGCGGGGGAGGCCATCAATGTGCCAGGAGATGACAGCAATTATTGCTGCAGCAGCCACTAGATATAATTGCAAGAGAGTCCAGCAGGCTGGTTGTACCCAAGTTGATAGATCAAGTGGTACATTCAGCCTGCCTGTTAATGGTTCGAATTTTGATTAGAACTGTGTATGGCTGGCCTTACACAGCTTACCAACACAATCTGCATTGGTTATAAGTCTCTTGGTGGTATCCTTTGTCCTAGTATCCTGGGGCAGGACTTTAAATACTCTATTAAAATAGCCACGCCCAGTAGTTACATGCCATCAAGGGTAGTGGCAGTCCAGAGGACCTCCAGATATTTTCACACAATTTGAGTAAGTAAACAGATAAGCAAAAAATTGCCCAGTCTGGTCATTACCCAAAAATCATGACCATAGATGAAGAATAGCGACTTGGCCTCACCAACTATCCAGCACATGGTTTCCTGCAAAAGCTATTAAAAGGTCTGCAAAACTTTGAGATTGAATTTTAGACTAACTTTTGGGTACTGTTTATCTGTAAGCCCAAGGCAGGAACCTCCCCAGACTGTATTGCCTCCGTGTAGTAGGCCCCTTTCACACGAGGCGGATCCGCTTCCACAGAGTCCGCCGGCTCAGTGGGAGATCTCTCCGTTGATCTCCGCTGAGCCGGCGGATGACAAGTCCCTCTCTACTCGCTGAGCGGGGAGGGGCTTGTCGAGCGCCACTGCTTGCTATGGAGAGATCGGATGAAAAAACGGACAGCATGTCAGTTTTCAGCAGATCTCACCCGATCCGATAGCGACAGATCCGGACGTAGGGCCATCCATTTGCTTTTGGTGGATCAGACCGGGTTGGATGTCACCGGACATGTCACCGCTGACATCCGTCACTCCATAGACCAGCATGGAGCGCCCATTCAGGTCCGCCGCCAAAACTGACAGGCAGACCTGAACGGTCTGTCAGTGTGAAAGGGGCTGTATAGCAGAGGGAAAGGGAATGCCCCTTGGCACAAGCTTTTTGAGACACTCAAAGATCGTCAACTGACCATTTTCTTTCCTTGAAGATTAGTGTGTGACTGTACAACATTAACCCTGGTGTGGGCCAGCCAGGCCCTGTAAACATCTACACAGCCGTACAAGTGTTATATACAGAAAAACAGTACTGCAAAATTAAATGTGCATTTCTAGTAAAAAATAAATAGACTATACAATTCAGTAACAGTAGCATAGCAATTGTTGACCTTCAATAGATCTTTCAATGTGAAAATTGATATACAATAATGTAATGCCTGTATGTCCCTTTTACAATCCATCAAACTGTGCACTGAAACAAATGATATTTGCTTAAAAGAGAACTGGTCAGCTTGGTACGTCTGGTCCCTTATATAGTACGGCTTACCGTATCCAGGAAACTTTGCTGCTGTGCTAGTCAATGAGACCACTGAATTTACACTGAAGTCCTTGCAGTAAGGACTATTCAAATGGCCTCTGTGTGGGTAAATTACATGAACTAGTGTGCATGGCCAAGTCAGGATTGGACTTGGAGAAGGAATACCCTAAACCAAGACTTGCATTTCACAATACTGGTGTAGTTGGCAGGTATATGCAAAAGCTGAATGCCAGAATGGCAATTAGAACCACTAAGCAGCTACTCACGTCCACTAAACCAGATAAATGGAAATTTTCCACGACGGACATGTATTTTATGTATAACTAAAGACCAAATTTCCTAATACATAATATCCTTATTAGCACAATTTTGGTTAATACTTTAAAAAAAATGTACCCCTCTTTGCAAATAAATGGCAGTGCGTATGTAGAGCCACTTCTAGCCCTGGGGCCACTTCTGTTTGATGTAGGCACATAGACACTCAAGTGTCTTTTTGCTATAATGGGGCTAAATCAGCAAAAAAGTCCTGACTGCAGTTCCTTTCTTAGGAAATTGACCATAATATCAATACATTGCTTGGATTTGGGACATATCTAAACTGGCCATAGTATGTGTATGAAGGAATGTGAGTTAGGGACCTTTGAGTGTAAGCTCCTTAAAAGGGCAGGGATGTGAATGTATAATATATGTAAAGCACTGTATAAATTGTCTGTGCTATATAAATGTTTACTACTGTTAGGGGACACAGACTGGCTCAAAACACACACACACACACACACACACACACGTTTACTTTCCTTCCACCATGGAGTGGAAGAAAAAAAAAATAAAAATCACTCAAGATCCCCCAACACAGTGTTCACCGGGACGGAGAAGCGTTCCCAGCTGGCAGAACACAATGATTACTGCTGGCAGCTATAGCCTCTGGCAGTAATAACATGCCAAAAGTCAGACAGGCTGGTTGTACCCAAGTCATTTAAAGGATCGTCTTGGGGACAAATCAGCCTGCCCATAAATGGATTGAAATTTGTCCGGTCCATGCTGAACTGGTTGAATTTCAACCCGTGAATGGCCAGGTTTACTGTGAACTATCAATCTGTACATTCTAGCACTTCCTCTTGAAGTCCACATTTCAAAGCACACCTAAGGTGACACCAGCACCCATGGTTAGAAAGTGCTGGCACCCTAGAGCAGGAAGTTGTACCCGAGTATGATCCGGTCATACATTTAATGCAGAGAAATAGGGAGCAATGGCAATATGAAACTTCATTAGGCTAAGCTAGGAATGTACTCATACAATATGTTTTTAGGTTTAGATTAGGGATGGCCTTTTCGGCAATTTTCCGAAAGAGAAAAATGGCCGATAATGGAGCCGAAAATGGGGCGAGGCCTGCGCAGGTCTCCTCCCCTGGTGCCGCCCATCACGGGGGTGTCCTATAGCGCAGAAGAGAGCCGCCGCCAGGTTGATTACAGTGCCGGGAACATAACAGCCTTCATTTCAATAGCTGCATGTTCCCCGCCGCGCACCGTCGCATACAGCCCCTCCCCCTTGTCCGGGGAACTTTGATACACTGATCACCTGTCCCAGGATTGGACGGGTGATCTGTCTATCAAAGTTCCCCAGACAAAGAGGAGGGGCTGTATGCGACAGAACACACAGCTATTGAAATGAAAGCGGTTATGTTCCCGGGGCTGTAATCAATCAGGCTGCACTGGGGGGGGGGGGGGAGACACAGGCTGGCTGCACTGGGGGGGGGGGGGGACACAGGCTGGCTGCACTGGGGGGGGGGGGGGACCCACCCTGCACTGGGGGGGCGGAGACACTCCTCCATCTTCACCGCTGCCATGTATCCCGGAGTGACTTCCGAGTCTCGCAGCTCCTGCGCTGTGATTCGCCGGAGCCGCAATGACGTCACTCCCACGCATGCGAGCCGCCACTAGCAGCATATCGCCGTTAGCTGCGGCGTGCTCAGTGCGCCTGCGCGCCGCTGTCTATGGCTCATGCGCCGTAGACAGCGGTGCCTGTCTTTTTGCAAATATCTCCTAAACCGTGTAGGTTTAGGAGATATTTCTTGGACCTACAGGTAAGCCTTACCGGTAGGTCAAAGTGGTTTACAACCACTTTAGGTAGATTTTTTATTTTTTTATTTTTTTTTTATTAAATCCCTCTGCTCTAGCAATTTTGGGAAACATCACATACACTTGATTCTAGCTTCCTTGATAACTTAGCTCATGGATTCCCCAACTATGGGCTCAGAAAACACACAAGTCTATCAGAAAACTTCAATTTGGTCACATTTTAGGTAAGTGGAAAGCACAAAGAATAATTTCATTCTGCCTCATACTTATCCACCCAATGCAAACATCCTACTCATCGGTGGGATCTGTACAAACTTCAAACCATGTGATTGTGCTGACTCCATTCATGATTAAAATATGGAGGTTTGTTTATAAAAACAAACCCGATAGCTTTAGCTTTCACTGATTACACACACAAAATAATTTATATATACCGTATTTAAAATCGGCGTATAACACGCACCTTTTCCCCCTTAAAATCAGGGGAAAGTCGTGGGTGCGTGTTATACGCTGATCCCCCAAAAAAACGTGACAAAAAAAATAAAAATCGAGCGGCGCCGAAAAATAGCGAGCGCCATCAAAAAAAACGAGCGCCGCCGAAAAAGACCGAGCCCACTGCTCGGCACCGCTTACAGTCCTGCCTCCCTGCGCTCGCTTACGAAATAGCAGGGAGGCGGGACTGCAAGTGGAGCCGAACATTTGGCTCGGTCTTTTTCGTCTGCGCTCTGTCTTTTTTGGCGGCGCTCGCGCGGTCTGTCTCGGCAGCGGGACATTTAAACGTGGGCAAGCTGCAAATGACGCTTAAATGCAAGTTTTTTTTTTTTTCCCCTAAACTTCCCTCCTAAAACTTTTTTTCCTTAAAATGCCCTCCTAAACTTGGGGTGCGTGTTATACGCCGATAAATACAGTATATACACACACACACACACACACACACACACACATATTATTATTTGTGATCAAGAATGCATTTTAAACATTTTTGACCATTTGTCAGTCTTCAAAAACTTCCACACTTTTTTATATTTAACAAAAGTGCGGATGGTTGGCCATACTCAGCCCAGCTCCAGTAGATTTGATAATGGATAGACTCCTACTGTAATGTCTTAGGCTCTCATAATGATTGGATATTTTGGTTTATTGATAAGACTGGGGGAAAGTGAAGTAGGAACTTGCTCTTACTACATGTTACAGTTCCTCATATTGTAGTACATGTGAGGCAAATTCCTGTAGCTGAATTATGTACATGTAAAATGTCATGATCTTGCTCTGTGATCATTTTCTGATGGTGCATTTTATTATGTATGGACTCTGGGATGTTCTGGTTATCCCTGCTTGGTTTGTCGATTTTTTTTTTTTTTTTGCAATAAACTTTTCCCTGATTTAAAAAAAATAAGTGCGGACACTTTTTGAGAAACCCTTGTATTATTAATATAAAATTATATTGAATATTAACTAAATTAAAATTTCATGTCCAGGTCATTTTTCAGTACTATGATTGTCCGACAATTACTTGGTCAGGCAACACCGTACACTAGTTATAAATAATTAAGGGTAAAAAGTTATTTTGGCGACATTTATTCCCTCTCTCTCAAAAATTCCAGGACAGTACGAATACCTTCGAAGTGATCCCTTTTGGAAAGTGGGACCCCCAAGGTGATTTTTTTTTTTTTTTTTTTAATTTTAGGTAGGCAAATTAATTCTAGCATTGGTCCCACATAGGGACACTGTTATTTGGTCTGGTTTGTGCAGACTAGGATGTACTTTGGTTAGTGTTAGTTTCCACTTCATCCATCCTTAGCGATATTGTGGAAAGATTAAATTTTAATTGGTTATTTTAGGGAATAAACCCATCAGGGATTCTTCCTGTTTATTATTGTTCTGTATTGTTCCGTCCTACAATGAGTATATACCTAAGCCCTGGTTCACACCAGTGCGACTTGTCATGGGACTTGACAGTTCAAAGTCACATAAGTCGCACCCCATTTGCAGCAATGGAACCGGTCAAGTAGCAGCAACTTTAAAAAAAAAAAAAAGGTTCCTGCACTATTTGTGTGATTTCAGTGCGACTTGCACATGAAATCACACTGCTTTGAAGTCGGGTGACTTCAAAACTGCACTGGTGGCAACCAGGGCTTACAGCACATTGGTCTATAGAACTGCATACATACTACAGAGTTTTACTAGGGCTCATGAACAGATGCAAAAAAGTTACTTGCCTAGAGCATTAGGCCCTATATAAAAATGTACCAGGCTAACAGGTTCTCTTTAAACACTTAACCCATAAAACTTTAGCGGCCTCCTCCCACTCAGACATCAATGTGTATTCCATGTTTTTTGGTCATCACTTCTCTTGTTCCAGTGAGGTACATGATGAGCGAGCACAGATTGGGCAAAGAGGCAGTGATGGCCACATACAGCCAGTAAGGAAGAGGAGCAGTCTTTCCAAACGGACAGAGCCACAGCCCATGTCGGATCCCATCCCGCACGTGGTGGGAAGTCAATGAGATGAATAACATCCAAGGAAGGAAACACCAAGAGTCCTTCAGCCTTAGGAGTTGCATGAGGAACTTCAGGGCAAGAGCCATAATGGGGATGAGTGTAGAACAATGCAAGGGAGGACGATGAGGAAGATTGAGCGCAGCCTGAGGGGAAGAAAAAAAAAAAAAAAAGAGAAGATAGAACAAAAAGTTAATTACTTCCAAACTTCCATGCTGTAGCTAATATGTTCTACTACATTGATAGTGAGGCATTAGAGTGTAGATAAAATATTTCATTAATATTAAAAAAGGGTCATCTAGAAGCTAAATGCCCTTCATCAGCACAGCTTAGCTTTGGCTTCAGAGTTCTGTTACTTCCAAAAGGACTTTTAACATTTTAGCTGATCTGCAATGAAAAAAATAAATAAAAAAAAAGCAAACTTCAAGAGCTCCAGCTTTTTACACAGCTATGGCCAAGAAATAACACTTTAATCAATTCTCACACACAAATCAAACAGCTAAATTTCTACATAGAAAATAGCTTGAGATCACAGAACCTCAAAAGGCAACATGAAAACTCTGTTCAGTTCTCAAGAGTAAGGCCTCATGCACACGAGAAGCTGTTAAACGCGCGTTCAGAGGCAGTTGGACACTTTTTTCAACTGCACCTGAACGCATGCAATGTTATCCTATGTGTCCATGTACACAGTCTCGTTTTTTCCCATTTTTATGCAGTTGCGTTTAACCTCGTTTTTCCAGAAGCAAAAAAAAATGCGTTCAGACACTTTGCTTTTCCAAGTTTCAGACGCAAAACGCAGCAAAACGCACCTGCATTTAGCCGCGTTTGCGTTTATAAGCCTTTTTAAAAAGGAACCCAATTTTTTGGACCAGAAAACTCAGAAATATGATGGTAAACCATAAAAAATACTAGAAAAATTGGTTTAAAATGTCGTAATTAGTTTAGATAGTTCATAGAGCATATATACTCACTAATGCATACATGTTTGTGAATTGCATACATGTTTGTGAAATATCCAACGGACATTCGCTGTGCCATCAACGGATGGGTCCAATATCGACGAGCTCTGATTCTGGACCTCTCATGCAATTTTGAGACAACATTGCTGCCGCATCAAGAGCGACATCAGGAGCATTTCCTGACATATATTCAATATGGGATCCATTTAAAAAAAAAAAAAAAAAAAAAAAAAAAACAGAAAGACAGGCAAATGCAAGTTCACAACTGCTCTCTCTGCTGCTGCTCACTCTGATCAAAATGGCAGAGAGTTAATTAATAATACATGCTTTCTGAGCTTGGGGAGGGTCTATATGATGTTATCTTTACAAATGCTTATAAACGCAAAAGCGTCTAAACGCGGCATGAAAACACAGCAAAACACGCGTTTTTAAACGCAGGTTTCTGCTTTTTAAAACACGCGTTCAACAGAGTTTGCATCTGTGTCTCGTGTGCATGGGGCCTAAGGCCCCATGCACACGAGACGCAGTTAAAACGCGCGTTCAGAGGCAGTTGGACACTTTTTTCAACTGCACCTGAACGCATGCAATGTTATCCTATGTGTCCATGTACACAGTCTAGTTTTTTCCCGTTTTTATGCAGTTGCGTTTAACCTCGTTTTTCCAGAAGCAAAAAAATGCGTTCAGACACTTTGCTTTTCCGCGTTTCAGACGCAAAACGCGGCTAAACGCAGGCACCTGCGTTTAGCCGTGTTTGCGTTTATAAGCCTTTTTAAAAAGGAACCCAATTTTTTTGACCAGAAAACTCAGAAATATGATGGTAAACCATAAAAAAAAAAATACTAGAAAAAATTGTTTAAAATGTCGTAATTAGTTTAGATAGTTCATAGAGCATATATACTCACTAATGCATACATGTTTGTGAAATATCCAACGGACATTCGCTGTGCCATCAACGGATGGGTTCAATATCGACAAGCTCTGATTCTGGACCTCTCATGAAAATTTGCGACGACGTTGCTGCTTCATCAAGAGCGACATCAGGAGCATTTCCTGACATATATTCAATATGGGATCCATTTCCAAAAAAAAAAAACACAGAAAGAGAGGCAAATGCAAGTGTACAACTGCTCTCTCTGCTGCTGCTGCTCACAAAATGGCAGAAATAGTTAATAATACATGCTTTCTGAGCTGGGGAGGGTCTATATGATGTTATCTTTACAAATGCTTATAGACGCAAACGCGTCTAAACACGACATGAAAACACAGCAAAACGCGCGTTTTTAAAACGCAGGTTTCTGCTTTTTAAAACATGCATTCAGCAGAGTTTGCATCTGCGTCTCGTGTGCATGGGGCCTAAAGCTGGCTATACATGTGGCAATTTAATAGAGCAACTGTCACTGGATCATCTCTTACAGAACTGTCATGTCACCCGATGGTTAGGGGTGGGCTCCTGGGAGCTTGATTAAGGGCTCATGAATTTTTGAAAATTGTTAGTGCAAATAAAAAAATATATATATATATTTTACTGACAGTACTCAATTATTTCTGTTGTATTAGCAATTGCACGCATCCCTAGTGACAAGTGCGTTTTACCTGCTTTGTATGCGATTCAAAAACAACACACACACACACACACACACACACACACACACACACTGCCATGTGTACTGCTTAACCACTTGACCTCCGGAAGATTTACCCCCCCCCTTGACTCTGCCATTTTTGCGATATGGCACAGCGTTACTTTAACCACTTTAGCCCCGGAAGGTTTTACCCACTTCCTGCCATACGACACTGGTCGCTTTAACTGACAATTGAGCGATTGTGCAACACTGTACCCAAATAAAATTGAAGTTTTTTTCCCCCCACAAATAGAGCTTTATTTTGGTGGTATTTGATCACCTCTGCGTTTTTTTAATTTTTTTGCGCTATAAAAAACAAAAACAAAAAAATAAATACATTTTTTACTTTCTGCTATAATACATATCCAGAATTTATTTTTTAAAAACAAATTTCTTCATACATTTAGGCCAATATGTATTCTATATATTCTTGGTTAAAAAAAAAAAAATTAAAAATATATCCCCATAAGCGTATATTGATTGGTTTGCACAAAAAAGTTATAGCATCTACAAAATGGGGGATAGATTTATGCCATTTTTAGTAATTATTTATTTTGTACTAGTAGCGACGGTGATCAGCGATTTTTAGCGGGACTGCAACATTTCGGTGGATGGATCAGACACTTTTTTGGGACAAGTGACATTTATACAGGGGAGAGAGGGAGATTCAGCAAGCATATTTTTGGTTATTTATTTTTTACTAGTAATGGCGGCGATCAGTGACTGCGATATTGTGGTGAATATTCGGACACTGACACTTTTGGGGAACCATTGAAACCAATAAAGCGATCATTGCTAAAAATATGCACTGTCACTGTACTAATGACACTGGCTGGGAAGGGGTTGGGGCGATCAAAGGGATAACTGTGTCCCTAGACAGTGTTTTAATGTACTGTGGGAGTTGCTTTTACTAGGGGGAGAGACAATTTGTTCCCCGCTTTGCAGGGATACAAATTCTATCCCTTCCCTCCTGTCAGAATGGTACCCGCAGATCAGCTGTCGCTGTGTATAAATCACTGTGAGTGCGAGTTGCCGGCGGGGACATGCGAGCCCCCTACCTGGAAACGTTGGATCACGCGTATATACGTGATCCGGCGCACAAGTGCCGCCCTGTAGCAGTAAAACTGCTATAGGGCAGTCCTGAACCGGTTAATGAAAGTCAATAGGATTTTGCTGAATTGTATTTGCTGGGTGTTCCAAAACGCACATCGTCATAAGACCTAAATCTTCAGAATTTTGGAATTTTAGTGGAACACACCTAGCCCTGCAACTAAGCTAGTGTTTGTCAGAGTAATCTTGTGCTGTACACTTAAAAACAAATAAATAAAAAAAAAAAAAAGAAGAGTTCTTGCCTGACTGAAGAGAGAAGCAGAGCAGACCATTGTGATCCGGTAAGGTAACCGTAACTGTATTTTGCTCCCAATAACCAAACACCATTTCAGACTTGTATTATCCCACTTACCCAAACAACGGGGCTAATTTTATCCTACTGACACCGATGATGGTGCTTATTTTTTTTTTACCCACTTACACCAATGACTTGGGCTCATTTTATCCAACCTACACCAATGAAGGGGCTTATTTTTCCTCCCCCACTTACACCATTAATGGGGCCTTATTTTATGCCACTGACACCAATGAATGGGACTTTATTTATGCTAATTACACCAATGATGGTTTTTTTTTTTTTTTTTTCCCACTGACAGCAATGACTTGGGCTCATTTTATTCCACTGACATCAACTAATAGAACTTTATTTATCCCAAAGACACCAATGATAGGGCTTATTTTCTTCATTGATTGGGGTTATCCTACATGCTTGTTTCACTAGCACTGACTGCAAGGATCACTGGGATTCATTCAATAATTGGCCATTTTTTTTTTTTACACCCACTGACACCAATTGGTGCTTATTTTATTCACACTGACATCTAGCAGTACTGTCAAGTCAATCAGAAAACTCAGGAGTCACTTAACATTTTAGGGTGGTCTCCCAGTGCCCCCCCCCCCCTTAACCACAGGCACCCCCCATCTTCCCTGGTTACTTCCACTCTCTGCATGCAGTTACATCATTGCTGTTGGAGTGGTGGGGCTGGGGCAGAACATGCTTTCTGGGTGGGTACTGGGCTTTGAAAAGCATAGAAGGGCAGACGTGTGAGCCTAAATTGCATGCGTGTTGCTACTTTGCCTAATGTGTCCCCCAGGGTGTGCTATAACAACCAGGGATAGAGAAGGACCAAGTTGGCTTTATTCCAGGATGAGAAGCAAGGGATAACACTACAAAGGCTATAAATCTGCACCACTGGATGACCACCAACAAAGGGTTCTTCCTGTCATTGGACGCGGGGAAGGCGTTCGATAGATTGGCCTGGGACTACATGGGCGCAGAATTAAGACATTTAGGGATTCAAAACCGAATGTTTAACTCAATTATGTCCCTATACACACACACACACACACACACACACACACACACACACACACACACACAACACCTTCTCCATAACCAATGGGATGAGACAGGGCTGCCCATTCTCCCCTATTGCATTTGTTTTGACCCTGGAGCCACTCCCATGTTGTCTGAGGAACAACGACAATATCAAAGGCATGCCCATAGCAGACCGCACATATAAATTAGCAGCTTTTGCCGACGACATCTTACTATCCCTAAGCGACCCACACGTGTCAATCCCGAATCTATTGAAAGACTTCGAACTCTTAACACCTCTCCAATTTCAAAATCAATTTTACAAAATCCCACGCTCTTAATATCACTCTTCCATGAGAGTTGGTTACACATTGTGAAAATATTTCCGTTTCAATGGCGACACCACGTGAATACCTAGGGATCCATCTTCCCCAACAACGAACCTTTCCGACCTTTTTCACCAAAAATAATATACCCATTCTCAAAACTATATCAGATGATCTAGAATGGAACAAACCACAATTTTCATTGTGGCCATGCCGCAATCTTAAAAATGAATATCCTACCCCATATTTTGTACATCCTACAAACTATTCCCATTAAACTCCCCCCATCCTATAAAAGTAAATGTACAGGATTCTTATGGAAACAAAAACACCTGAGAATAACGTATGACCAGGGCTTGACAAATTTGCTTAGAATCTAGGAGCCAGCTGAAAAAGTTAGGAGCCAGTTATTTACATCCTCTTCCCAGCGCCCAGAACTACATGTCTGGGGCATCGGGCAATAAGAATTGCTCATGCCTGATGCCAAGCGAAAAAAAATAAAAAATAAAAAAAACTTGTTTGTTTGAAATAAGATTTTGCAAATGATTTTTTTCTCCTACACTGATGTGCTCCGATAGGCTGCACTAATGGGCACCGATGAGGTGGCACTGACAGGCGGCACTGGATTGCACTGGCAGATGGCATTGGATTGCACTGGCAGATGGCACTAACTGGCATTGGCAGGTGGCACTAACAGGTGACACTGGATTGCACTAAATGGTACTGGCAATGGTTGGCACTGGCAGGTGGCACTAACAGGCACTGGCAGGTGGTAATGGTTGGAACTGGCAGATGGCACTAACTGGCATTGGCAGGTTTCACAGCCGATAATGTAAATGTGAAACTGAATGCTCTCTGCAGTGTGTGAATGTACTCGGTACTTCTGACTCAAGAACTGGATACAAAAAAAAAAAACTTAAAAACAGTTCTTAGTGTCAGTGTGCTGTGAGCCGGCTGATTGGTTGCAGGGAGGAGCGGAGCCTGCTCTGCTGTGAAACTGTATGGAGAGAGGAGCCGACAAATTCAGCATAATGTCAGAGGTGAGCGGGACCCAGCAGCTATCCAGCCAATGATTGGGCTGTTTAAGAAAGGGGGAGGGCCACATACACGTAGCGGCCCGCCCAGATTTCATCCCATTGGCTGGTGTTGGATAGCCTGGTCCCGCCCACCTCCGACATCCAACCTCAATTGTGACAGCTCCTCTCTACATACAGTTTCACACACCGCAGCAATGTTCTGCCAACAGTGTGTGGAGAAGGGAGGAGGATGTCAGCGGCTGCTGAGCTGCTCTCTTCCTGCTCCATCCCCACTACCAGACAGACCCCACAGCCCGCCCTGTAGCAGAGGCACCTATCAGTGACAAAAACCCAGGCGCCAGGGCACAATTTCTAGTCGCAATGGCGACCTGGCGCCTAAGATTTGTCGAGCCCTGTGTATGACCTTTTGACACGACCCAAAACGAAAGGGCGTATTGGTCTCCCAGATCTCAAGAAATACTACCGGGCCTGTCATCTTTCTAGAATGGTTGATTACTACATAGTCACTGCAAAGATTGGGTTAGACTAGAAGACTCCCCATCCCCTGTACCATTACATTTGGTACCCTGGTTGTTCAACCATATTCCCTCCACACTCGAGGAACACCCTCGCATTGACCCGACACTCCGCTGTTTCAGGGAAACATGTAAAAAAAAAAAAAAAATATTACACATCTTTTCCGTTCCGGGACCCTTTACACCTATAAGACTTAACCCTGCCTTCCTCCCCGGTATGTCCGCACAATTCTTAACAAATCAATAGCAGCCCCCCGTGATTCCTCAATTTCACGAACACTCGCGCTCCAAATCTAGCCCCCCCAACAGCATTTGATCTCTAATATTAATACTATGCCATTTGCAGATTTCTCCCCTAAGGCTGGAAATGCTGGCACAACATGGGAAAAAGAAATGCATTTAAAATTATGAGCAGACCAATGGGAACGTATATTTAGGATTGCCCATAAAGGCTCTATTAATGTCTCCATTCAAGAAAACAATTACAAGACCCTGACTCGCTGGTACAGAACTCCAGCGATTCTAAACAAGTATAATCCTTCCTTCCCCAACAAATGCTGGAGATGCGCCAAAGAGCCAGGCACCCCGATATACATCTTGTTGTCATGCCCGCTAATCCAACCATTCTGGCTACAAGTCCAAGAATTAACAGCCTTGATCTCCACATACTCTTTAGAACATACCCCAGACCAATTCCTTTTTCTATACTCTGACATACCGGCACACCATTACCGTAAAAACACTAATTCTACCTCTAATCAATGCGGCCAAAATGTGCATTCCGACATTGGGGCTCTACGCATATACTGGACCATCTCAGAATGGTTCAAACAAATTAACAAAACTGATGAAATGGAAGAACTAATTTTCATTGCCTGGATTCCCCAGCTAAATACTCAAAGACATGGGCCTGTTGGAACCACTTCCGTACAACAAATAGATATCTGACATTAAAACGGGCTAACCCCTCACCGTGATCTGCTCACTCACGATAAACACTTACCGATGTCATTGCATATATCACCCAACCCCTCCCCCCTTTCTCTTCTTCTTTACCATGGGCCTCCCACCCCTACCCAAATGGATGATTTCGGGAGGTACCATGTCGATTTTTTCCATCTGGGGCTTTCCAGCAAAAGGATGTCCAATACAACTATTCTCCATCACCTTCCCAAGATATCATACAGTAACTACCTATTAGCGGATACTGGAGGAGAAAACTACTAACCCACCTATTCCATTAAAACTCGCGCCTCACCACCCCCTCATCCTCTATGAATGTCTTACATCATCTACTAAGCCCCTGTTTTACTACATGTTGCTAATGAGGTGCTCAAGTCAGAGCACCAAGTTGGTAACATCATATTCCTTTGGATTAAAATCATACAAATGCTTACATCATCCACACATATGGAATCTACCCCGATTACATTTAGCACAAGACAGAAAGACTTGTTACGATACTTAGGAATATTCACTCCAAGTTTAACTACAGTTGATCTTTATACCCTGCAGAATACTTTATCTCCCCTTGGAGTTTAAGTTAGACACTCAAGATATTCATTGTTGTTTACATGCCTTTGTCACACCCGTATTACCCTTAACAACAAATGTTCTCAGATTCAACGAATGTATGATAATACTATAATCCTGATACTGTTCTCCAATAAAAAATAAAAAAAAATATATAAATATATTTTTTTTTTATTTTGAAAGAAAAAAAAAAGGAACAAGCAGGCTAAAAATGACGCCTGAAAACTGCCACCCAAGCCACCCCAGTGTGAAAGCTCTAGTGCTTACACACTGGGGCGGTGCGCTTACAGGACGGGGAAAATAAAAAAGGGGGGGGGGGGGAGCAGCATCTTTAGGGCTATAGAAATAAAAAAAAAAAAAAAAAAAAAAGAAACAAGCAGGGTACCTGCCTACTGCATTGCCTGGTCCGCTGTATGGTCACCGTACAAAAGTCTGATGAACCCCGACTTGGGCAATTTACGTGCCCTTTATGAAATACTATTTAAAAGCAAAAGATTCCGATTCTCTGATGCATCTACTGAGTTGGAGATAATCTGATATCCGTTCCGGAAGGCTAAACATACGTGTGTGTGTGTTCCCTGAACTTGTTCTGTTTCTATGGAAACCACCCACATCAGAAAGGGCGAGTGTTTTCCTTGTGCTGCAAATACCCAATCGTCATTTAACCTTGCATCTTCCTGACCTGCTGTGAATGGCAGGTTTACACTTAATATACGGCCTTTACCAATCCACCATCATTGCTCTGCACGTCACAGGAGGAAAATATTCTTTGGCTGCAAGTGACGCATTACATCTAATGCTCCATATTGTACAGATCAGGATCTTCATTCGGTCTGTCCCTAGGGCAGTGATGGCGAACCTTGGCACCCCAGATGTTTTGCAACTACATTTCCCATGATACTCATGCACTCTGCACTGTAGTTAAGCATCATGGGAAATGTAGTTCCAAAACATCTGGGGTGCCAAGGTTCGCCATCACTGCCCTAGGGCCTTGTAAACCTGAAATGTCATCAAGATAAACCCATACAACTTGGAAAATACACTCCCCAGCTACTTTATTAGGTACACCTTGCTAGTACCGGGTTGTACCCAATTTTGCCTTCAGAACTGCCCAATTCTTTGTGGCAAAGATTCAACAAGGTGTTGGAAATGTTCCTCAGATTTTGGTCCATATTGACATGATGGAATCACACTGTTGCTGCAGATTTGCTGGCTGTACATCCATGATGCCAATATCCCGGTCCTCCAGATCCCAAAAGGTGCTCTATTGGATTGAGATCTGGTGACTGTGGAGGCCATTGGAGTACAGTGACCTCATTGTCATGTTCAAGAAACCTGAGATGATTTGATCTTTGCGACATGGTGCATTATCCTGCTGGAAGGAGCCATCAGAAGATGGGTACACTGTAGTCATAAAGGGATGGACATGGTCAGCAACAATAAATTATGCTCAATTGGTACTAAGGGGCCCAAAGTGTGCCAAGAAAATATCCCCCTCACCATTACACCACCAGCCTGAACCGTTGATACAAGGCAGGATAGATCCATGTGTTCATGTTTACGCCAAATTTTGACCCTACCATCTGAAGGTCGCAGGTGAAAAAAAAATAGAGAATCAGACCAGGCAACGTTTTTTTCCAGTTTTCTATTGTCCAATTTTGGTGAGCCTTTGTGAATTGTAGCCTCAGTTTCCTGTTATTAGCTGACAGGAGTGGCACCCGGTGTGGTCTTCTGCTGCTGTAGCCCCATCTGCTTCAACATTTGTTGTGTTGCGAGTTCAGAGATGTTAGTTTGCGTACCTTTGTTGTAACAAATGGTTATTTTAGTTACTGTTGCTTTTCTATCATCACGAACCAGTCTGCCCATTCTCCTCTGACATTAACAAGGCATTTTTGTCCACAGAACCGCCGCTCACTGGATATTTTCTCTTTTGCTGTATGTACAAGGGGTTGTGATTGGCCGATAGCACAGGGATAGAGTTTGCACTTTCTGCACTTGTGACACCAGTGCTTGGCCATTTTTGATTATTTAACACTGGTAAGTGCTGGTTTTTGGCCCCATTATATTTCCTTGGGTATTGCTGCCATTTTATTAATAAAATGGCAGCCAATTATTATTATTTTATATACAAACTTCCTCCTTTATGGATTTTTGATAGATCTTGGTGGTATGCGGAGATTATACTTTTAGTAATCATCCATTTTTGGACTGAGCACATGCCTAGATGTATGCACCTTATCAGGTGCGTAGGGCATTTTCTTAGCAGTCGGATTGCTTTTGTTTGGTTACAATTGTTATTTTTCATTCCGTTACTGAATTTTATTTTTATTTTTAAACGTTTGGGGGTTCTGAGAAGTTTTCTAGCAAAAAAAAAAAAAAGTTTTTACTTGTAAACAAAAAGTGCCAGAATTAGCCTGGTCCTTAGACCCCTTTCACACTGAGGCAGTTTTCAGGTATTTTTGCGCTAAAAATAACGCCTGAAAACTGCCTCCCAAGCCAACCCAGTGGGAAAGCTCGAGTGCTTTATGCTTGCAGGACGGGGGAAAAAAAAAAAAAAAACAGCAGCATCTTTAGGGCTGTGTATACACCAACACTGCCCATTGGTATGAATGGGCACCGCTTCATAAGAGCCTGAAAATCAATTCGGAAGCGCCACATCACAGGCACTTTTAACCCCTTTTTAAGCCCTTCTAGGGGCTAAAAGCGACCCACTACTGCCCAAATAGAAGCGCCAAAGAGCTGCAACAACGGTAAAGTGCTGCTAAAACGAGCATCGCTATACCCCCAACGCCTTAATGGAAAAGTAGCCTTAAAAGCGGAGTTCCACTCAAAAGTGGAACTTCTGCATATCCGTCTCCTCCTCCCCCCGTTTTTTGACAGGTACCGTTCTCCACTTCCGGGAGACTGGGCCGTGGCTCAGCCCCCTCCTCCTTCATCCGCCGCCGGTCCAATTAGAAAAACGCAGAAAAGATCAACTGGGGTGCCGACATCGCGGGCTCCCTGGACAGGTGAGTGTCCATATATTAAAAGTCAGCAGCTGCAGTATTTGTAGCTGCTGACTTAATTTTCCGTGGGGAGGCTGGACCTCCTCTTTAGGTGGGTATCCAGGAGTAAGGAGCCCCCTCCATCAGAGGAAGGAATATTCTGACTTTTGAGCTCATACAACCTCACTATAAAGTAAACTACAGACCAGTAAAATGAAACATAACAGAGACAAAGACGGAGACTAGACAACATCCTGTTCAAAGCAAAGCCACTGGCGTAGCGGTTCCCCTTTTTTACTGTAAAGCTTGTTCACTCCAACAAGCTGATAATAAACATTCCCTGGGCACAGAGATAACCAGCCGGCAGACACATGGATCACACTTCTGAGTGCCGAGATGAAGCTCTTTCGGTGTTTCATTTGAACCTTGCAGTGAAACACTTCCCTGAGGAACAGGACACAACAAGCACCATTATTATAGGCTCAATTACCTGTAGCAATGGGAACAATACTTCAACCAGCATTGCACACTGAAGAAAGCCGGGAAAGGGAGTATACAGCAATAAAAATGGCAATAACTGGCACCAATTCCTCGTAAATAATAGTTAACAGTATAAAGAAATGTTGGCATGTCCATTGCCGGCTTTTCATTTAAGGGGGAACCGGCTCCCGAGCCATCACCATCCAACTGCCTTCACTACCACCGGCTAGTCACCAACCTGAAACATGGATGAGACACAGGAGTACATGAGTCTTCAGACTTTGCTGGCCAAGTGCTTGTTCCAGATCTGTGAGGCAAAGACCAAGAGGAAAGCTGATCCTGCACCTTCAAAACAAAGTCAGCAATCCCATATTTATATCCTTGTGGGGACTGTGCAAATATACAGGGATATGGAAGGGGCATGCGCGTGTTTGTTCCACATCAACAAGTGAAAAAGGGCAGATAAATAAATAGGAGGACAACACCAAAGCTTTTTCTTTCCTGGCAGTTTTAATTTACCGTATATATGCGAGTATAAGCCGAGTTTTTCCAGCACATTTTTTATGCTGATGTCCCCCGCCCCCCCCCCCCCCGGCTTATACTCGAGTGAGGGTCCCACTTAAGAAAAAAAAAATAAGTCCTGAAAATGAAGCTGAAAAAGGGGCGGGGCCGTCCCGCTGGGTGCCAGGCATGTATCATCCCGGCACGCCCCTGTCAGTTTCCCCTCCCGCTCTGTGTCATGTGCAGCCTCCCCAGTGCCTGGTAGCGTGATCTCATACTGTGTGTCGGAGATCTGAATCGCTGTGCAGCCACTGTAACGATGTCCCGCCTCCTAGACGGCACACTGATGCACTAATGCTAGGAATCATTGTTGTGTCATCACCGTGTGTCATAGGAGGTGGGACATCGTTACAGCGGCTGCACAGCGATTCAGATCCAACTCTGACACACAGAGTAACACTGCATTACCGGGCACTGGCAGGCTGGACCTGATGGGCACCGGCAGGCTGCACATTATGAGGTTTTTGTACTTTTAAAAGTTATTGTTGATACCTTATTGTTTTTATTGACCCTCTTTTTCCACTTACAAAGCTAGTTTACTGTTTTTTCTTTCAAATAAATATTCAAAAGCATTAAACCTACTGATGCATTAATGTAATTTTATTGGTATCTATTTTTATTTTTTTATTTACCAGTAGCTTCTGCATTTCCCACCCTAGGCTTATACTTGAGTCAATATGTTTTCCCAGTTTTTTGTTGTAAAATTAGGTGCCTCGGCTTATATTGGGGTCGGCCTATACTCGAGTATATACGGTAATGAATGAATTGGACTTGGAAAGCAGAGGACAAAGGACTGATCACCCCAATTGCCTAGATCAGTGGTCTCCAAACTGTGGACCATGGGCCGGATGTGGCCCATTGCTTGCCTTTATCTGGTCCTTGGGACACCATTCCTCCCACAGGCACCAATGATGGGTGGATTCCTACCCTGAATACCAACAATAAGGCACTATTGTCTACATGGAGACGGGCATCTTAGGAGAGGAGCAGGGCTTTGCTTCCTCTTGTCAGAGCTGCCGGGACTGACAGGGCAATTAGCAATCACAGCCTGCTTCCCACAGTCAACATGGCATCCCTGGGCATCCGAAAAATGGCAAAACAACCGGATTAGATGAAGACCATGCTGGACTCCCTGGGCTGGTAAGGGTCTTTTTTGTTAAGGTGGTAATAAAGTCTTAAGAGAAAAATAAAATAAAATTGCCCCTCCTGTATGTTCACGGCATAATGTGCTAGTATGCACTGCCAGTGAGGTATACATATTTTTTTTTTTTATTCGAATGGGAAAATGATGGGAGCGAGGGCTATGTATGCTAGGATATTGGCAAAACGTACCTAGTGTGCAGATGTGTAAATGGAGTATTATAATACAAGATTCATATAGAGCCAACAGTTTACAGAGCGCTTTACAACATTAGGGCAGGCCGTAGAATTACAATAGGAATCGGAGAGCCCTGCCCGTTAGAGACTACCAGACAACATAGAAATCATTCTGTCAATCTGTTTTCAGTTATCTATTTTCATCTCTTCCTCCCACTACACCACCGCTTCCCCAATGTTGCTCCTAATCTTAGTATGTAGGATTCTGTGAATGTCACGAGCGAATTGTTTATCTGATTGAATCCCGCAGATCCCAATCACTGAGTCGTGAAGCTTTTTCCCAGCAGACTCTTCACTATACTGCATGCAGATGTTCCACCTTGGCAGGCCAAGCAGCAGTAATCACATATCATTTCTTGGATTTGTTTTCCTATAACAGCTTGAACATTGCATTCTAAACTCTCCCAGCCTCTTCACAATGAGAATATAAAAAAAAAAAAAAAAATAATTCAATACACAGCACAGGGTAATCAGCATATATACACAATACTCCCATTATAACACTTGAAGACCAGGCCTTTTCTGGCACTGTTTACAAGTAAAAATATGTATTTTTTGCCTGAAAATTGCTTATAACCCCCCAAACATTAGCAGGGACCCTAGGGAATAAAATGGCGATTGTTTACATTTTTTATGTCGTGCTGTATTTTGCGCAGTGGTTTTTCAATGCAATGTTTTGGGGGGGGGGGGGGGGGGGAATACACTTTAATGAAAAAAGAAATAAAATAAAAAAACAACAAAAAACACCACACACACACTATATACTTTTTGTAAAATATAACGTTACCCCGAGTAAACTAGATACCTAAAAAGTCACGCTTTAAAAATGCGCACGCTAGTGGAATGGCGACAAAGTATGGTACTTAAAAATCTCAATAGGCGACACTTTTGCAGGTTACATGTTTTGAGCTACAGAAGCAGTCTAGCACTAGAATTATTGCTCTCGCTCCAATGTTCGCAGGGATACCTCACATGTGTGGTGCAAGCACCGTTTACATATGCGTGTGAGACTTGCGTATGCGTTTGCTTCTGCGTGCGAGCATGTAGAGTTTGGGGCACTTAAAATTATTTTTTTTCATTTAAATTTTTTAACGCGGTCTGTTTTTTTAAATCAATCACTTTTATTCCTATTACATCCCATTACATCTCTTTTAATATAAATAAGGATGACAGGTTCTCTTTAATGGAGAGATCTGAGGTCAAAAAGACCCAGTGTGCCGTTTAGGAGATATTTACAGTAACTATAGGTAAGCCTAAGTACTGCAGGGAGGTTTACAACCTATTTGAAGCCCAAAAAAAAAAAATATATATATATATATATATATATATATATATATATATATATATATATAAAACATATCCTTATTAATTGTTTTTTTTTTTCCTCTTGTTCAATGAAAAAGAAGAAGGGAGGTTTCTCCATCATCAGAATACATTGATCAGTGCTGCCGGCTGTAGGGATTCGCTGATACTGAGTACGCATGAAAAAGCACCGGGTACCAAAACCAATATTTCGTGGCGTGATTTGCGTCCATATAAAATGAATGGGTGCACATCGCACTGCAAAGAGACGCATGCAATTTTAGGAGGAATACGGTGCAATTCCTGTCTAAATCGCATGCAGTTTTCTGCACTGCTGCTGTGTGAGACAAGCCTGGGATCATACAGCAGCGGTGGGGAAACCGCATGGGTTTGACAGAAATCGCACCACATTCCTCTTCAAAATTGCATGCGATTCTTTGCAGTGCAATTTGCACCCATTCATTTTATATCGCAAAATATTGGTGACTACTTGACCAAAAGAATCGGCACTCATACTCAAAAAGTAATAAAAAAAACAAAAAGAAGGTGCACAATGTTGTGGAAATTATATTGTATAAAATGTATGTGGACATTTTATTCTAGGATGTGTGTTTTTATAGATTGTCATCTGTCTCCCTGTGTCTGATTTAATCATGTGCAATTCCTTTTGTGAGTGCCCCCCCCCTTTTACTCCATGTCACTTCCTGTGATGTCATTTTGTATTGTGGGAGTGTCTGCTGTTGGAGGCAGGCACTTCCTGTTTGTGAAAGCTTTTGTGATAATAAAAAGGCCATGCTGGGGAGTGTGCCAGAAGGATGGCTGGCTGACCAGGCAAAGATGAGGCTGTAAGAATACTTGCTGTTGATGGCTCTTTACTGGGCAATGGGAAACCAGGGGCTTAGATGGAATGCTTGGCTGGTGAGGTTTGGATGCTAATGATGAGAGGATGACGTGAAGCTGCTGGTAATGTCTGTTTTTGGGAGCTGGGGATCCAGGGAGGCATACGATCAGAGGGTGCATTATATCATAAGATTGAAAGGCGCTTATTAGCGCAAGAGTGTGGCGAAATATCCACGACAACCCCTAGCTGATCGATTGGGAAAAACCTGACAGGGGTGGTTGTACCAGAAGTCGATCGGTGGAACAGTCCCTGCTGAACTGGCCAAATTTCAATCCATGTATGGCCGGCTTTGAAGATGAGTAAAACATCTAAACCATTTATGCTTTTATTTTGATTCAGGGCATTTTTTTTTTTTTTACAAATACAGTAAAACCTTGGATTGAGAGTAACTTGGTTTGAGAGCGTTCTGCAAGACGAGCTACATGTTTTAATCAATTTTGACTTGATATACAAGTAGCTTCATGTCACAACCGAGTGTAGCAATATAAATTACATATAATGAAGGTACAACATTTAGCACCATATTGCTACACTTAGGAGGTGCCCCTCTTTTATACTCTGTGGCTCCTGCTGAATTTTTGCTTCTAATCCCCTTGTGGAGGCTTCCATTTGTAAATGGAAATGTTCTGGTTACACGACCTGGTCACATTGCTATAATCTTTTTATATGGACTATAAACTGAAGGATTTATGAATAAATGGTTGTGGAAAGAATCATTTGAGTTTCCATTATTTCTTATGGAGAAATTCGCTTTGATATACAAGTGCTTTGGATTACAAGCATGTTTCTGGAATGAAGTATGCTCGCAATCCAAGGTTTTACGGTACTTTACTAAGATTTGGCAAATAGAAATTAAAAAATGATCACCTACCTTTAATGACAGAGACCCAGCCAGGAAGAAGTGATCCAGGTCAATGATGCAAGCAAAGAATCCGGCAAGAATAACTTCACAGAAGTCACTTCTCTTCCGGAGGCCAATCACAATGGCCCAGGACCACATGCCTATCACCCCATGGGTGGCATTGTCAGACATGGCTCTCAGCAAGTCATTTTGTTGGATTAAAGAGGTTTGCTGCACTTTGTCTGCCAGAAAGCAGAAAATCCCCAGGCCTAAGCTGGAGACTACAGAGGCAGTGCTGAACGTCTGGAGGAGGGCATCTGCCTTCTCCACCTCTGAAGCCATTGCAACGATGAAGGCACTAGATCTCCGGGTCGCCACCAGCCCATCTCAACAACGATTCATTCTGAAAAAAATCAGAAAACCATGAGCAAATTTCAATCCTTTAAAAAAAAAGAAAAAAAAAAGAAAAAGCATCTCCAGAGTATTTGCATTATGTTAAACATTTTAAAGAGAAAAAAAATAAAAATAAAAGCTGTATCATCTTCACTCTTGCATAGCTAGTAGCTACAAGCACTGATCGAATGCTGGTTCTCCAGCATGACCGTTCGAAGCCGGTCAATTTTCATTCCTTGTATACTTTGCTTTACTCATTCCTACCTCTGATCTTTCTTCACCCATCACAGGGTTCAATAGCAACTTGCAGGACAGCAGGAGGAACCACAGAGAGCTGAGGAACCCAGGAGACGGACACTACCGGAAGAGTCGATTTCAGTACAGACTTCAGGAGAAGATGTCTCAGCATCAGAGTGGCGTTTGGTGGCACAATCAGCAGAAAAGATATTTACTTTTACGAGTATGCCTACATTTTTAATATTTAACATAGTGACAGGGTAGCTTTAAAAGAAACCAGACAGATAAACATGGGTGCTGCCATTGTTGAACTTAATCAGAATTTTTAATTTTTTTTGCCCCCTAAAATAAGAGGTTATACAAACCTGCTCTGTGCAAGGATATTGACAACAGGGTCCCCCACCGATGCTCTCCTCTTCTCTGTGTGTACCACCATAGCAAGTCGCTTTCTACAGTGGCACACGTGTGGACATGCTCCCAAGCGGGCTGCGAGTCTCCATAGACACCGACAGGTATTGCATTAAAAAGGTAAAAAACCTTTTGATTTTAGAACCACTTTAAAATTTTCATTAAACCCAAATAAAACAAAAGAGCAAAATTGAATAAAATAGAATAACAAAAAGCATCTCATTAGATGTACCGAGGGACACATCCACCCAACAGTACTACTGTGCTTCAGTAATTAACTTTATTAATAACTGCCACTTACAATCAATCCCCCGAGAATGGAGACAGAAAATGTTTTCCCTTATGCAGCTGCACGATTATGAAATATAGAACAGCAAATAGCTCTATTCAGTTTAAATTGTAAAAATAAAAATTTGAGTGTTGCAAGTTTAGTCAAAAGTAAAGAGCAGGATATAGGAAAAAAATAAAAATAAAAAAATTTAATATATATATATATATATATATATATATATATATATATATATATATATATATATATATATATACACACACATATACATACACATACATACATAGGATACATGCACAGCATAACCAAACAATCAAGAGATACAGGCAGCTGATGTTATTAGCAAATCTCAACCTTTTCTAAAAAAAAAAAAATAAAATAGAAAAAAAACTAGGGCTATGGAAATTAAAGATTAATTCCTCGATTAATCGTTCATTATTTCGATCGATCAAAATTCTTTTGATCAGTACTCACCTCTCCGTCGGCTTCCGGGTCTTCAGGGAGTTCCGTTGGAGATCCGGTGACGTCACGAACATCGACGTCACCGGACTCCTCCCGCCCTTCCCCAAGTGTCTCTGTCTGCTAACGAAGGGAAGAGGGGAGGAGTACGGTGAAGTTGATGTTCTGATTGAACGTAACACGTACGGGGGGGAGGAGCTACGCATGACATTACCTACTAATCAATTTAAAAAATAAATAAATAAAAAAATAAAAAACACACCACAAGGTTGGCCCTGTCCCTCCCGAGGCCTCCTAGTGGTCAGTGAGATTATACATCCAGGAAGGGGAGGTGAAAGATAGACACCCAAAAGCACCAGTCCTAGATGATTATTATGGCTGGAAAATATGATTTTTATTAAATAGGGCCAGATAGAGTAAAGCAACCTATATGCGATTTATATACCGTTGGAGCAATTCCCCCAGCCACCTCAAATGTGTGAAATTGTTTATATGTATATATATATATATATATATATATATATATATATATATATATATATATATATATATATATATATATATATATATATATATATATATATATATATATATATATATATAACAATTTCTCAACCCGCCCTGGTCTAGTCACGTGATCTGCAGCACCAGCAGGGAAGAGGGAGTGCCGAAACCTGCTGGGCCATGGGAACCTATGGGTGACGTTACAGCTCTCAGAATTCACAGTCATGGTTGAGTGCTCCCTCTTCAGCAGCCACTGTTCACTGGCATGGGAGGAGATCAAGTGACTGAAGCAGGCTGAAAATAGGTAAAAATATATAATATAACATACATAGGTTAGGCAGCATAGGTAGGAGGAGGGAACATTTTTAAACATCTTGTTAGACAGGAAGTCTACACACTCCATTGCGTTGTGTTAATGCAAAAGTTACAGTACTTTGTCAACACATGCCATTACGCCCATTAAAAGCAGCTTATTATAAACAAACTGCCAATGGTCAAATGGATTGAAAAAAAAAAAAAAAAAAAAATGGACGTGACCATTTTTTTTTTTAGCAATGCAGCACACCACAATGCATACATAGCATGTGTTGGTGCAGTGGGCTGGGCTCTACTTTACATTACACTGGAGTGCCAGTCACAATGAAGTGACGAAAACCTCAGAACAAGGAGCAGGTTATAGAGGAGGGACTGGGCTATTTTTCTCAATGGCCAGGTTGTCTCCTCAGACAGTGTATATGATGACAACATAAAATCTGTTACCAGGGTTGCAGGGCATGAGTTTTCATGTGTTGAATACACAAAACATGGATACGTCATTTTCTACAATGCAACACGCAGCATCTGTGCATTGCGATGTGCAATAGCGTGCGATTAAGAACAAATGGCACATATACAGCGCTTTGCGGGAAGGTGTGCTATGGTAAGCACTGAAGTATACACAGGATCTTATGATACTTTTAGCTTGATGGAGAATGAAGAGGCTCCTTTTAATAACATCAAATTACAAAATGGATCATTTAGCATAGAAGATGAGTGGAGTTCTGCTCATTAGAAGTCTAGAAATGAATATTCATTGCCAGGATATGGAGGGCGGCTGTATAAACCCATTAATCACTGCAGAGATAGATCAAGCTGGTAAATGAGGGCAGTGCAGCTGTAAAACACTATTTCCGGCACTCCATTTAATTAGCCGCACAGCGACTCAGGTGCCCAATGATCTATCCTACATTCTTCTCCTATTAATGACCTTGAATTAGAGGCAGAAGACAATGCCTTGTTTTCTTCGCTCTCTGTGCCCAGCCATTTCCCTTACCATCCTGGTAAAGAGTGTAATTAATGTTACAGCCCTCTGCATGTCCATTCATTTTATGACTGTAATGTAAATCCTCTCTCTGCTTCAGGAAAACTCTTGTATGCCATCGGTTATATAACCTGCTTGGATTAAAGTGGAGCGTCAGGCAAAAGGTAAGAAACTTTATAGTCCAGTTAGGAATCTCATCAGATGTTATTAAAGAATAAGCTCAACAAACTGAGAAAATTGGACCCTCAACATGCTGCCCCTCACATGAAAATATTAAAAATGTTATCAAAATCCAAAACAAGGTAAAAGTGAAAGGGGGGGGGGGGAGAGGCCTGAACCAGTATTCCCCATAGAGGTGGGAGATACAATAAAAAAAAAAAAAAAAAAGAAGGAGAAATAAATCTATATATATATATATATATATATATATATATATATATATATATATATATATATATATATATATATATATATATATATATATATATATATATATATATATATATATATATATATATATATATATATATATATATATATATTACACACACACACACACACACACACTTTTGTAAATATTTTATTATATCTTTTCATTTGACAACACAGAAGAAATGACACTTTGCTACAATGTAAAGTAGTGAGTGTACAGCTTGTATAACAGTGTAAATTTGCTGCTCCCTTAAAATAACTCAACACACAGCCATTAATGTTGAAACCACTAGAAAACAAAAGTGAGTGCACCCCTAAGTGAAAATGTCCAAATTGGGCCCAAAGTGTCAATATTTTGTGTGGCCATCATTATTTCCCAGCACTACCTTAACCCTCTTGGGCATGGAGGTCACCAGAGCTTCACAGGTTGCCACTGGAATCCTCTTCCACTCCTCCAGGACGACATCACAGAGCTGGTGGATGTTAGAGACCTTGTGCTACTCCACCTTCTGTTTGAGGATGCTCCACAGATGCTCAATAGGGTTTAGGTCTGGAGACATGCTTGGCCAGTCCATCACCTTTACCCTCAGCTTCTTTAGCAAGACAGTGGTCGTCTTGGATGCGTGTTTGGGGTCATTATGTTGGAATACTGTCCTGCGGCCCAGTCTCTGAAGGGAGGAGATCATGCTCCGCTTCAGTATGTCACAGTACATGTTGGCATTTATGGTTCCCTCAATGAACTGTAGCTCCCTAGTGCCGGCAGCACTCATGCAGCCCCAGACCATGACACTCCCACCACCATGCTTGACTGTAGGAAAGACACACTTGTCTTTGTACTCCTCACCTGGTTGCCGCCACACACGCTTGACACCATCTGAACCAAATAAGTTTATCTTGGTCTCATCAGACCACAGGACATGGTTCCAATAATTCATGTCCTTAGTCTGCTTGTCTTCAGCAAACTGTTTGTGGGCTCTCTTGTGCATTATCTACCCCGATCACCACTGATTACACCAAAAACGTCATCAAGAGCCTCAGAGACAGTACATCACCAAATGACATTATTCCCACAACACTCTTGAAAGAATGTTCCAACATCTTGGCCCCTTCTATTACACACCTAGTAAACCAAGTCGTTCAAAGAAAGGTTTGTTCCAATCGCCCTCAAGCAAGGCATCATCAAACCACTCCTAAAGAAACCCAACCTCGACCCCAAAGATCCAAACTATCGCAGACCGGTAACAAGCCTGAACACCATCGCCAAGATTATGGAGAAAGCAGTAGTACAACAGCTACAACTCCACCTGGACACACACAAACTCTTGGACCCACTGCAAATCAGGCTTCTGCCCAGGCCATGGCACAGAAACAGCACTTCTAAAAATATGGGACAACGCCCTGGAAGCAGCTAATGACGGAGAATCGTGTCTTTTGGTACTGCTGGACCTTAGTGTAGCGTTCGACACAGTGGACCACAATACTCTTCTCATCCGCCTCAAGGAAGTGGCAGGAGTTACAGATTTAGATCTTCCATGGTTCGCTTCCTTCTTAGGAAACCGGTCACAGACAGTGAAACTAGGAGTCTTCACTTCTGAGTCCCTCAAGGATCACCCTTGTCACCAGTACTTTTCAACATTTACATCCGTCCACTCTTCAAAATCATCAGCAAATCGGATCTATGTTTCCACTCATACGCTGACGACACTTAACTGTACTGCCATTACACCGGACAAAAAGACCAATACCAGGAACTAGAAAAATGTCTCACATTTATAGATGACTGGATGACCACTAGCTCCCTCAAACTCAATGGATCGAAAACAGAGTCATCTTTGACTCAGATGACCATGGATGCACAAATAGGATCAGTAGTCAGCGGATCCCACCATCTTCTCCGCCTGCTACGCAGACTTATCCCATTCATCCCGGAACATACATAGGACTACCTGATTACCAGATTGCACGCCTACAAGTCATCCAAAACACAGCAGCAAGACTAGTCACGGAAAGAAAACCCTGGGAATCCATCTCCCCATCCCTAAGGACCCTCCATTGGCTAACAGTAAAAGAAAGGATCACATTCAAGACCCTCTTCCTCACCCACAAATGTACACAAGGAAACGCTCCTCAATACCTTTGTGAGAAAAAAAAAAAAAAAAAAAAAAAAAAACACATACCCTATCACAGCCTGCGATCAACAAACCAAAACCGCCTTCTCATCCCCAAAGCCCGCTACAAATCTAAGGGAGAACGAAGATTCGCAGTCCAAGGACCTCGGCTATGGAACGCTCTACCCACCAACATCCGCATGGAAGAAAACCATCGGGCCTTCAGAAAAAAAACTCAAGACCCACCTCTTCTAATAAGCAAGACAACACGGGACAGACCAAGCACCTTGAGGCGATTCAGTTCGCATTTGCAGCGCTATACAAATCATTCATTCATCTTTAGAAGATGCTTCCTTCTGGGATGACAGCCATGCAGACCAATTTGATGCAGTGTACGGCGTATGGTCTGAGCACTGACAGGCTGACCCCCCCACCCCTCCAACCTCTGCAGCAATGCTGGCAGCACTCATACATTTATTTCCTCTGGATATGACGCTGAGCACGTGCACTCAACTTCTTGAGTGGAACCTGTCCTGTTAAACAGCTGTATGGTCTTGGCCACCGTGCTGCAGCTCAGTTTCTTGGCATTTCAGACCCTAGGCCATCTTTATGTAGAGCAACAATTATTTTTTTGTCAGATCCTCAGAGTTTTTTTTGCCATGAGGTGCCATGTTGAACTTCCAGTGACCAGTATGAGAGAGTGAGAGCGATAACACCAAATTTAACACTCCTGCTCCCCATTCACACCTGAGACCTTGTAACACTAATGAGGGAAAATGGCTAATTGGGCCCAATTTAGACAGACATTTTCACTTAGGGGGTGTACTCACTTTTGTTGCCAGCGGTTTAGACATGAATAGCTGTGTGTTGAGTTATTTTAAGGGGACAGCAAGTTTACACTGTTATACAAGCTGTACACACACTACTTTACATTGTAGCAAAATGTAATTTCTTCAGTGTTGTCACATGAAAAGATATAATAAAATATTTAGAAAAATGTGAGGGGTGTACTCACTTTTGTGAGATACTGTAAAAAAAAAAAAAATATATATATATATATATATATATATATATATATATATATATATATATATATATATATATATATATATATATATATACACATACACATACACATACACACACTTCTGGAGGAGGTTACTCCCCCCCCCCCCCCCCTCATTTTCCTGACCTGCATGTCCAGATAAGGGTCTGGTATGGATTTTGGGGGGGCCCATGCCTTTTTTTGGTGTGGGGTTCCACTGCAAATCCATACCCATGCCGTTTCCTTTTGGATGGCAATTAGTTTTTTTTACATTCAACTGTCAGCAGGCTTCCTGGCCCGCTCCTTAGCAACCAGCTATACAATAAATATAAAAATATATATATATAAAAATGCATGAAAACTGCATGCAAAAATGCATGCAAAAATGCATAAAAATTGCGGGTTTAAAAAAAAAAAAAAATGCAACTGCAAAACACGCCAGGGAAAAACATCAAGCGTAGCTGCATAGATGCGAATCTAGACTTAAAGTAACAGTGCCAAAGGGCAAAAAATGGCCTGGTTATGAGGGGGGGGGGGGTAAAACTTCCAGAAGGCAAAGTGGTTACTAGCCAAAAGTAGATTATTTTTCTCTAAACAGGGTTGTTTAACGGGAATGGTACAGGGGTTAAAAGTTAAGTGGCCACTTTAAATGCAAATAGTGTTGCATTGCAAAAAAACTCCACACACTGCAATAATAACCTCCGGACACGCTCATGAAAAACAAGTGTGACCACATGCAGTACATGGACTGCTATCAGAGTGTGATACTGAAGGAATGCAGCACCAGACTTGCCTCCTGAGACTAGAAAGTCTCACCGTATAACAGATAAATCAAAGAGGAACTTCACCTAAAAAGTTCTGCTCATCTTCCTCCTCCACTCTCACAAAAGTGATCTTTTTTTCTCCAGGGAGCCGGTACCCATTTTTGATAGGTGCCCACTCCTAGGCAAGCAGAGCTGAAGGTCCCGCTGCAGCCTCCTGGGATGTGACAGTTCCCAGGAGATCCCGCTGCAGCCTCCTGGGATGTGACAGTTCCCAGGAGATCCCGCTGCAGCCTCCTGGGATGTGACAGTTCCCAGGAGATCCCGCTGCAGCCTCCTGGGATGTGACAGTTCCCAGGAGATCCCGCTGCAGCCTCCTGGGATGTGACAGTTCCCAGGAGACTGCGGGACCATTTTACAAGTGCAGTGTGTCTCGTGCAGTGGGGAGCCAGCTGTGACACACCGGGGGGAGTCACACTTCCCACATGCAAGATGGCGGCCCCCCAGGGGCCCAAAGTGAAGAACTGGCCTGGGCGAGGACAGCGCTGGATCCTGGAACAAGGTGTCTCTGGTAAAAGTCAGCAGCTACAGTGTTTATAGCTGCTAATGTTTCAGGAATGAAGGAAGTTCCTCTATAACTACGGTGCCTTTTATAGAGATCATCAAGGAAACGTGTGATGATCATGGATGAAGGCTGCCATCGTCTCCTCCTGAAAGTGCCAATCGCCTGGCAGTTCTGCTGAATCTACAACTTCAGTGTCTAAATCAGAGGCCCAGAGAAAGTACGCTGAATAGGAGCTTCGACTTGTCATAAAAAACAAAATAAAAAAAAAAAAAAAAGCACTGCAGTTGCGATCTGCAGCCGGTGACAATGTTAAGTTAAGGACACCCCAAACACGGAGCGTTTGCCTGCACTGGATTGTATGGTACAAAAATACCACACCACCTGGTCGCAGTGCGTTTCCAAAAGTACTACATGCACTACTTTAGGTGCGATGTGACTTCTAAATGAATTGGCTCAAATGTCACTGCACAGGAATGCCTAACGCAGTCCTGTGCGATTCCCAGTGTGAGGGCAGGGATTGATGGGAATGTACAATATATTACATTATAATGTAAAGCGCTGCGTAAATTCTCAGTACTATATAAATACAAGTAATCAATAAGTATTAGGATCAATAGTAATAAAAAAATATTAGGAATAACTATTGTCTAGTAATATTATAGTTATTATTCCTAAATTATTGCCAATAATATTAGGAATATTAAAGCGGAGTTCCGCAAAAAAAAAAAAAAAAAAAAAAAAAAAAAAAATATAAATAATAATAATAATAATAATAATAATAATAATAAATAATTTAAAGTCAGCAGCTACAAATACTGCAGCTGCTGACTTAATAATTAAACAGGCATTAAAAGGTGAGTAAAAAAAATTGTATTAATTGTTTTTAATGCAGCTGAAAATGCTAAAATTTTAGGAGTGGAACTCCACTTTAATATATTAGAATACAATTATTATTATTGATATTATTCTTAATATTGTTATCATTTCTAATTTTGTTATTATTCCTAATAACTTAATGTTATTATTATTGCTGAGGTTATTCCTAATAGTTGTATTAAATAAAAGTATTAGGAATAATATAAGCAATAATAATAACAACAACATTACTTAGGAATAATAAATTATACAATTAGAAATAATAAAAATATTAAATATGAATAATAAAATTGGGAATAATAATAAAAAAAAAAAAATTTGCAATAATAATACTAATAGGATTATTATAATTGATGATAGTGGTGGTGGTCCCTGCATGGTTGGGGGGGGGGGGCGGTTCCCGGTCACGTAGGGGGGTGTGGGGGGATCCAGGGCAAGTAGGGAGGTGTGGGGGGGGGGGCACGTAGGGGGGGTGTGGGGTGTTGCGGGGAACGTAGGGGGGTGTGGGGTGTTGCGGGGCACGTAGGGGGGGTGTGGGGTGTTGCGGGGCACGTAGGGGGGGTGTGGGGTGTTGCGGGGCACGTAGGGGGGGTGTGGGGTGTTGCGGGGCACGTAGGGGGGTGTGGGGTGATCCGGGGCACGTAGGGGGGTGTGGGGTGATCCGGGGCACGTAGGGGGGTGTGGGGTGATCCGGGGCACGTAGGGGGGTGTGGGGTGATCCGGGGCACGTAGGGGGGTGTGGGGTGATCCGGGGCACGTAGGGGGGTGTGGGGTGATCCGGGGCACGTAGGGGGGGGGTGTGGGGTGATCCAGGGCACGTAGGGGGGGGTGTGGGGTGTTGCGGGGCACGTAGGGGGGCGTGGGGTGATCCGGGGCACGTAGGGGGGGGGGTGTGGGGTGATCCAGGGCACGTAGGGGGGGGGGTGTGGGGTGTTGCGGGGCACGTAGGAGGGTGTGGGGTGATCCGGGGCACGTAGGGGGGTGTGGGGTGATCCGGGGCACGTAGGGGGGTGTGGGGTGATCCGGGGCACGTAGGGGGGTGTGGGGTGATCCGGGGCACGTAGGGGGGTGTGGGGTGATCCAGGGCACATAGGGGGGTGTGGGGTGATCCGGGGCACATAGGGGGGTGTGGGGTGATCCGGGGCACGTAGGGGGGGGGGTGTTGCGGGGCACGTTTGATCTGGGTAATGTAGGTTGGTGAAGGTCCCGGGGCCCCCTGTACAGCACAGCCTGCAGTCCCGGTTATCAGTCTCCCCGGACACACCGAGCCGTGTCAGGCTGAGAGAAGTGAAGACGGCACAGCAGCTCCTTACCTCCAGCCCTCCATACAGCTCACACTGTGGCCCCAGAGAGGAAGGGCCCCCTTAGGACAGAACACACACGGAGCTCCTCTCACACAGACGATCTCTCCGCACCTGCCGGGCTCTTCCGGGAAGCGCTGGGGGGATTGGTCCCAAGATCCAGCTCTGATTAGCCGCTACCGTTGAATGTGCCATTGGCTGAATAGTTGAGCCACTCACCTAACCCCGCCCATGTAGGAGGGGTTACTATAGAGGCGGATCACGGCACGTCATTCATGCTGATGCTGTCACCAGACAGCTGTCACTGTGTGTGAGCTCTCAGTGTTTCCGGGTTCCCGGATGTTGTAGCTGTGGTAGCAGATAGTCCACTCTGATCTGTGCCTGGTTAGCTGCAGGGGAGATATTGGGGGTCTTATAGACTGCTGATATCTCCATAAAGAGGACCTGTCACCTACCCAATATCATCACACAGGGAACTTGTTGGTCCCTTTCAGGGCTGGTACAAGGATTTTTGACACCCTAGGCGAAACCTCATTTTGCCGCCCCCCTTGGCTACACCCCTGATCCCACCCCCTTTTCCCTGCCCATGTAAACCTTTTTAATGAAGCGCCCATCAAATGCAGCCCACCAGCGCCTATCAAATGCAGCCCACCAGCGCCTATCAAATGCAGCCTGACCATCACCCATCAAATGCAGCCCACCAGCGCCTATCAAATGCAGCCTGACCAGCACCCATAAAATGCAGCCTGATCAGCGCCCATCAAATGCAGCCTCATCAGCACCCATCAAATGCAGCCTCACCAGCCTCCATCAATGCAGCTTACCAGCGCCCATCAATGCAGCCTACCAGCACCTATCAATGCAGCCTCCCCACCGCCCATTAATGAAGCCTACCAGCGCCCATCAATGCAGCCTCACCAGCGCCCATCAATGCAGCCTCACCAGCGCCCATCAATGCAGCTTCACCAGCGCCCATCAAATGCAGCCTCACCAGCACCCATGAAATGTAGCTTCACCAGCGCCCATCAATGCAGCCTACCAGTGCCCATCAATGAATGTTTGCTTGCTTCCATTAATTTGGGAGTCGGGACACAAACACAGTCCTCCACCGCCAATACGCCTCGGACACTAAGTGCGAATGGAGCGGCGGCTTCCTGCTAATGCTGAGACTTAGTTGCTTGCTGCAGAGAGAAGAGAGTAGGAACACCAGTGGCCAGGCACCCTAGGCAGCAGGGCGCCCTAAGCTGCTGCCTAGTTTGCCTAGTAGTAGCACCGGCCCTGGTCCCTTTGTGATAACAATAAAGTGACCGGGATCCCCCCCGACACCCCCCCCTACGTGACCGGGATCCCCCCCACACCCCCCCTACGTGACTGGGATCCCCCCATATGACCGGGATCCCCCTACGTGACTGGGATCCCCCCACATGACCGGGATCCCCCCACACCGCCCCTACGTGACTGGGATCCCCCACATGACCGGGATCCCCCCACACCCCCTCACCTACGTAAATGGGAAGGTGGTGCAATCCCTCCAGCAATGCGTGTAGCTGGAGCCGGGAATATACTATTAGCTTCACCAGGCCAGAGGGTCTTGACCTGTTCTGGGAGTACTGAGGCTCGGTGCAGGTCAAGACTCGAATGGGAAGGTCTGGCCCTTATTCTCACTAATGAGAGAGTCCCTGCTCAGGATCTGGAGGTCTTGTTAAAGAATTATGGTGAGGTTTTGACTAAGCCCGATAAAATCCTTGATGAATGTCACATCTGGACTAGGGGTTGGTTGGTAACAGTCAGGCTGGTCAGGGATGGGAATGTTGTCCGTCACCTGCCCTCCTCTGCTTTTATAGGGAGGGATAGGATGACTATTTTCTACCCTGGTCAGCCGAATCGGTGTCACCGCTGTGGACAAAAGGGCCATTTGAGCTCCTCCTGTTCAGCCTTGATATGTTCAGTGTGTCGGGGTCAGGGTCATGTGGCTAAGGACTGCACCAAGATGATAAGGTGCAACCTGTGCCAGCGCCTTGGTCACCCATACAGCCGATGTCTTGAGGCCTGGCACAATATGGCGAAGGAGGCGTATCGCCGACACTTGGCTAAGTGTGCGCTATACATATGTAAATTTCGTTTTCCAGAACTATAACAGAGTTCTGGGGGTTAATTGTACAGGTCTTTTACTTTGGCATCAGTTTGGCTGGGCTGTACTGAAGTTCTGCCTGGTCATAGGTGCAGTGAGGCACCTGTGACCAGCTGAGAACATAGCCTGGTTGGACGTGTTAGGTACCAATCTTTCCCAGAGCCAATCACCCAGGAGTGTCTGCCGTCCCCACAAGCATGGTTACCCTGACCAGCCCCAGAGGCCCTCATGGTCTGGGGTGGGGATCCGTTCATTCCCGAGCCTCGGAACTGGCTAGTTCGAGGCCCAGTAACTGAAGGAGGATTCGGAGGTGTCCCGGTGTGCTCTCGGTATTGGAGGGACACGGCAACTCGTACAAGCGACCAGGGGAGGACTCTTCGGAGGAGGGCCAAGAAGCTGGCTGCTCTGGAAGAGCCTGGGAGCTGAGATTGTATGGTTTAAAAGGGAGAAATCTGAGCTAACCAGTGATGATTGATTAACGAGGTACAAATGACCTCAAATAAACACAATGTGCAACAACGTACAAAGGTTTGTGGAAAAACATTTATAAAAAATAAATAAAATTATGTGGAATATATAAACTCCACCTAAAAAAAACTCAAAGTTGATAAAACATTGCCAGGTGCTGCAACTAAAAAAACTGAATATAGGGTTTAGTGTAAGTGAAAAAAAGCTTCAATTGCGCAACCTAGGTGAGGTTTGGTTGAATGATATAAATAAATAGACCATCAAATGTTACCAACAAATCAATAAATAATATAAGTGACAAATAGTGTCATTCATCCCCTAAGGGGGAAAAATATTAAATCACCCAATGACTGAATCCATAAATAAATAAACAAACAGTGTTATGTGAATAAATTAAACAAATGTCCACAGTGTATGAAAACACAATTATATGAGTCAGTGGTGGCTATGGTTATAGGTCCATATATTCTGCAGGATCAAAGCAAAAAACTTCAAGAAATTCCTTCCCAAGTGGTGGGAAATAAGCCAACTTTAACTGAACGGTCAACAGTTTTTCTTTTTTGCTTAATTTCTTCTAATACAGCCTCCACATGTAATCCCGCAAGCGATATATAAAAATGACCAAATGGCCGCTTACTAGATCCAAGAATCAAATGGGCATATATCAGAATGAACCTCCACACCGAGCGATATCCCACTCTCTTCCACAGCAAGGACGATCTGCTCTCCAATCAAGGGTGATCACTCTCCTGCTTCGTGCTCAGCTGTTTTCCGTCCACACTACTGGCCTGCTTCACTGGCTGTGAGTGTGCCAAAAACGTCCTCCGTCCACCATATAGAGCAAAAGTATATCGTGCAATAGGTTTTAACACATCAAAGTTTCTTTATTAAAAAGCCCACACATGGCCAATAACCAAAGGGGTATGTAAAAAAACACAGCAACACTGCAGCATACAAAAAAGTTTTTTCTTAAAAAAGGTAAAAAAAAGCGGTGTATCGATATAAATTTCTATATGTGCAGCTGCTCATGCAGACTGTACCGTATGTCTGGTCCTTGGCTCCACCCGACGCGTTTCTCTTTACAAAGCATCTACTGGGAAAGGAGACTTTCCCAGTAGATGCTTTGTAATGAGAAACGCGTCGGGTGGAGCCAAGGATCAGACATACGGTACAGTCAGTAGATGCTTTGCATGAGCAGCTGAACATATAGAAATTTATATCGATACACCGCTTTTTTTTACCTTTTTTTTTTAAGAAAAAACTTTTTTGTATGCTGCAGTGTTGCTGTGTTTTTTTACATACCCCTTTGGTTATTGGCCATGTGTGGGCTTTTTAATAAAGAAACTTTGATGTGTTAAAACCTATTGCACTATATACTTTTTTTTTTTGCCCTATATGGTGGACGGAGGAAGTTTTTGGCACACTCACAGCCAGTGAAGCAGGCCAGTAGTGTGGACGGAAAACAGCTAAGAGTGATCACCCTTGATTGGAGAGCAGATCGTCCTTGCTGTGGAAGAGAGTGGGATATCGCTCGGTGTGGAGGTTCATTCTGATATATGCCCATTTGATTCTTGGGTCTGGTAAGCGGCCATTTGGTCATTTTTATATATCGCTTGCGGGATTACATGTGGAGGCTGTATTAGAAGAAATTAACCAAAAAAGAAAAACTGTTGACCGTTCAGTTAAAGTTGGCTTATTTCCCACCACTTGGGAAGGAATTTCTTGAAGTTTTTTGCTTTGACCCTGCAGAATATATGGACCTATAACCATAGCCACCACTGACTCATATAATTGTGTTTTCATACACTGTGGACATTTGTTTAATTTATTCACATAACAGTCATTGGGTGATTTAATAGTTTTTCCCCTTAGGGGATGAATGACACTATCTGTCACTTATATTATTTATTGATTTGTTGGTAACATTTGATGGTCTATTTATTTATATCATTCAACCAAACCTCACCTAGGTTGCGCAATTGAAGCTCTTTTTCAGCTGAGTTGTATGGACACTAGAGAATCCACACTTCTCACAGTATAGCCAAGAAGGCTGAGAGATCAAGGTACTGTGGGAAAGGTTCCTATGTATCTTCAGTTACAATCTTACAATCTAGTCTGTGGCAGAGACTTTGCAAAGTTTCCGGATCACATGTTGGCTGCTAAATCTATGGTTAGAGGTTTATCCAGCAGTGAAGCGCCCAGTTGCGAGTGGCTACTCTCTGGGCTAACTAAGGCCCCTTTCACACTGGGGAGTTTTTCAGGCGGTACAGCGCTAAAAAATAGCGCCTGTACACCACCTGAAAAAAACGGCCCCATTCACTCCAGTGTGAAAGCTGGCGGGCTTTCACACTGGAGCGGTGCGATAGCAGGACGGTAAAAAAAAGTCCTGCTAGCAGCATCTTTGGAGCAGTATAGGAGCGGTGTATTCACCGCAACTATACTGCTCCTACCCATTGATTTCAATGGGACACCGCGGTAATACCGCGGCAATACGGCGGCTTTTGCAGGGGATTTTAACCCTTTTTCGGCCGCTCGCGGGGTGGAATCGGCCTCAAGAAAGAGAGAGGCTTCTGGTGATGAGCAGCAGAGGGGAGCTAAGAAGCAATCCACCAAATAACCCAAATGGTCGTTCCCCCTCCATTAAAAGTGGTGACAATAAATGTCGCCAGCATTAAGTCAGTAAGAGCTCGTTCTATGGCCTTCTTTTTGTTCAGCCAGTTAGATGCTGAAATTTTATTTTTGCAAGAGACTAGGCTCACCTCCTTTGCAGATATTCATATGGCCAAGAGAGAGTGGAGGTATGGTCCATCTTAATGGTCTCTTGCGGCCGAGTCTTACGGCGGTGTTGCTTAATACCGGCATGGTAACTGTCCGGCAGATTATTGAGGTGGAGATTGGGAGATGTATGGTCTTGGAAGTCCTTGTGGGAGGGCAGGACCTGTACCTAATTAATGTTTATGGGCCGCATACAAAGTAGGACAGGAAATGCCTTTTTACAAGGATCAAGCAATTTCTTTTTACATCCCGGCAAGTGGTCTTTGGAGGTGACTTTAATACAGTAACTAGACCCAAAGAGAGGAAGGACTTCAAGGACAGGCTGGGATATGATAGCGTTTTTTTAAATAGTATGGTTAGGGATGCTGGTCTTGTGGATGTGCACATTAAGCAACTCCCGGATGAAACCGGGTTCACCTTTCATCGAGGTAGTCAGAATAGTATAGATCTTTTTTTTTTAAGGAGACTTCTGCTTTTTCACCCCCAGTGGTGCAGGCAGTAGAGTTCTCTGATCAATGTATGCTATCTGTCGTCTTGAATGTGTCAGGTCACCTGAGACCAGGTGACAGGTGCACTCAGTAGGAATCGGAAGTGCACCGCTAGGTAGTGGACCTTAGGACTGACTGCTGCGGATTGCACCCAGGGAGATTCAGAACACAGGTCTACTGGATCACTAACACAGATCCAGTGGGAGCTAGAGCATAGATTCCCCAGGGCGCGGAGTCTAAGAGCCAGCAGGTGTTCGCCAGAGCCTCTAGTGGTGAGGATGGACTTCGCTGCAGTCTGGCTCCAGGTCGCGACCCCCAGGGTCTCACAGCTCACGCTCACAGTAGACTACAGGAGAAGGAAGCAGCAGGCTGGAACGACAAGGATAGTAAGGGGATAAGGCAGAGGTCAGGGTAACTAGCAGACAGGAACAACAGAGTACACACCAAAGGTTCAGGGTCACAGGCAGACAGGGATGGTCGGGGACATGCCAAAAGGGTCAAGGTCACAAGCAGACAGGAATCGTTGAGAACACGCCAAGGTCGGTAACGGAGACAAACATAAAAAGCAGGAACCAGGAAGCCGAACACACCATGGATACACAATGGTTGATCAGCCCCACTGGCTTGCAGTGCACAGGTTAATATAGGTTCCCCTGATAGGGCCTGGGGTGGAGCCATGCTTAGAGGAGAGGTTATAAAAACCACCAGGTGAGAGTGGCTGGCCTCTTAGTCTGAACACATGGAGGAGAGGTAAGCAAACAGGGGAAGATTACTGCATAACCGTGACAGATTGCTTCAGATGCCCCTCAGAGGGGCAAGGGCATCTGGAGATTGAATTTGACTCTTCTCAAGGAAGAACATGTTAGAAAATCCTTTGAGGAATTCTTTCAGGCACAGGTGACCATTCTGGACTTTTGTAGCAATAAGGCTGAGTGGTGGGAGCTGACCAAAAAGAGGATTGCTGGATTCTTCAGGGGCCTAGCCAATTAGAAAACAGTTTAATAAATACATGACCTACCAACGATTACGGAGGACGATAGATATTCTGGGGATCCTGGGGCAATCTCTGAAGTGAAACTCCTTCTCAGGAAGTGTCAATATGACCGGCATGCCTCTTTGGTTCTGGAGAGGGACTATGGGAAGTACCACTAGCCTGACCCTTACCAGAACTGCAAACAAGGTGTAACTGTTAAAAACGATTGTTGGCCTTAAGGATAGTACAGGTTTCTTGACAAAGTCCAGGTCAGGGATCCTGGAGGTCAGGAGATCCTTTTATGCTGACCTTCTTGGGAGGAAAGAGCTTGACCGCGACAGGATGGAAAGTTCTTTGGACTCTACTCCAGGTCTAAATGATGAAGATGTCCCATTGATGAATTTGACAGAAGAGATCACAGTTGAAGAGGTGATGAGGGCAATTGAACAGCTTGCCATCAAAAAGTCACCTGGACCAGATGGCTTGACGGCTGAGTTTTACAAAGCCTTTAAGTCTATTCTGGCCCCACATTTGGTAGAGGTTTTAACAGTTGCCTTACTGAGGGGGTGCTTTCCCCTTCCATGAAGCACTTGGCTGTGATTCTTCTTTCAAAAGGTAAAGATCCTTAGAGGATTGAGAATTGGTGCCCCATCAGCCTTCTCATTGTCGATAGAAAGGTGTTGGAAAAGATAAGATATTTTTCTAGCGCCTATCGTCAGTAGCAGAGTCTTTGCTTTCTCGCCATCAGCACTGTTCGGTCTAGGGTAGGAGCACCTTCACAGCGGTTTTAGCTGTCCAGGAGGCCTTGGAGTGGTGCAGGGCTGCAAGCTGGGGAAAGTATTTGCTGACATTGGATCAGGCAAAGGCTTTTGATTGTGTTAACCATGAGTACCTGTGGTTGCTCCTTAGTAAGTACGGTCTGCCGGGTGGTTTTGTTGATTGGTTGAAAGTCTTGTATAAGGGGGCAGAAAGTTTTCCTCTTGTTAATGGTTGGGTTGGGCAGTCCTTTGAGGTTGGCTCTGGGGTGCGCCAAGGTTGTCCCCCGAGTCCCCTGCTCTATGTGTTTTGCAATTGACCCCCTACGATGTGTCGATGATTGTCACTGGGACGGATGAAGCGGAGGAGGTGGTCTTTCTGACATCACATTACTCTGAAGCATCAGGCTCCAAGATCAATCAGGAAAAGAGTGAAGTTTTCTGTATGGGAAAGGAAGATGAGGGTTTGATCTCCCGGACACCTTTCCAGTGCCCCAAGAAAAAATTAAGATATTAGGCATTGAATTTGGACCCGGCGATTATGGCCTCAAAAACTGGGAAGGCAGACTGGAAATTGCCAATAATAAGGTGGTCAGCTGGAAGAGATGGAAGTTATCTCTGAGGGAAAGGGTTGATCTGAGCAATCAGGGAAGAAGAGCCTTAGTCAGGAAGGTGACTAGAAAGAGTCCCGGTGTTTTCAAACTTACGGATGATGGAGGCCACTGTGCTCATTGGGACCTTCCATGCTGCAGAAATGTTTCTGTACTCTTCCCCAGATCTGTGCCTCCATGCAATCCTGTCTCGGAGGTCTACAGACAATTCCTTGTACATGGTTTGTGCTCTGACATGCACTGTTAACTGTGGGACCTTATCTAGACAGGTGTGTGCCTTTCCAAATCATGTCCAATCAACTGAATTTACCACAGGTGGACTCCTATCAAGGTGTAGAAACATCTCAAAGCTGATCAGGGGAAACAGGATGCACCCAAGCTCAATTTTGAACGTCATGGCAAAGGCTGTCAATACTTATGTGCAAGGAGTTTTTTCATTTTTTATTTTTAATACATTTGCAAAGATTTCAAACAAACTTCTTTCATGTTGTCATTATGGGGTATTGTTTGTAGAATTTTGAGGAAAATAATGAATTTAATCCATTTTGGAATAAGGCTGTAACCTAACAAAATGTTGAAAAAGTGAAGCCCTGTGAATACTTTCCAGATGCACTGTACAATGCGATGCGGTTGCAGTGAGTTTCCAAAAGTAGTGCATGCACTATTTTTGGTTCAGTGCAGTGAAATTTATTTTAACTGCTTTCCGACCAGCGCACGACGATGTACATCGACAGATTGGCACGGACAGGCATAAGGGCGTACAGGTATGTCCCCTTTAAGATGCCGCCGTACCATCGAGCGCGTGCCGCCGGTCGGGACCCCCGTGAGGCCGGTCGCGGGTCCCGCAGACTCGATCACCGTGGGGATTGCCGCGGGGATGCCCGCAATCGTCTCACGGGAAGGCTGAATGGGGAGATGCGGAAATAAACAGCATCTCCCAGTTCTGCCTAGCAACTAGTGACACCGATCTCTGCTCCCTGTGATTGGAGCAGAGATCAGCATTCACTAGCTGACAGCCACGCCCCCCCCCCCCCCCCCCCCACAGTTAGAAACATGCCTCTAGGTACATGTAACCCCTACACTGCCACCTAGTGGTTAACCCCTTCACTGCCCGTGTCATTTATACAGGAATCAATGCATTTAAATAGCACTGATTTCTGTATAAATGACAATGGTCCCAAAAATGTGTCACAAAATGTCCGATGTGTCCGCCATAATGTCGCAGTCACAATAAAAATTGCTGATTGCCGCCATTACTAGTAAAAAAAAAAAATATATTAATAAAAATGCTATAAAACTATCCCCTATTTTGTAAACACTATAACTTCTGCGCAAACCAATCAATAATCGCTTATTTCAATTTTTTTTACCAAAAATATGTAGAAGAATATGTATCGGCCTAAACTGAGGAAAAAAAATGTTTTTTTATATATTTTTTGGCGATATTTATTATAGCAAAAAGTAAAAAATAATGTGTTTTTTTCAAAATTGTCGCTCTTTTTTTGTTTATAGCGCAAAAAATAAAAACCACAGAGGCGATCAAATACCACCAAAAGAAAGCTCTATTTGTGGGAAAAAAAGGACGTCAATTTTGTTTGGGAGCCACTTCGCACGACCGCACAATTGTCAGTTAAAGCGACGCAGTGCCGAATCGCAAAAAGTGGTCTGGTCTTAAGCCAGCAAAATGGTCCGGTCTGAAAGTGGTTAAATGGGCTGATATTGCACCGCACAGAACTTCATGTGAATCGCACAGGAATGCACAGCCTATTCCAGTGCGATTCCCACAGTGAGCGAGCCCTAAGCAACACAGCTGGGTAACCTCCCTACTACCGGCTAGTAATTAGACAATGAAGAAGCAACAATATGCTGATGAGCTCATCTCCTTGCTCTCTCCTCCTGTCAGAATGTTTCTTGTCAGCATATTTACATGCACCGCATCTGCTGTTCTCACTCTCTCAGACCAAGTTCTCTGGTGAAGAGGATTAAAACAGACTGATGCCAAGACAAACTCAGACAAAAAATATATTTTTTAATGAATACATAACAGTTTTTTTTTCTTGAGAAATAATCAATTGGGTTTTGGAAAACAAAGCTAATGCAACCTGGATCTATAGAACTCCAGATCCAAATACTGTCTGCATTTTAATTACTTTTTAATGTACATGACTCATGTTCTGTATTGTAAAACTGACTCGTCTACTTATTGATCCATTTGTACTCTGCTGAAATGAAGCACCACGTCCTCCACCTGTAGTAATACCAGTATTAACTTGACTGATGGAACTGCTGCTTTGATGCCAAAAATCGTCTCTCTATAAGCCCGACGTTCTGCACTGGAAGTCAGAGAGGCCGATTAGCTGCAAATTTATCTTTTCAACTTTGGTGCCATAAGTAACTAATCAACCTGGGCCAGTTACGAGGATGACAACTGTAAAAATGCATCGGAGCGTAGAAGATAGAGGCTCTTCCAGGTTTCAAGTCTCTAAATCTCATATTTTGTGCTATATGAATAGTTTTGACAAATAGATTTGATGAGTTTGTAGCCATGTTCGGAAACCCTCAGCATCAGGACTCCTTCCTGGTCACAGACCAATTTCCACGACATTATATTTTTTTAAATTATGACTAATAAAATTATTAAAGGAGGACTGCAGGCTATGATACTATGTACATTTACATAGGCACCAGCCCATTTACAAAAATCTAATAATAACATACGTGATTTAACTGACTTTTAACCACCACCCCCGGAAGAATTTACCCCCTTCCTGACGAGAGCACTTTTTGCAATACGGCACTGTGTCGCTTTAACTGACAATAGCGCGGTCGTGCGACGTTGCACCCAAAAAAAATTGACGTCCATATTTCCCTACAAATAGAGATTTCTTTTGGTGGTATTTGAGCACCTCTGCAGTTTTTATTTTTTGCGCTATAAACAAGAAAAGAGTGACAATTTTGAAAAAAAGCTATATTTTTTACTTTTTGCTATAATAAATATCCCCAAAAAATATATATATAAAAAAAACAAATCTCTTTCTCAGTTTAGGCCGATATGTATTCTTCTACATATTTTTGATAAAAAAAAAAAAAAAATTGCAATAAGCGTATATTGATTGGTTTGCGCAAAAGTTTGCGATCTGCAATTTGGGACTGCGACATTGCAGCAAGCACATCGGACACTTTGGACACTATTTTGGGACCAGCAACATCTATAGAGCTATAAGTCTTATATGTGAATGATAACACTGGACCAATAGAAGTAAAAAGTTTAGAGCTTCAAATACAGCCAACACAGTTCAGAGAAAGTTCCTCCCCCCTTCTTCAGGGCTTGAGCAGTCGAAGTTAACAGAATCGCAACAGAATACACAAAAATGCACGGATTACTGTGTAAATGACACTGGCAGGGAAGGGGTTAAACACTAGGGGGTGATCAAGGGGTTAAGTGTGTCCTAGGGATTGATTCTAACTGTGGGGGGGGGGGGGGTGGGGGCTCACTACAACATGACAGAGATCACTGCTTCCGATGACAGGGAGCAGTAGATCTCTGTCATGTTGCTAAGCAGAACAGGGAAATGCCTTGTTTACATAAGCATCTCCCTGTTCTGCCGCTCTGTGTCATGATCGCAGGCCCCCGATGGACATCGAGTCCGCAGGACCTGTGGGCACGCGCACGGAGTACGCGGCATATGTGCGCGCCCACTAAGCCGCGTCTTAAAGGGGACGTACAGGTACGGCCATTTGCCCAGCCGTGCCATTGTGCCGACGTACATCGTTGTGTGCTGGTCGGCAAGCAGTTAAAGTGAACCTGTCCTTTGCCCTTGCAAAGAGCAACAGGCTCATTTCCCCCAGCTGCCTATGCCAATAATCCATTTTGCTGAAAAAAGTAAAGGGAAAAAAAAGAATTTTGACTCGCTTGGGTTATAGGCTCATACCTTCATGTGTATGGACACTGGCAAAGCTTTCAAGGGCACCTCCCCTATAACCTATGCCACTCCGTGAGTCCTTGGTTTTGTAGCAAGCAATGCAGTGTAAACAAGGAATTGAAGGGAGGGTGGCCAGTGTCCTGTACTGTATTTCAAGACATGGCATTCACAGTTAATGTGATTTCTGTCTGCGGCTTCCTTCTTCTTCATCCACTTCTGACAGGTTATGCCGCCTCCAAGAGATCCAGGATGATGGGGGAGGGGTGATCCAGCACACAGCCTGTGATTGACAGCCTCAGCTGTGGAGGTTTCCTTCTGACATTGTATGGGGGGGGGGGTAAATTCCCTCCACTCAGGTCTCAGATTACACTCAGCTTGTTGCACTATGCTTTGTAGTGTGTGACATCAATTCCCCACTCCCTGCCTTCTGACAATCAGAGATGTTGTATATGCTTTGAATGGCTGTGGATAAAAAAAGGGCTGCAGATAAACAGGTACAACTTATATAGGAGGATTTTCTTCATCTCTGTGTATCACCTGAGGCTAGTTACTTCAGTGGGTATATATAAGAGTTTACAACCACTTTGAATAGGCCTTCTCAGCTGATGAATCTCACATTTTGGCATATTATTTCTTACTAACACACTTAGCCATTCACCTTTTAGTGCCCTTCAGGAGATTCAAGTTTTTATCAAGCCTCCACACAGGTCCCTCAGTGTATTCTGTTGCGATTCTGTTAACTTTGACTGCTCAAGCCCTGAAGAAGGGGGGAGGAGCTTTCTCTGAACAGTGTTGGCTGTATTTGAAGCTCTAAACTTTTTACTTCTATTGGTCCAGCGTTATCATTCACATATAAGACTTTTTGATAACATATCAAATATGTCTCTTATAAGAACCAGTAATCAGGACTCAGGGTGACCCTAGATCAGTGATGGCGAACCTTGGCACTCCAGATGTTTTAGAACTACATTTCCCATGATGCTCATCTACAGTGCAGAGTGCATGAGAATCATGGGAAATGTAGTTTAAAAACATCTGGGGTGTCAAGGTTCACCATCACTGCTCTAGATGGACACATTCAGCTGCATCTTTCAAAATGACGATGGTACCTTTCTGTATTATTCTAGTAAATCTGTACTCTGCACTATTTTGCCATGTTTAAAGTCCTGCCTAAGAACACACAGAAGATGCTTGTACTGTGCCCCACTTCGATTTTGTTACACTTTATAACTGGCGCATGACTGTTCCTGACCACTACTAACCCCTACCGACTGCCATTACCCTGTCCAAGGAGAATGTCCTTACCAATCACTGAGATGCTCTAATCTAACCAAGGCCAATTGGGGGGGCTGAATCAGGAGTCAGACTTCAGTGGCAATGTGATGGTGTCTGCACTAAGGCAGGACTTTTTAAAGTGTGTAGCACCCTCTTACCCCCTAAGGCTACTTTCACACTGGAGCGGTGGGGGCGCTGGCGGTAAAGCGGCGCTATATTTAGCGCTGCTTTTCCGGTGTTTTAGCAGCGCATTTCGGCCGCTAGCGGGGTGGTTTTACCCCCCGCGAGCAGCCGAAAAAGGGTCAATACCGCCCGCAAACCGCCACTGCAGCGGCGTTTTGCGGGCGGGTTCGGAGCGCTGCCCCATTGTTTCCAATGGGAACGGGCGCTATAGGAGCGGTAAATATACCGCTCCTATAGCGAGCCAAAGATGCGGCTTGCAGGACATTTTCCAGCATCCTGCAAGCGCACCGCTTCAGTGTGAAAGCCCTCGGGCTTTCACACTGAAGACACAGCAACAGCTGTTTCGGGTCGGTTTGCAGGCGCTATTTTTAGCGCAATAGCGCCTGCAAACCGCCCCAGTGTGAAAGGGGCCTCAGGGCAGCTAGGGACTCCAAGTTACTCAGTAAGCTGACATTTTAACTCCGGGCTGGATCCTTGACTTTTTTTGTGTGGTGGAAGTAAATAGGCACTGGTCACTTTTGAAAGGATGACCAAATTAATTAATTTCAATCTGTAAACCCAGGAAGAAAGGGAAAAGGGCACAGCATACCCAAAAAAGAACCAATGGTAGACTCAAAATCCTTACAGTCATACAGAAAGACCTTTAAGCCAGACCGGCACGCTGTGTATTTCAGACTTTATAGAAATTGCAATACAGGAACCCTCTGGATGGGAAACCAAAATTCCTGCAATGGCCAAGCTTGCACCTAGTGACCTAGCTCTTCTGGACCCTCTTTCAGCAGACAAAGCTCACCTCTGGTGCCCGATTCCAAGTTAGAGCTTCACTTCTCCCAGATATATACTTTGGTCAGGCAGTACAAGCTTTTCCCAAACTATTGCCAAGTACACCTCCCAACAGCAGGCAGAAGCATACAACTTGAGCTTAGGGGAAAATCTACAGAAAGAAGAACCATTAATCTATAGCCCAGAAGAACTAAATTTGGGACAGGGGCACTCTTGCATAGAACAGGGTCTTTACAAGTGTATAATAGAGAAAAAGTTAACTTTAAATTTAACCATTCGAGTTCCTGATAGCAACATTAATGTAGCACATACCATTGCATCATCAAGGCTGTGCATTTCTCTGTATCTATACAAGCACAAAGAACGCTAGGGTGGGATGCATCGGCATGACAGACAAGCTATTGAAAGCTATAAGAGCAATCCAGTCGGTCACATCCATTTCAGGCCCCCTTTCGGTTGAAGTATGCCTGTTGAGTTTGGTTGAGCCCGTGGCTACTACTAGGGCTATATGAACTCTTCTCACCCTCCTGTTGTTCTACGCCAAGAAACTGATTATCCTGTAATGGAAAAAACCTACTATCCCAACTTTCGCTTCCTAGAAGTCCTTGGTTAACAAAGCAGTCCCTTTCTACAAGGCAACTTATTTGAGTAGGGGGGTTGGGGCCAAATTTGACAATGTATGGGGGGCTGGATGGCATCCACGGACACGGTTTCAGATTAAATACATAGGTGGTCCTTATTATGGATACATAAACAGGTGGATTGTGTTCCTGAGGTGGTGGGTGGTTCTGGATTGAATGCATTATAAATTTAAGATTTACTGAGTTTTATGGTCCCCTTACTTCTCCTGATGAGGTGGAGGGTGGGGGGTTTGGGAAATGTAATACATGCATTATCTCCTCTGGTTGACAGGGTGTCTGACTCAGCAGACTGTATATCTAGAGTTCCCCTACTTTCTGTCTCTGATGCTGCTGGATATTTCCTCTCATTCCTGTCTGGTTTAAGTATTCTCTGGATAGTAGAGTTAAGGGTTAAAATCCCTGTTTTTTTTTCTAATCAAAGCTAGGGAAAAGAAAATGGCAGGACAGAGTTTAGGTATATGCAAGTGCTAAACTTTTTTTTCTGGTTTTGGATAGTGTGGGGGAAGGGTTAGACCAGGGGTGCCCAACCTTTTGAAGAGCGAGGACCACTTAAGCGACTTGGTAACCGGTTGCGGGCCACAATGAGCGAAACAGGTGGATGGGATGTCTGTGTCCACTCTGCATTTGGAGAGCGGACAAGGATGGAGCCCACAATACTTTTTAGCGGAGCGTATTGGAGGTAGAACACAAGTCAGTTTATGTCTGCCACTACTTATAGGTGAATGGAGGGCCCAATTGGTCAGACTGTCCGTGTGAAAGGGGTCCAAGGCTGCTTTCACACTGATGCTCTGCGGTTTACCCCGCACCACATGTGCAACGCAGTGTACCTTTGGCTTTCCTGCAGTTTGCAATAGACTGCTATTATATTCTGCAGGTTTGGAGCTCAAACTCGCAGGTAATAATAGAAGTCTATGGCTCAGTGCAGGTAACCCACAGGTAAGTTACTCTGCACCTGTGAATCAGTTTGAAAGCAGCCCAGTAACCACTGCAGAAAAGATATGCCCATATGTACACTGTGATTTTAGTAATAAACTGACCTTTAATAACAGTATTCTTTCTATTCTTTCCCAGAGCAGGAGGTCGCGGGCCACATTAGAGGGCTCCGCGGACCACTGGTTGGGCACCCATGGGTTAGACCAACCCACGGCCCAAGACATTTCAACATGTGGGCAAGCTTGTAGGGGCATCATGCAAGCATAGAAGCCACAGCGGTCAACAAGGATAAGCTGGGTACATGCCCGTATGGAGGGACACCAGGGATGTTGTGCAAGCATAGCAGCCAACAAAGAAGATCCAAGCAATAAATAAAATAAAACAATGCTATGCTTTGGAATGAAGCGTCTACAAGAAAACAAACAGTCTATTCATTTGGATTGTATTAAGAGAAGAGGCCACAAGCCTTCATCATCAGAGGCACACTGCCACCTAGTCCAGGCTTCTATTTGCTGTATGACAGTCACAATTTATGTCTGACCACTGCCAGCAGTACACAGTATAAAAATTCTTTATTTATCTATAAATCTTTATTTATGTGCAGCAGATATTACTTTCTGGCGGAAAGCAGTATGTCAATGTCTTTTATGGCCTTTGAAGTCTTTTCCAAAATTGAATGTATATTCATGTCACCCATTGTCTGCCGCAGGCTGTCATCTGTGCTGGGCTGGCTGGAAGGTTTCACATCAGCACTGTGGCTCTCTGTGCTCCCATTCTCTAGAAGAACTTAAGACCGGGTGGTTAAGGATGTAAAACAAAAGTACAGTTTTTGCTTTTTAATAAAAAAATATTATTTTCATTAAAAAGCAGAATAAATGCTTCTACTTATTATGGATGTAATGGAAATGTAGCTAAAATGTAAATGACCACATCTAAGAGCAGGACTGACATGTCAATATAAACAATGGAGTCAGCTGCACCGCTGATTATTTCTCATTTATTAGATCAATAGCGAGTAATCAAACATAAAAAGGTTCATACCTCCCCCTAGCGCTCATGAAATCACCAAATGATAATAAAGCAGCCACTATAACAATAAATCAATAATCTCAAAATATGCTACAGTAAAAACTTCAACATTAGCGGCGCTAAACAAATCATAAAAACTGATTAAACCAGTTGTGTCCAATAATTTATGGATATATTGTGAATGACAAAATGTCCATAAAAAAAAAAAAAAATTCAGAAACGTTCATGGGGGTTAAATCCAGCTGAATACCACCCCCCACACCACTTGTGAAAAAATCCCATGTCATAAATCCATCTAAGTAATGCTCATGACAAGCAAAAGAAATGTACACATAGCATAATCCAGTAAAATGTATTAATGATAAAATGATCCCCCTTACAAGCTTGCTTTGAATTTTATTATTGTAAGGGGGATAATTTTATCATTAATACATTTTATTGGAGCATCGATCGTTTTTTTGAAATTATTAGATAAGCACCTGAACGACCACAATATGCAGGGATATACAAATTAATACGGACATATAAACCTCACCTACATAATAAAGGTGTGTGTGTGTGTGTGTGTGTGTGTGTGTGTGTGTGTGTGTGTGTGTGTGTGTGTGTGTGTGTGTGTGTGTGTGTGTGTGTGTGTCCTTAGATTACAGGCATAATCCGTACATACAGGAGTATGCTCGTAATCCAATGTACTCGCATATCAAAGCGAGTTTTCCCATTGAAGTCAATGGAAATGAAAATAATTTGTTCCGCATTGACTTCAATGGGTTGCAATACCACATGCAGCCAGAGGCGGGGGGCACCTGAGAGCCCCAGAGACGACCGAAAAGGCCCGAGCACACTTCGGCTGTCCTTGGAAAGACACCGTTCACGAGCCTTTCCGAGGTTTCCCAAACTGACCTCGGGTCTTTTCGTGCATTGCCAACAATCGCTACTGTTCAGCTCCGGCGCCCCCCCCCAACTCAGGCCAAAAACGGTACTGCACACCGCTTTTGGCCTGAATCCTGCTAGTTTTGAGAGACACTAGCAAACCGAGTTAGGATTTTTAGAAATACAGTGCTTGTTTTGCAAAACGAGGTGTGTGTGTGTGTGTGTGTGTGTGTGTGTGTGTGTGTGTGTGTGTGTGTGTGTGTGTACACACATAGTAAACCCTCAGGCTGCAATCTGGTGCAGCTTTGCAAAGAAATGAATCAGCTTCCATTTTTTTTTTTTTGTCAAAGCTTAATTGAAAAAGCTGAAGTTAGAAGTGGATTGGCTACCATGCACTCTCCAGTTTTATTAAATCAACCCCACTGCTGGTTGAGGCTCATCTAGAGAAATAAGTATACAAGTCAGAACACTGAAACGTTTTCCCTCCAATAAGCAGGCCGGAGGCTGTCTGCAGTGCACCATGCCGAGGTCCTGTTCTATGGGCCAATGTTCTGTTGTCTGGGCACAGCTGATCTTAACCATGCCAGTTTGATTGCACAGTCACACTGGGCTATGAGCAAAGCATGCCCGCTTACATCATCACCTCTGCCAATCAGATCACAGTAACCCCTGCTTCTGTGCTGTACGGGGAGTTTTGGCATTGTTCGCACTTACACTTAAGAGAACTCTTCCAGACCATGAGTAAACTGTAAAATGAAAATAAATAGACCGCGCTGACAGAGAAATTATTCTAAAACAAAATGGGGAAAAGATAAAGTCCTAACCTAAAAGGCTGCTGCTAGAGGTGGGATACTCACACATAAAATCATACAAATGGGTAAAGCTGCGCCAATGAAAACTAGTTACAAATAAATAAAAGGGAGAACACAAAATGACCAAACGATTACTGTACAAAAAAAGGATAAAGTGCATATGAAGCGTGACCATGAAGGAACACACAAATTCTGATAAATAAAGTCCAGTGAGGACTGCATTAGTCCTAATTATATGTCTTCTTTAGAACACAAAACCTGGTTGCATGTAGTCGGCAGACTTGTAATTTGCAGCAAATAAAACACCACTGTGACAGATCTATAAAATCACACTGTGACATGCAAGAGTTCTGTGCGATCCCATCCACCTTTTGAATTTGGCGCTTACCAGATGGCTATATATAGAGAGCACTGCATATGAAGCCTGCAACTTCCCGGGTAAAAGATGACTGATAGGGCCGATCGGATCAGGAACAATCGCTCAAAAGGAAAGAGGGACCTCCACAACCTCCGCTCCACTCAGAGACATCCAACTAATTAACGGATACCTGCACCCCTGCAGGGGTAACAAGCCTGTAGACCACACTGGGGCTGGATCAGGTATCAGCTGACTCTGGGGTCCAGGCTTAATTCCTCCTCTGCTGGGCTTAGGTAGAGGCACTCAGGTGTGTTGTAATCGATTACAACACACCTGAGTGCCTCTACCTAAGCCCAGCAGAGGAGGAATTAAGCCTGGACCCCAGAGTCAGCTGATACCTGATCCAGCCCCAGTGTGGTCTACAGGCTTGTTACCCCTGCAGGGGTGCAGGTATCCGTTAATTAGTTGGATGTCTCTGAGTGGAGCGGAGGTTGTGGAGGTCCCTCTTTCCTTTTGAGCGATTGTTCCTGATCCGATCGGCCCTATCAGTCATCTTTTACCCGGGAAGTTGCAGGCTTCATATGCAGTGCTCTCTATATATAGCCATCTGGTAAGCGCCAAATTCAAAAGGTGGATGGGATCGCACAGAACTCTTGCATGTCACAGTGTGATTTTATAGATCTGTCACAGTGGTGTTTTATTTGCTGCAAATTACAAGTCTGCCGACTACATGCAACCAGGTTTTGTGTTCTAAAGAAGACATATAATTAGGACTAATGCAGTCCTCACTGGACTTTATTTATCAGAATTTGTGTGTTCCTTCATGGTCACGCTTCATATGCACTTTATCCTTTTTTTGTACAGTAATCGTTTGGTCATTTTGTGTTCTCCCTTTTATTTATTTGTAACTTGTTTTCATTGGCGCAGCTTTATCCATTTGCATGAGTAAACTGTGCCTAGGACCACCTCTTCCAAGTGGTACTGGGCATAGTGAGCTTAACCGTTTTCAGGCATGGTTCAGAGCACTCACACTAAAGAAGTTAACCAGATCAAGAGGTTGGGCCGTGCCCAGATATGGTTCAGAGTGCACTCAGACACCCAAGGTTGGCACATTTGTCTGCCCAGTAGTGAGAAAGGCCCACAACAAACTCTCAAAAAAAAAAAAAAAAAAAAAACGCACACAGTCATGTTTCATAAAAGGATACATTGAAACCTCCGGATTTTCTGGAGTTCAGCTTCCACAGACCTAGGAAAAAAATAAAAAATGTATAAAAAAAAAAAAGGAGCAGCATTAGAACACTAAAATCTTAAACCTCTCATAATTCTGTTATTTTAGGTCTTTGTTATCAGGGTGACTCTAGCTAGCTTAATCGCTTTTTTTAACATTTCTTTTTTTTAATGCTACAAAAGTGATCGACTGCAGCTGGATAATTATTTTATTACATTTTTGGCGCAGAGTCACCACATTTATAGTGATATAAGGCAGATTGGAGTTGCAATTAATACCAAAGATGTTCAGTGGCGTTGAATTCAGGGGTCTGTGCTGTGCAGTTCAGTTCCTTCAAATGACTCAAACCTAGCCTTAAGACCTCTTTCACACTGGGGCCGCCCATGCGTTAGCGCTAAAGAGCAGTTCGTTTTAGCGCCATTTAAGCGATGCTTTTCGGCCGCTAGCAGGGCGCTCTTAACCCCAAAGAACCGCCTGTGTTACGGCGCTCCCAACACGCTTTTCAGGCACTGCCCAATCATTTCAATGGTGCATTTCAAAGATGCTGCTCGCAAGACTTTTCCTTAACGGCCCGCAAGCGCACCGCCTCAGTGTGAAAGACATACTGAAAATGAATGGGAGGCGCTATTTCTAGCGCTAAAACGCATGAAAACCGCCTCAGTGTGAAAGGGGTCTTAGGGAGCTGGCTTTGTGCACAGGGGCACAGTCATGATTAAACATAAAATGTCTTTCCCAATTTATGCCACAGTTTTGGAAGTAGACCATATTCTAAAACCTCTCTGTAGGCTGTAGCATTAACAGTACGCTTCACCGGAAACACCTAAAGTCAAAACTCATCATCTGCATGCTTGTTAAAACATTTGTGATATAGTAATAATGTAAGAGATGGCATTAGCACCAAGTAACTCAAATGAATAGAAGCAGAAGTAAAAAAAATTGCAACCGCCATATTTTTTTATTTTCATGACAAACTTTAAAAAGAGGCCATTTAATACACTTCCATTTTAGGATCCGGAAGGTAGAGTAAATTTTTTTTTTACTTAGTGCCAATTAAGACAACCACTTTAAAATGACCAAGGTTCACTCCAGGAAGAAATGGAGTACTGCCTCATGTACATAATATATGCAGCATTTCCCACCATCACCTACCAATTTTCTGTAACAACCGGAACAGGTATACTTCTCTGAGATCCGTCATCCAGACTTCGGCACCAGGCTACTGCAGGTCTGATGTAGCTGTAAGGAAGAAAGAAAAAAAGAAGAAGGATAAATGTGTAATCAGCCTTGCCGCTGGTTACTATCATGGAGTGTATTTGGTCATCTTAGGTATACCTTGCATACTCTCCAGGACTCTCCAGTTCAACCAGTTTTGATGCACCATTTGGAAACTGCAATCTGCACCATCCGAGATGATTGTGTTTATGAACTAAGGATAAGGGAGATACATTCATGCTGTCTTGTAGCTAAAAAAAAAAAAAAAAAAGGGAAAAGATAAAAAAATAATTTTTTTTTTTTCTTATACAGGCATTATAAACATTTCACACAGTGAAACTCACCTGAACTATGGTGGAAATACTATATAAATTAGTGGTACGCTCATAAACCTGCCCCATCTTCAAAGTTGATTAACTTATTCAACACTGCTTCTTTTCAAGTGTTTAAAGAAATAATTACAAAAAGGTGATCACTCACAGTACATTGGTAGTCAATGTTGGTTGGTAGTGGGCAACAACAAAACAAACAGAACTGTACCAACAGCCCCCAAAAAAACAAACAATGTCAACAGATGCAACAGGGTGTTTCTACAAGAACCTTGTGGCCAAAACTGTATCCACAGAGGACTGGACATCCACCTTGTAGAATCTGGATATGGTATGAAGGGTCCTTTGTGCAAGACTACTTTATCCTTGTGAAGAATGAGGGATGAAAGATGTGATAGCCACCAAGATGGCTACCTTGTGGAGAACCCCAATCCATAAGCCAGAGGTGGGCCGTGCAGCAGGGAGCTGCGACTAAAGGCTAGAGAGCCAAGTATCTAGAAGAGCTGGACAACACAGACTGGTAAGAGGTGTAGTGTGGCACTGCAATTGAAGCTGATTGAGCTTATGAGCCAGGTGGCTCAGCATTTTCCAGTGTTTGTACTATGATGAAGCTAGAGAAGATCCCTGTGTGGGAAGCTTTATTTGGGACCGTTTTGCTTTTTGCCGTTTTAAAACAAGTGGGCTACCAGGCCCTTAAATATTGTTCCTGTCTGCCACGGATTGACTGTATAAAACGCATCTACCATGAGCACTAAACTACTCCATGTCACAATGTTTATATATGCACATTGATGATATTTATTTACAAATATTTTGATTTATAAAAAGGTACCGTAATTTGTTGAACCTTATCAAGGGAATTATTTATATTACGAAATTTGGGGAGCTCTGCACGCTTGTAAGAATTGATATACCGCCAAAGGGGTCTTCAGGGTCTGGGTTCCATAGGGATGGACCATAGCCCTGGAACTACAGTATATAGCACCCTGCAGCTAACTATACATGTGGCACTAAGTGCAGAGTTGAGCGCCCAGGCAGGAACCAGTGCTCAAAGCAACATTACAGGCCATCCCAATGGTGTGCGGCCCGGGAACAGCGCCCAAGGTTTTACCGAAATCGCACCAATCAGTATGAGCTACTTCTATTAGAAGACAGTCAAGTGTTGGTTGCAGAGTTTATTGAAGAATCCAAAGTAAAAACTAGTTGAGCCAAGAAGGAGGAGTTCTCCATTATGGAGAAGAGGTCCACCGCCTTAGGACACTAGAAAGAGAAAAAAAAAAAAATGGAGGACTAACAGAATGGATAGGGTTATATGGAGGATGCTCGGGGAGAGTTTCCTCAAAAGCTATGCCAGTGTGCAATCACCTGAAGGTACCAGACTCTAGCCCAGGGTCTATAAATATCAAGCCTGTATCCTGTACTGTATGAATAAGATAACAACTAGCTGGTCAACTATTCCTGGTTGTTGAAGCCATTAAAAAAAAAAAAAAAAAATTGCCATTTTTTGCTCTATGTATACAGGGCAATTTATTTGCAATTTAAGCGAAGTGAACAATTCCACCTAAACATGTTGCCTCGCCCCCTGGACCCTTTTCGCCCAAGGTGTCTTTGATACAGTCACACAACAGCTCTGGCAGTAGGTTGGCCCCGAATTATGCATTGTACGGCATCAAGTAACATGGCATGGCTTCCTACAGCAATCCCCTGTGTTAATGAAGCCTCCCTTCACCTGAGGGGGTGTCCCCTTGATGCCCTAAGCTCAGAGGAAGTGGGATGGAAGGACTCTGGAAGTGGGACAATTGACTCTGGTGAATCTGCAAAGAACAGCACTAGAGAAATGGAGAATATTCCAGTGAGGGCGGTTTTATTTTAATCATGGCTGTCAAAAAAATAAATAAAAAATAAAACCTCTAACCAGAATGTTAAAAATGTTGCAGATTTTGCTCAATAAATTGCAGCAATAAAATATTTAGTGAACTGCTAATGCTATTCAGGAAACACAAATCTGCAACAAAAAGTCCACCAGATTAGGAGGTTCACTTATTTGAATTGAGCTATATTAAAAAGGAAACCTATAATGCATTAAGGAACTATGATAATTTAGGATTCTACATTTGAAATTCCAATCGTACAATAGTACTTAACCAAAAATATATTATTTTATGCTGTGTAACCCCCCCTCCAAAGCAAGGCTTCCAGGGGAATGCAGTGTGGGTGTATCAGGGATGTAACCTCTTTCGTAAAAACTAGAAAGGGTCATCTAAGTGGCTGGATCCGAGGATCCTTGGCTCAGCATTGAATCACCAAGAGAATTGCACACATCTGACTAGCCTGCTGCACTCAAATAGTTTCAAGGTAAAAAAAGTAACACATGCTGCCATATCTTGTGAATGGTTTTCTATTCTAAGCTCTGGGGCTGAACTGTATAAATAAGCCATCATTCTCATATCTATAGATACATCCGTTTGTGTGCAGAAATGTACAATTTCAAAACTACACAAATTTTAACCACTTGCTTACTGGGCACTTATAACCCCCTTCCTGTCCAGGCCATTTTTTTAGCTTTCAGCGCTGTCACACTTCGAATGACAATTGCGTGGTCATACAACACTGTGCTCATATGAACTTTTTATCTTTTTTTAAAAGACAGATAGAGCTTTCTTTTGGTAGTATTTAAATCACCAATGTTTTTTTTTTTTTTTTATCTTTTGCTAAAAACAAACAAAAAGCTGGGGTGTTAAAAAAATAAAAAATAAATAAATACTTTTATGCGGCATACACACGGTCGGAATTTCCGATGGAAACAGTCCGATGGGAGCTTTTCATCGGATTTTCCGACCGTGTGTATGCCCAATGGTCTTTTTCTGTCAGAATTTCCAACGGACTTTGCATTGAGAACCTGTTCTCAATTTTTCCGACGGAAAACCTTTCTATCGGATTTTCCGATCGTGTGTATGCAATTCCGACACGCAAAATTCTGACGCATGCTCGGAAGCATTAAACTTCCCTTTTATAGTGCTGTCGAACGTGTTTTATGCCGCTGTGTTATTGACCGTCGGAATTTGGTGTGTGATCGTGTGTAGGCAACACAGCTTGAGCGGAATTCCGTCGGAAAAACCGTCAGAGTTTTTTCCGACGAGAATTCCGATCGTGTGTACGCGGCATTAGTTTCTGTTAAGATTTTGCAAACAAATAATTTTTCTCTCTTTCACTAATGTGCTTGATAAGGTTGCAGTGATGGGCACTGAATAGCTGCACTGATGGGCACCGATAATCAGTGCCCATGTCCCCTTTTAGGATTGCCGGTTCTCGCTGTGACAGCATGTGAGGAAAGTGCGACAGACTCACCCAGGACAGAGGATTTCGGAGAGGACTGAATGCCAGCCTCTTGCCTTGCGATTATGGTCCCTGGCATTTGGGGGAACAGTTCTCTTTGTGAGCTGTATGCCTGGTGACCCCTGAGGTGGTGTTACTTTGGAGTCAGGTCAAGACACAGACTCTGGATATGTATATGCCATATTAGCAATAGTGACTGAATCATACTGTGGGGACACAAACTGTATCATCAACTCCAGCCACCGGTCTGTTGTCTTGTATAATGTAAATGAGTCTAGTCTGGCTTGACACAGCTTCTAAGAGTATTTAACTTATTGTTGTTTGTGCTAATTAACCCTGCAATTGAATGAAGGAGTCCAGTGTTGATTTAGATAATTAGCTCAGGTTAATTCTGTTTCTGGCTACAGTTGTATTGTTAGAGTAATATGAGCAGGAGGGGGGGGGGGACCTCCTCTTCTACTGTATTATAAATACTTGTCATTTTGGTTTTAATAAATCAGTCCATGTCAGCAGTGAAACAAGTCTCGTCTTGTTTTGTGCTTGGGAGCGGTTGGAATATCTGATCTCTATATTCAGACTGGGAGGAAGTGGTATATGACGATAGCACTCAATCGGAGCGTAGGGACATTTCGTCACAGAAAGTACTGCCGATAACTGGCAAGTCAGTTTACACTATGATCAGCTGTGATTGGACACAGCTGATCACATGATAAAGGGCCGCTGCAATCAGAGCATGCTGTAGGTGTACCCAAGGTGAGTGGTTCCGGAAGGACGACCATGGATGCCCTCCCAGAACAGAGCCGTGCTGTAGTTGTCTTTCCGCTGTAGCTCAGTAAGGAAGTGGTTACTGATGATTAGCACAGCCCAAATGCTTTTATGACAGCTGTATGAACTAAAAATGTATAATCATTTTAAAATATTCAACCTATTGTATTGATGTGCTATTCTAAGAACAATCATGCCTTTATGGAACCATGTACAAAAACAGTAATTCTGCCTATAACTGATAGCAGTACACAGAATAAGTAGTAACATGCTAACCAGTGAAACAAGATATTACATCATAAAAAAAATTATTATTGTATTAAAAAATATCACATCAAATAAATAAAGAGATTTACCTCTTGTTCTTTATTAAAATTAGTAAAGTCCCAAATCATGAATAAAATTGCACCATCCAAGAAGTTGCCAAGAACCAGATTGTCAGAATAAACAGCAAACTTTCCTTTGTCCGGCATGAAACATTGTTCCAGCAGAACTGGCACAGTGACGCCAGTATCAGCCCCAGAGTCCTGCAATGAGAGGGAGGTTTATATATTAAATTTGCATAACCAGTCATTTGTGAACAACAGCTATAATATTTAGAATATACTTGCACCAAAAAAGGGAGTAGGCTGGAATACTATGCTTGTGCCTGTAGGCACCATGACAGAAGACAGTGTGGAAATACACTGTGTGGGCAATGGTCTGTGGACAGCTAACCATCACACGTATATAATCTTGTTAGACATCCCACCACAAAGCAATGGGACTGAAAATAGCTTTGCATTCCCCCCCCCCCCCCCAACAATTGGTCAACCTAATAGAGCAATTTTAGTTAAGAATAAATATCACATTTATGAAATGCCCCACCGGGACCCCTTAAAAGGATTGAAAACAGCAGAGTTTAATGGAAACTAAGGATTTTGGGTCAGTTTTATTTTACATCTTCTTATACAGTTTAAAACTGTATAAAATAATATATACATAATCTTTTGTATTGCAAATATACATTTAATATAGGACAATAGACACATTCAGTTGTGGTTCGAATTTCAGCATGAGCTATTGTGCTCTGTAACTGAAAGTATTTAAACAGAACGGAAATTTGCAGAAAAGGAGCAAAGTGATCTACTTGAGGAATATGAAATTATAAAATATTCATATGCAATATTTTATCCTTATTTGACCCAAACAAATAAAGAAATGTATATAAAAACACTAGCTCCCCACCCAAGGGTTGACTTATTGGCTGAATAGATTTTTTTTATTTTATTTAATTATGCGATTAAAACTGAACCCTGGGAACAAAAATGCCTGTCATTTGTGGAAAGGTAATTTTTTTAGCTTTTATATTTCTTCATATTTTTATAAAACAGTTTGCTCCCCACTATGAAATCTTTGTCTGTTTCCGTATAGTAGGACCAGTGGATGCTGTGTCCATTATTTCCCTGGCCACTGGTCTTGTAATATGCCCTGTGTATTTTTTTATTTTTTTTTAGTGAGTGGCAACGCAAATAAGTTGCTGCTCAATGTAGAGGGTAAACATAGCATCTCCGATTCTGGTCTGACCCAACCACTAACACTGCATCGTTTGATTGACAGGCCAAAAGACCCTTGGTCCATCATGCCCACCCTCTCTGGCAGGCTATGCAAATGAGGAGACGATGGCTCGTCTGAGATCCATCCTCAAGGTCCCCAATTCAAGGTCCCCAACGGTCAGCAATTCTATTGCACAAAATATGGAATTACTTGTCAGAAAAGGAATTTTAACATGCCTGTAAATTCCCTATCAGGCTTCATATTCATAGAGCCTGGGTTATAGGCTTGACACCTGGTACCCCCCTATGATTGATGTAGGGCACAGCTGTACTGTTGTCTGTTTGCACCCTGATTGGTTGTCCCTGAAGAAGGGAGGTCCAGTAGTGTAGAGCCATTATTATTGCCCTGAGCACCAAGATAGTGAGGGGAAATTTGGATTCATTGGGTGACCAAGTTCCCTGACCTGTGAGAGATTAGAGCACACCTCCCCGGCCTAAGAGACTGGTGTCTTATTACCTACACATACAAAAATTACATTTAAATCCTGCAAGGCTATTTAAAAATACCTGAACACATTCAAAATATGGGGATTTGGTCACACTATATGGTGTGACCAGGTTTTTAAATAGCCTTGCAAGATTTAAACATCATTTTTTTTGTATGCGTGCGCTATAATCTATTTTGTTCCATTTATGGTCTTCTAGCAGCACCATCTTTAATGCAAATGCATTTTTTTTTTTTTTTAAGGTGTGCCCCCCCACGATTATCAAGCCCATGTCTTGTACTGTATGATTAACATAAGTTTTTGTTCAGCTGCAAGCATTGTATATAGGAAAAACCTCATGCAAATTAACTATATTAAAAACTTTCTAAAGATTCAAATGAATGCATGTACAATACACGGCAAACAGCATGCAAATATGTTTAGAGGTGAGCATTTTCTGTGACAATTTACATTGTGGAAAGGAAATTGGTTAGTCTAATAAGCATGAAAATAAAATGTTCAACAGATGGGTTACCATACCATTTTCCAGCAGCAGGAGTAAGAAAGGGAGTTCAGACTAAGCTTCTTACTGCAACAGAGTTCCAGAAACCTACAGAGCAGGGGAACAGACGGGAAATATGAAGCCCTGGAAGTTTACTACAGAAAGATTGGCTGCAGACAAATACAATGATTTCAGGTAACTGCTAAATCTGTCCAGGAAATGGTGTGACCCTGCCAAGTCAAAACGTCTGTCCACTTTACCTTATATAAATACTACAATAATGGATTAAAAGGTGCCACTAGGATTTATTGAGCCAGTATACAAAATAATGCTTGGGACATAGTTGGACCTACTTAACAGATGTGCATGATGTTTAAATGCAAAATTATTGCATGTTTGACTGAAGCATGACCTAAGAGAACCTGTTATCAGGGTCAAATTTCTGCACAGTCAACACAGGCCATTGGGGTCACCAGGTCGTCACCCACATAATGTTGCTGACTATAAGGCCTCATGCACCCTGGATGTTTTTACATCTGCTGTTTTTGACGTCAGACATTTTATTCTACAGCCAATAAGCTCCGCAGAATCCTATGCATCCATGCACACACATGGGCGTCCGAAGGTAGGGGCAGGGGGGGTCAAATGCCCCCCCCCCTGGAATCAGGGATCGGATCATTCAGCACAGTGGCTATGGGGGGGGCGGGCAGCCAGTGGGGTGACACCATCAAGATGCTGTCAAGCCCCCCAATCAGTGTAGTGCGACTACAGGCTCTTTTCCCTGCTCAGTCCAGCAGAGAACTCTGCGGCGCTGTGTCAGAAGAAAGGCGAGCTGCAGGCTGTAAGAGGTTTACCCCCCCTTTCTCCTGCAGGTTCCCCACCCAGCTTCCTGCCTGCTCCATTCCTTCCCCATTGGCCATAACCGAGGGCCAATCAAAAGAAGACTAGGAGAGGAGAGCATCATAGGACATGTAGTCCTGAAGATTGGCGGCCCCATTTTCCACAGGGAGGAGGCTACAGCTCGACCGAGAGAGATTGAGAGACTGCAGCCTGGAAAAAAGCTGAGGGAGTGAGCACTACAGGACAAAGAAAGAGGAGTGCGCTGGGCAGAAGCCAGAGAGGGAGCCATGCTACCCAGCGCCACCAGAGGTAGACACACGCTACCCAGCGCCCCCAGAGAGAGACACGCACCCCAGAGCACACCAGCACCCCCAGAGAGAGAAAAAGCCACTGTCCAGGTACAGACATGCTACACTGACCAGAATCGCCCCAGGGAACCCAGAGTGAGCGATCGTCCAGCCGGAGGGATCACTGCTGTAGTTTTGCTGGGTCTGGTAAGAGGGCCTGTTGGCCATTATCCATTAACTTATCCTAGGGACTGTACTACTCCTGCTGTCTCTGACCATGACAATGTCATAATGACATTGTCGAAAAGGGGTGGCGCATGGGTGACCCAGATAAAAAGTTCTGCGGACGCCCATGTGCACATATAGGCTGTTATCAGCAGGTTTTGGCAGGGGTGTTTTCTGGCTGGAAAAACCCCCAGAACTAGTGTGGTTTGAGAGGAGATTTTCCAGCTGTAAAACAGCTCCAACAAAAAAGCTTAAAACAACCTAAAAATGCTGAAAAACATGGCTATGCAGCGTTTGAGCCATAAGCTTTTATGGGAGTATTTTTTATTTTTTTTGTAAAAATGCTGAAAAACTCTCTACAGCTAATGTTACTGGCTTTTCCATAACATCCAGTGTGCATGAGGCCTTAGTAATACATTCTTGTATATAATAAAAGGTTTCAGACTGTTCTGCCTGCCAGTACTAGTGATGAGCATGGCTTTTGTCATTGACCTGATATGGACATGTGCCCATATTAGGTCAATGGTCACAATCATCCCCATCCTCAAGGGCTTGGCTATAACAGCTGACTTTTGAGTTCAGACCAAAATCGGAGCTAAAATGCAAGCTAATCCTCCAAAGCTCATCTTTAGCCAGTACTATCTAGCTGGGTCATTATAGCTGCCTCTGTACTTTTATTTTTGAGGAATAATGTCTTACATACTTACAGTTCACCCAATAATAATATCCATACACCTGAAACCAAACTGCTAACAGAGTAAGGAAACAATTCACCCATTATTTTTAGTTCTAGATATACTGATGCAGACAGGAGAAACCATCTCCCTTAGACCTCTCCACTATCTCAGAGTGCCTTGTCTGGCTCTGACTTAAAATTAAAAAGGAGTTGTAAACCCTCTTGGTGCATTCTATGCTGCAACTGTCCCCAGAGCCCCCTTTTTTCTTAGCTTAACCCGAATGTTCTAGTGACAAGGACGAGCCCAGCCGCTGTCTTGGGTCTTCATTGGATAGATTGATAGCAGCAGGAGCCATTGGCTCCCGCTGCTGTCAATCAAATCCAGTGACAAAGGGAGCCGGGGGTGGAGCAGAGTCCTGCTGTCTTGGTCAATAGATGCAGCAGGACTCGGGAGTAAATAAAAAAATAAATAAAAAATATTCAGTGAAAACAAAATCCAGTTCTCTGGACTGCTGTTTGAACCAAGCACCAACCTTTTAGCTTGAGAAAGGATGGAACGGACTGAATACAAAGCTCTCGGCTTGTCTGGAGGCAGGTCTCTGACAGTATACAGCCGGTCTTCTACCTATAAAACATAGAACAAAATTGAAGTTAGTTAAATTGAAACCCTTGGCCAGACATGTGGGCCAACCTAGAAGCTTATCCTGTATCGTCCATTAAAGTGGTTGTAAACCTCAGACATTAAATATGAACACAGCATATCCCTCTATAGTGTGTACCCGTCTCAATTAAAAGTACTAAGTGCCATTTCTGTCTGCTGCTTTCATCCTCCGTTAGAAAGGAAGCGTCACTTCTGACAAGTTTTCCTGACACCAAGAGAAAAATGGTGACAGGGAGGAACCTCCAACAGATTGACAGCCTCAGCTCTGTTCCTGTGAGCTGTGTAAGGGGGGGGGGGTCTCTTCCCTCCAATCAGCTCTCAGACCTCTCCTTACTGAGGTCTGCAGAGTGCAACTTCAGCTCTCAGCCCCTTTTCTGAGCTCTCAGACAAGGTTATAAATTCTGGACTTTGAACAGATGTAAAGAGAAGACTGCGGATAGATCGATTGTCCTCTCTGTATCACCTGAGGCTAGTCCCTTCACTGGGTATACATAAAGATTTACAACCACTTAAATGTGACTAACATCTTGTGCCTCCCCCTGCGCCAAGACAAAACCTCCACAGTCCTATTACTGTCTATTCTTTGAAGACTTGTGATAGTGTGAAATATTCAGGTAAACTGCCATTCCCTGACATGCCCCACCCAACCATCATGGAAAACACCTGGTTCATACCTGGTTTGGAACTACCAAGCCTTTTAAACATCCTACTCAGCAAAATGGGAGCATAGAAAATGTTTCCTCTCCTGAAAAGTCTAATGCCCTGTACATGGTCGGAATGTCCTATCGGACCATGTTGTCGGAAATTCCGACCGTGTGTGGGCTCCATCAGACTTTTTCCGTCTGAATTTCCGACGGACAAAGTTTGAGATCCTGCTCTCAAATTTTCCGTCAACAAAGTCCTATCGGACTTTTTCCGATCGTGTGTAGCGAATTCCGACGGACAAAGTGCCACGCATGCTCAGATCAAATTACAAGACCAAAGCTATTGGCTACTAGCCTCTACGTAGTTCCGTTGTACGCAACGAACGTCACCACGTTCAGAATGATCGGATTTTCCGACAACTTTGTCCGACCGTGTGTATGCAACACCAGTGTCTGACAAAATCCGTCGGAAAAAAAATCAGACGGATTTTGTGGTCGGAATTTCCGACCCTGTGTACGGGGCATTAGACTAATGAAATGCATTGGCCAGGAATAAGCAATGTGACATCATAATGCACACAGATTGCTGTACCTCTATTTATGGGGTATATTCTTTATCTGGGACCTGATGATGGGATGAGTAGATCAGGTCTGAATGGCTTTGGACAAGTCTACTGTATTTTGACTTATAATATAAGTGGTCAACAGAATCTGAGTACACCGGAATAAGGAGAGTGGTTAAAAAACAAAAATAAAATAACGAACACGCCACGACATTGGGATTGATTTACTAAAAAAGGCAAATAGACTGTGCACTGGTACTGTATATCCAAACCAGAAGACTAAATAATGTAAAATGTTTAAATAAATTGTTTGATGCAAATATTTGTCAAAAATTATCATTCAAGCCAATAATGTGCCAAAAGCGTCAGTGCCTAAAAGTGCAATCCGTGACTTCATGAAAATATTAGACATTTAAACGAAAAAGTCCATTGTAAAGTGCAAAAAAAGTGATTGATCTATATATCAATTACATCCTCTCAGACGATCCCCAGTGCTCTAAAAGCGACAGTGCAGTGCTATTAAACTTAAATTCACTCCATGTGCGCTGTGCCCCAATTGGTCCAGATTTGCCAAATGTAGTTGACCTCCTATAGCTTATGCCAAAAGAAAGCTTTCAAAAGCTCCGCTGTGTGCGTTTAAGTGTTCCTTAATGCGGTCTCCTTTTACACAGGCCAGTCTTGGAGTTAACATGTGTATAAAGCAGAGAGGGATATCATTGCACAAAAACATCTTTATTAAAACACAATTCACACATAAAAATTCTACTCACATTGTTTGGTGCCTCCCCGACACCCAGGGATCATCTGCCAGTAATATATTTAAAAATGCTGCTGACCGTCGCTCTGGGGGTGGCAGCTGATATTGTCCATGTATGAACTTCTATACTGGAGATAACGGCTCGCCCCTACTCGTACGGGTTTCGTCTCTTAATTAGGCATCAGGAGGCAGGGTTTTTTGTTTGAGCCTAGGTCCACACTGTAGCGATGCAGGAACCAGCACGATTATAGCGCCGATTTCCACATCGCAACTCTCCCGCAGGCAGTTCACACTGCCCTTTGCAAACTGCTGTGGGTGTCACTACAATGTTAATGACACCCCAGATCAGTTCACAGATCGCAGAGCAAACTATGAACACACACAGGAATCAAATTTGCTTCGGTTGAGAACAGCCATGCGATCCGATTACAGTGCGGGGAAAAAATGAAAAAAAAAAAATAAAACAGCCCCTACACTATTTTACTGCGAATCCAATTTGAGTTCAGCCATACAACTGTATTGCTAAACTCTCATTGCACAGACATCGCATGCGATCGGCACCACAGTGCGGGTGCGACTCAAATGCGATGTCTGTGTTCGTACAAGTGTGAACCCAGGCTAAATGTTTAATATTATTTTCATGAATTCACAGATCGCACGTTTGCATTTCAGGTCACGTCTTTATTGTACTTTGTTGTAATACAACCATGATGTATAACCTTGTGAATATGCATGGACCCCACCTTGTTTTGTTTGTATGAAAAACCTTAGTAAAGAATAAATAAAAACACCCGAACCCCTTTTGATAAATGAATCATATAATTTTTTTTTTTTTTTTAAATATAATGCTAAAAGTTAGCTGCATCTGCTATACTCCTGATGTTAAAAAAAAAAAAAGGGGGAGGGGTTTAGAGGACAATAAAGCACAGGCAGCATGTAGCCCAAGTCTCACATTTCCTGCAGAAGTATCCATAATAACAAGCAAACATTGCAGCAAGGAGAGGGAGACACCCTCTGCAGCAGAGCTCTGGCTGTAGAGTCCCAGAAAGTGATAAATGATTAGACCCGACGTTTTAAAATATTCTTCATGGAAGTGCACCTGTTATATTACCTGTCCTATTTCTTTATTAACAAAACAATGCTTGAAATATTTTCCGAGGTGCTCTGCTTCAGAACGGAAAACAGATCCATCTCCTGGGTATATTTCCACTGAAAGAGTGCCATCCATATTGAACCTAAAATAGATGATCGCATTTTAATTTAAACCATGATAATGAGAAGAATGCAGCTTAAAAGTATACAAGTGATGTTATGTACTTAATTTTAGAGCTCTACAGAGCACTACAGTATTAAAGGGCCACTCTTCATAAAGAACATATATTTCAGTTATTGACAAATGCTGCTGGTTTGACTCTCTGGCTTCTAGACAAGATCCCCTATTAGAGGCCTTCCATTAAGCCCTGTACACGATCAGAAAAAACCCTTTGGGTCCTTTCACATGGGCTTGTCTGTTTGACAGACTCCACTTGCTCAGCAGGGGATCACTCTGTTAAAGTGGAAGTAAACCCTTCTATCGTTTTCAGCCAAGGAAGCTGCCATCTTTGCCTCTGTTTAATCTTCAACTGCCACAGTGCTGCACATGTGATCCGTTATGACACCAGCCATTGGATGGTTTGACTGTTTGGTTGAGAGTCCTCGGAGGGGTATTTAACAACCCATACATCTTTGAGATCACCGAGGCATTGGCTCCTTCTCATTGCAATATTGTTTGAACGTAGTTAATTGTCGTTCATAATTAGCCGCTGACCCCAGAGATCCCAAAAAATTTTGTAATTGTAGTGCTCGCCATACATTTATTCCAAATGGGACCCCCTGGTTGTATCAAGGCCTCTGTTGGTGGGCCACTCCCCATTTTGGATAAAGTGTGAGACTTGAAAATTCCCTCTCCCATAATTTTTTTAAATACCCCTACCTCTATACCTGGTGAGATCCCCGGGTTACCCAATACAGGGAACAATGGTGATTTTTTGGACGAAATTTTTGGGTCCGACGTACGGTAGCCCCGATGCGTATTGTAGTCCCTATATGAGGGGTGCTTCCTAACAGAGTTCGGTAATGTATCATAGCACCAAAGTGCCCTACCTAAGGGGGGTCGGCGCTAGACTGTTGTTCCAGATCACTACCCACAACTTTGAGTTCTCCCATGTTGTGCACCAATCCCACCACCCTCCCAAGGTGACGCTTGATAGTATTTCCCTATGTCTGGAACGGCTATTCCACCAGTAACACCTGGGCAACCATCATGATACCTCTTCCCAACCTTGGTCTTTTCTTCGCCCATATAAATTTTGTAAAAAGAGACCAATTTGGCGAAGAAACACCCCTGGGATAGCAATTGGTAAGGCTTGAAATCGATACAAAAATTTAGGTAAAATACACATCTTAACAATGTTGCATCGGCCGGAACCATGAATGCTATACCTGATACATTTATAACCAATAACTGCCTCACTGATTTGGTATAAGGCATGAAAATTCACCTTTAAAAGTCGTTCCTATATCTTGTGCACTATTGTGCCCAGGTAACTTACGCCGCCGTAACCCCATTTGAAAACTTAAAATTTAGTTTTAATTCATATTAACGAGTTGTGGTTTGCAAACGCCACTCCCATCGCTTCTGATTTAGTATAATTTAAAAAAATAAATTCCATAGGTTTACAAACTCCTTCATAAGATTGGGAATCGAGGATATGAGGAACAGACAGGAGAACAACAAGTCGTCCGCGTAGGCTGAGATTTTATAATACACGGTCTCCTATTTTTTAGGCCCTGAAAAATCTGGTTCTCGTGCCTTATTTTATTAACAAGGGCTCTACCGACAGAGTAAACAGCAAGGTGAAAGGGGGCAACCCTGTCGTGTACCATTTGAAATTTTGAAGGGTTAGAAATATTCCATTCACTTTTATACCTCCGCTTTTGGGAAAGTATATTACGCACATAATCCACTGAATCATTTGCCTCCCCCATGCCAACATGCTTCCAGTACTTTTTCAAAACAAGAAGGAACCATCTCACCCCTGTCAAATTCCTTTCTCCGCGTCAGTACGCCCGAAGACACAAGGAGTAACTTGTCTTATTAGGGGCATGTGGACCAAAATGAGTACTTTATTAGTATTAACCCCTCGCCTCCCGCGAGGGGAATAAACCCCTAACCTGATCCAGGTCCACCCACTGACTAGAGCATTGTGGCTGAATATCCGTAGTGCCTACAATCTTAGTAAAAAGCTTCAAATCTTGACCTTTAGCAGAGAAATCGGCCTTTAACTGCCGAGCATTCCCGACATGGAGTCTTATCCCCCTCCTTCGGGATCACCGTGATATATGCCAAAAAGTGTATCCGGTGGGAATGCGGCATTTTGACCTAAGGCATTAAAGACCCTCCCTAATTGGTTGCTTAGCTGTGATAGAATTTTTTGTAGTATTGTAAAGTGCAGCCATCCGGGCCAGGGGCCTTCCTGGCTTCACCATTTTTATCACTGTATTCAATTCCTCCACCGAAATAGGGGCTTCCAATTTATCACGTTCTAAGGATGATAACCTTGAGAGTCTTGCGGAGGGAGAGATACTCCTCCAATACCGCTGCAGACGTCTGCGTTGGTTTCAAGTTATAAAGTGAAGAGTAGTATTCTCCAAATGTCTAAGCTATCCCCTTAGGCTGGGAAACCAATTGGCCATTCTTCCCTTTTATTTGAGGTATATATGTTGACATGCTTTTTTCTTTGAGTTTACCCGCTAGCAATTTAGTACATTTATCTCCTAGTTCGTAGGTTGACTTCCTGCCTTTTTGTATTATTGCTTTAGCTTTAAACCGCAAAATATCTGTGACCTGTCGTCTCAAATGATCCAGGTCTCTACCAATAGAGGGTACCTGCGTCCTCTTGTGTTGAATTTCCAGGTCATGAATTTCCTGTAAAAGTTTTGTCACTAGTTTTTCTCTCTCTTTCTTTAATTTAGAACCGTATCTGTTGTAGCCAGTTTTCAATCCATGTACTCACCCTATGGTCCATGCCAACGTTTATGGAGAAATGCTTTTGCAAAATCCAGATACACCACGTCTACGGGCCTTCCTTTAGATGGCAGCTCACCTCCTCATAGAAGGTTAATAGATTGGTTTGGCGAGAACGATTCTTCATGAATCCATGCTGATTAGTGATAATGATACCATTTTTATTACTAAAATCTTGTATATAGTCTCTTATCATCCCCTCCAAGTCCGGTTTCCGATAATAGTGGTCTCTGTGGCGCTGCTTTCCGGAGCCGTCGGCAGCGGTGGAGGCGATCGGATGTTCTTCCATGCTGGGTATGGAGACGAGTGAGGGGCGGAACCGATGTCAATACTTCACTTCCGCCCAGAGCTCTTAAAGGGCAATTCTTTATTTTTTTATACTTTTGCATTTCAGTGTAAATATGAGATCTGAAGTCTTTTTGACCCCACATATCATATTTAAGAGTTCCTGTCATGCTTTTTTTTTTTTCCTATTACAAAGGATGTTTACATCCCTTGTAATAGGAATAAAAGTGACACAATTTAAAAGATCAGTGTAAAATTTTTTAATAAAAGGTAAAATTAATTTTAAAAAATGTAAACGTGCCCCGCCCCACCCCACCATGCTCGCGTGCAGAAGCGAACGCATACGTGAGTAGTGCCCGCATATGAAAACAGTGTTCAAACCACACATTTTAGGTATCGCTGCGATCGGTAGAGTGAGAGCAATAATTCTATCCCTAGACCTCCTCTGTAACTCAAAACATGCAACCTGTAGATTTTTTTAAATGTCGCCTATGGAAATTTATAAGGGTAAATGTTTGTCGCCATTCCACGAACGGGTGCAATTTTGAAGTGTGGCATGTTGGGTATCAATTTACTCTTTGTAACATTCTTTCACAATATTAAAAAAAAAATTGGCCTAACTTTACTGTTGTCTTTTTTTTTTTATTCAAAAAAGTGTATTTTTTCCAAAAAAAGTGTATTTTTTCCAAAAAAAGTGTGCGTGTAAGACCGCTGCACAAATACGGTGTGACAGAAAGTATTGCAACAACCTCCATTTTATTCTCTAGGGCGTTAGAATAAAAAAGAAATAATGTTTTAGGGTTCTAAGTAATTTTCTAGCAAAAAAACTGTTTCAGAAACAAATCTCAGAAAGAGGCTCAGTCTTTAAGTGGCTGAGTGGATTTCTCTGTTATGTATTAGGTTGTTCCTGTCCTTCCCTGAGGCAATGGAAAGGGCTCTGTTAATATGCCACTTCTGGTGGCCTCTATTGCTTAGTCATTTTGCAATGTTAAAACATTCTTACACAGCATAGTAAACAGAAACACCAATTAAAATTAACATAACCAGATCCCTAATATGTTTCAAAGGGAGATTATCCCCCTATCCGAGTCTTTCCCTCCTAGAGCCTAATGCACACGTTCCGATTATCGGATGATAAAAATCGCTTTTGGATTGATCGTTCGATAATCTGATCGTTATTACACAGCTTTCAACAGCCGATCCCGACAGTCCGTCCAACAAAATCCGAAGGGACAAACATGAACACTTTGCTCGGACGACAGCCCATCGTACGACAATTGTTTAAAGAGGAAGTAAACCCTCTCTAATAATAAAAAAAAAGAAAACACCCTGCAGGACAAAGGCATGAGCTAGTATGCATAGCATACTAGCTCATTATGAATTACTTACCTGAGATCAAAGCGACCCTCGTTCACCTCCTCCGTAACGACAGCCCATCGTACGACAATTGTTTAAAAGAGAAGTAAACATTGGTGCCCGTTTTTAGGAAAATATCTCCTTAATAATTAAAAAAAAAAATGACCACTGGGCACTTAAACCCCCTTCCTAACCAGACCAATTTTCAGCTTTCGGTGCTCTCACATTTTGAATGACAATTACTCAGTCATACAACACTGTACCCATATGAAATTTTTGTCCTTTTTTTTTTCACACAAATAGAGCTTTCTTTTGGTGGTATTTAATCACCGTTGGGTTTTTTTTTTTTTTTGCGCTATAAAAGAAAAAAAAAGACTGAAAATTCTGTAAAAAAAATAAAAAATTTTTCTTTTTTTCTGTTATAAAATTTAGCAAATTTGTAATTTTTTTCTTGATAAATTTTGGCCAAAATTTATACTGCTACATATCTTTGGTAAAAATAAGTACAAATTGGTGTATATTATTTGGTCTTTGTGAAAGTTATAGAGTCCACAAGCTATGGTGCCAATATCTGAAAATTGATCACACCTGAAGTACTGACGGCCTATCTCATTTCTTGAGACCCTAACATGCCAGAAAAGTACAAATACCCCCCAAATGACCCCTTTTTGGAAAGAAGACATTCCAAGGTATTTAGAAAGAGGCATGGTGAGTTTTTTTTTGAAGTTGTAATTTTTTCCCACAATTCTTTGCAAAATCAAGACTTCTTTTTTTTTTTTTTAAACAAAATTATCATATTAGCAGGTTATTTCTCACACACAGCATATGCATACCACAAATTACACCCCCAAAACACATTCTGCTATTACTCCCGAGTATGGCGATACCACATGTGTGAGACTTTTACACAGCGTGGCCACATACAGAGGCCAACATGCAGGGAGCACCTTCAGGCGTTCTGGAGCACCCAGGCCAATTCTGACATTTCTCTCCTACATGTAAAAATCATCATTTATTTGCTAGAAAATTACATAGAACCCCAAAACATTATATATGTTTTTTTTTTTAGCAAAGACCCTAGAGAATACAATGGCGGTCGTTGCAACTTTTTATCTACACGGTACTTGCGCAGCAATTTTTCTAACGCATTTTTTTTTGAAAAAAAAAACAGTTTTGTGCTTTAAAAAAAAAAAAAAAAAAAAAAAAAAACGTAAAGTTAGCCCAATGTTTTTGCATAATGTGAAAGATGAAGTTACGCTGAGTAAATAGATACCTAACATGTCACCCTTCAAAATTGCACACACTCGTGGAATGGCGCCAAACTTCGCTACTTAAAAATCCCCATAGGCGACGCTATAAATTTTTTTACTGGTTACATGTTTTGAGTTACAGAGGAGGTCTAGGGCCAAAATTATTGCTCTCGCTCTAACGTTCGCAGCGATACCTCACATGTGTGGTTTGAACACCATTTCATATGTGGTTGGGACTTACATATGTGTTTGCTTCTGCATGCGAGCACACAGGGACAGGGGCGCTTTAAAAAAAATTTTTTTTTTTTATTTTTTCATTTTACTTTATTTATTTTTTTAGTTTGACACTTTTTTTCCCAAAAATAATTTTTTTTGATCACTTTTATTCCTATTACAAGGAATGTAAACATCCCTTGTAATATTAATATGGCATGACAGGTCCTCTATACAGTGAGAGATGGGGTCAATAAGACCCCACATCTCACCTCTAGGCTGGAAAGCCTGAAATAAAAAAAAAAAAAAAACGATTCTGGCTTCAATCGTAGCGGTGAGTCGGTACGATCAAGCAGTGGAACAGCCGTTATGATCATTCTTATGGTGTAGGGAATCGCCGGCTGAAAAAGCTGATATCTGAATGATGCCTGTAGCTGCAGGCATCATTCAGATATCCCCGCACAAAGTCAAGGACGTCATATGACGGCCGGCAGGCGGGAAGTGGTTAAAACATTTTTTTTTTTTTTTTTTTTTTTACAAAGTTGTCCATTTATACATTATTTCTAACACATAGCATGTACATACCAAAAATGACACCCCAAAATAGATTCTCCTACTCCTCCTGAGTACGGCGATACCACATGTGTGAGACTCCCACAGCCTGGCCACATACAGAGGCCGAGTATGTCCGAGCATGGCTGGGTATCGCCGAGTATGGCGGGGTACGGCTGGGTATCACCAAGTATGGCCGGGTATGGCTGGGTATCTCCAAGTATGGCTGGGTATCACCGAGTATTGCAGAGTATGGCAGGGTATTGCAGGTTATGGCAGGGTATTGCAGGTTATGGCAGGGTATGGCTGAGCATGGAGGGATGCCTGAGCATGGATGGATGGCTGGATGGCTAGATGTGACTGCAATTGTCACAGAGCAGCGCTGTGGGCACTACAGATCCAGCCCACAGCGCTGCTGCCATCCGATCTCTCCCCCCCCTCTCCTCTCACACTGTACAGATCGGTACACAGAGAGGAGAGAGGAACCGGCGTCATGACATGACGCCGGTTTGTTTACAAGTGATCGCTCCGTCATTTGACGGAGCGATCACGGCAGTAGTTGTAATTCCGATGTCCTTGCCCCCCCCTCCAAAAAGCAAGTTCCCCCCGCCGGATAATGACCCCTGTAATGCGCGTTGGCACAGCGCATGCGGCAGTACGAAGGACAAACGTAGCTATACAAAAACTGCCCCGAACCTAAAACACTCTGAGTGCCACTCTATTCAACCGCAAAGTTATCGAGGCAAGGGGCGTCTATCGTGTATCTATCGCATTTATTATTTTGTTATATAACGACGCTGCCTGCCCATGTAATTTAAACAATTCGCCCTCTTCTGTATCCCTTCCGCCCCTTACATACGATATAAATAATAATCAATAGACACGCCCCCTTGCTTACACGCTAGCTATAACAGATCTGCCCCAGGTTAGAGTACTAAGTAGCAGCAGTGCCCCCTTAGGAATTGACCGCGATATTTAAACAGTAATAATAGAATGTGGCCCCTTGCTTACAGAAATACTAGAAACCCGCCCCCTTAGTTCATGTATATAATATTAAAAAAAAATTCAGTTACTTTGCTGCTAACTAATTACTTTTCCAATGTAGTAACCGAGTTACCTAACGCAATTACTGTGTGGGAGAAGAAATTTTTAATTTAAAACAATTAACTTTTTTTAAAGTAAGATTTGACCAACACTGCTCATAACTAAAGTACCTCCCAACTTTCTGAGATGGAATAGGAGGACATCCTATAAGCAAAAGTATGCATAATAGGCAGCGCCCCCATGCCATGCCCCTTACAAAGAGAATTAATATGCAAAAAATGGTTCAACAACCCAACAAGCTTTTCTTTCTATCACTACTATTTCCTTTAATTGAGCTTGTGAAATGTATAAATGCAGCAATTTTCGCATTTAGATGATAATGGTTTTCGCGCTGGGAAAACACTTATTGATGATAGAATAAAGTGCGTTTTATAATACAGGTATCGAACCATTAATTGAGGGACAAAATTTGAGGAGGACACTAAAGCGCGCAAACAGTGGAGGACGATTGACCTTGCCCCAACCAGTTCAGGGACAGTTGGAAGGTATGTCCATAACCAAGTGCTTTTTCCCATTCCCAATGTTGATTGAAATCAGATTCAAACCCGACAGTTCCATGCCTAGACACTGTCCGTTTATAACCAGATCCTCCGGGACAAGCCGTGGGTCTATGAAGTGTTACACAATACAAGGCTACACGGATGGAGACATGCCCTGAGGGAGCGTTGGCTCGCTAGTGACTGAGCATCCCTCGATTTGCTAGGTGACAGGAACCTTAGTGAGCCTTACAGCCCCGCCCCTCTAACACCCACTATCCTAATCCAACATGTCCTCCAGTATCCCGGATGAGGCCCTCTGATTGGATGGTGGGGAGGGGTGGTACCACAACAGTAAAGGTCCCTGTAGTTTAGCAGGAAGCCCAGGTACACTTCCTGTACAGGAGAAAGATATGTCCTCTGGCTTGCAGCAGTGCCTTTTCCTCTGATGACTCTGTGGAGGTGCAGGTATGGAGTGAGACGGAAGGCTCTGCCTGTCACCCTGTGGCACTAGATGCCTGTGTAGAGAAGCTCTGGCTTGGAGCTCACACCCTGCGCATAGAAGCCGAGAGAGGGGGAGACACAGGACTGAGTTTGTGACAAGCAGCTGCCGGAGTTAAGGAGACAAGGCCAATGATAAGGACCAACCCAGACATGTTCTAACACAGAGGGGGATTTACTAATAACACTGGAGAGTGCAAAAATCTGGTGCCACACTGCATAGAAAACCAATCAGCTTCTAACTTCAGCTTCTATCAAATTATGTCCCCCCCCCCTTAACCCACCACAGCAGCTAGTAGGAGTCTGTTGCGTGGCACAGCAGCCACGCTTTACTTTTCAACCCTCACCCGGCAAAAAGGATCCAACCCTTCACTTTCAGATGGGCGGTAACAAACTATACAAGTGCATGGGGGGCCCTTCTGGATGTGGTCAGTAACTGCCATGCAAGGTAGTGTGTATGGGTATTACAGGGTTAAAAGAGATGTCGCCATACTGAGCAGCCTGTCAAATAACCCTCTAAAATAGTGATCCACACCACTAAATTGCTTTTCAGATGGGGCAGCAAGGGCTGCCAATTGAAATACACTAAGCACTAACCTTTTTAATTTTTTAATTTGTGGTATTAATTCCTGATCCTGACGCCTTCTGCGGTGCGAGTCTACACAGTACGTGAAGATGCAGGAGGTTTTTCACCGACCTTCCTGGACCGCGCTATAGATGAATATTGGTGTGGTCTTCAGGGTCGCGTCGCGATTGATCCTGAGTACAAGGGTTATAGGGTGTATTAGTTGAATCCATAGTTTGTCGCTGTTTGTGAGGAAATGGTAGCGTATGGACGTAGATGATTACGTCGCCGCCTCCAGGATACCCTGCCTATATAAGCTCCACTCCCGAAGCGTGCATTGGAAACACTCTGAACACAGCTGATCACAGATCAGGGTAAAGGGCCAATAACAGCAGCCCTTTACCATGTGATTAGTTGTATCCAATCAGTGTAAAAAGGATTAGTTATTGGCAGTCCTCTACTCACACCGACAGCGTGTGAGGAGGGCAGGTAGACGGCAATCCACACAGGGGACATCCACACTGATAATCAGTGCAGCCTCATCAGCACTCATCAGTGTTGCCTATCACTGCAGCCTCATCAGTGTTGCCTATCACTGCAGCCTCATCAGTGTTGCCTATCACTGCAGCCTCATCAGCACTCATCAGTGTTGCCTATCACTGCAGCCTCATCAGTGTTGCCTATCACTGCAGCCTCATCAGTGAAGGAGAAAAATTACTTTATACAAAGTTTTATATGAGACTGATAATAACTTTTTTTTTTTTGTGCTAAAAACACCCCAGAGGTGATTAACCACTTGCCGACTAGCTGCTGCAGTTTTACTGCGGCAGAATGGCACGGCTAGGTGAAGCGCCGTCCTGTTACGTCGCTTCACCCTGTGGCCACTAGGGGTGTGTGCCGGCTGCTCGCCCCCAGAGCCGATGCGAGTGTCCAGTGGTCGCGATCACCGCCGGGCTCCCACGATCACTGCTGACACACCGAGAACCGGGATCTTTGTGTGTAAACACGGTTCTCTGAGGGGAGAAAAGACAGATCGTCTGTCCAGAGTATGAACAGCGATCTATCTCTTCCCCCTACACAGTCCCATCCCCCCTTCAGTTAGAACATACACTAGGGAACACAACCCCCTTGATCGCCCCCTAGTGTTAACCCTTTTGCTGCCAGTGACTTTTTTTTACAGTAAATCAGTGCATTTTTATAGCACTGATCGCTGTATAAAGGACAATGGTCCCAAAAAAAAATTTGTCAAAAATTGAATGTCCGATGTGTCCGCCATAATGTCGCAGTCAGAGAAAAATCGCAGATCGCGCCTACATTACTAGTAAAAAAATAAAAATAATAAAGATGCCATAACACTATCCCCTATTTTGTAGCCGCTATAACTTTTGCACAAACCATTCAATATACGTTTATTGTGATAATCTTTGTTTATTATGTTTTTTTCAGAAATATGAGCAGAATACGTATCGCCCTAAACTGAGGGAGGAAAAAAAAAACCCCATTTTTTTTTTTTTGTATATTATATTTTCGGGGGAGATTTATTATGCCAAAACAGTAAAATATATTGCGGTTTTTTTTTTTTTCTCAATAATTGACCACGCTTTTTATTTATAGTGCAAAAAATAAAAAAAACATAGGTGATCAAAATGCCACCAAAAAGAAAGCTCTGTTTTTGTGAGGGGAAAAAAGACATCAATTTTGTTTTGGGTGCAAACAACTCACGATCACGCGCAATTGTTAAAGCGAGCTCATTATGTGTCGGATCGCTCAAAAGTGCTCTGGTCAGAAGGGGTAAAAAATCTCTGGGCTGAAGCGTAACTTTACCACCAAAGGAAAGCCTTTCTGTCTCTAAAAAATGATAAAAATGTAGTTTTGGTACAGCGCTGTATGACCGTGCAATTTGTCATTCAAAGTGCTGAAATGTAACTGGCCTGGGCAGGAAGGGTGTGAAAGTGCCCAGTAAGCAAGTGGTTAAAGGCCAAGTTTACCCTTCTGAAATTTTTTTTAAATAAATGCACCATATCTTGCAGAAAAAAAAACGTGCATGTATTACTTTTTTTTTCACTGAAGCCTGCAGAGCGTNNTTCGGAATTTAAATCTTCCCCGGGCACTTCTGGGGTCTCTTCTGATTTTTTGTCGAGTCCCTTCTTTTTGGTGTTTCTAAGTTGCTGGTGGCTTGTCCCCTCCGAGGTCCTCGGGCTTGCGCCCTGTGTCATATAATGTTTGATTGAGCTATCTGAAGTCTTCTCTTTTGGGGTTTTTGGTGGCCCACCTTTTGTTGTTTTATTAGTTGACTTGCTCATGTTGGCCTCTCCCCTTTTTCTTATTCGTTTCCCCAGCTTTCTGTCCTCAGCCCGTTGAGATATATATGTCGGGGTTTCTTCCCAAATTCCTCTCCTCCTCCTATATGATGCTACCCTGATATCAGGGTGTGAAGCGTCAGTTATTTTGTCCCCTCCTCCCTCACTCAGTCCGAGCACTGAAGTTCTGTTATGGTGATACTGGGAGCTGGGGACTTCCAATTAATCGACTAAGATCTCCTGGTAGTCTACTGGCCCTGGTCACCTTTCACTTAGACCGTACGGGGGTATCCTCTTTGTGAGGGCACCGATTCCATTTGGTCCGCAGATTAAGTGTCCGGTTGATTACCGGGGGTCAGTGTCCTCCGCTAGGGGGTTTATCTCCCCTTAGATCTGTGTATCTCAAAAGGGCTCGTGGGGAGATGCGGGCATTCCCAAGGGTGATATAAGTATCTCGCGAGCCGTATCGCCAAACAGAGAGGGACCAAGGGAAAGGGACCCGGCAAAAGCAGCAAAAAGGATAAAGGAGAAAAAAGAAAAAAGCTTTACTTATTAAACCGCGGTCTCTTCCTATTGGTCAGGCCTCAATCCGCCGTTTCCAACGTTTATATGTCGGCAATACTCCACAAGGCAGGTGTTTTTTAAACTGTATTGGATTTACCTTCATGGGCCATCCTGTACCCGTGTCATTTGTGACCTTGTGGCAAGTAGCACTAAATATCCCCTTATTTCCACTTATATCCTCTTGTATCTCTTGCTGTTGTACCTCAGTTTTCTGCTTTTCTCTTATATCCCCCCAATCTAAGACAAAGTACTGTTACTCAGGTTCAATTACTCTATTGGTTCCCAATTTCTGCTTAAGTTTTCATATAAGTCTTTCAATGTGTGGATGTTACAACATGGAAACCTAATAGCGGGAGAGGGGACGGCACTTTCATCGAGTGGTGGAAACTTCACATTGGCCGTTCCTCGGCAGATGGGGGGGGGGCAGAGAGAGAAACAAGAAAAAAAAAGGGTAAAAAAAAAAAAAAGGGGGAGAAGCGATCAAATGAGAGCAACAGGAAAAAATAAAAAAAAACAGACAAAATAGGGAGGGAGAGGGACAGACGGAGAGGGGCGGGGCAGCTCCCTTGATAATAATCCACGGTCCCTCCTAAGGTCAGGGATAGGTCGCACGGTCAAGATATTCGTGTAAAACTTTTAATCCGCAGCACATACATTTGGTTTATATCAGATTTGCTTTTATTATCCTTATTCTTACCCCTTTCTTCGGTATCCGCTCCGCAGAGAGACAGGAGAGGGAGACAAAAAAACAAGAAAAAAAACACTTGTATCTCTCACTATTATATCTCCATAATCACAGTCTCCTTCTATTGGTCAGGCATAGGTCAGACATTTCAGACATTTATGCATGGTATTGATCCAAAGAGCAAGTATTTGACTTATGTCAGGCTTATGCTCATTTTCTTTATTTTGCCCCTCTCTTCTATGGCCCCCCAGAGGAGCAAAGACAGGGAGGGGTTACTTGCACTTGTGTCTCCTGCTGTTATGTCACCGTATTTCTGACCTTCTCCAGTGTGACCCAGATTTAATGCACGGTATTTTCAAGCTTAAACTTATGACAATTTTACCTCCATGTTCTTGCCCATCCAGCTCCCAAGTATCCTTCAGGTAAGAAGTAAACTATAGAGATTACCTGATGTGAAGCCTTACGGTCTGTCTCTCTTGTGGTTCTCAGCTGTTGCTGTAGCGTGGAGAGCGAGAGAGAAGGGGGGGAGGGGCGCGCCAAGCGCCGTGTCCTCTCGTTGATGGTCTATACTGGCCGCTTGTGGTGCAGGGTCCGGATAGGGGGGGGGGGGGAGAGGCACCGGCGCCGCAGTCAGCTGGTCGACTGGCCCCTCATAGAGAGGTATCCCATGTACAGCGGTACGTTCCGGGTGACATGCCGTGCCCCTCCATCCACTGCCGCTTCTATAAGGGACGGAGATCTGCGGCGGGGTCGGGAGCGGTCTCGGCACTGGTCAGGAGCTCTCAAGCTCCTCCGTTTCCACTCACAGACTCCCGCCGCCACGATCGTACCTGGGCTCCTCCCACCGTGACGGACAACGTACTACGTCATCCCCTCCTCCCGCGCTGCTGATTTCTAAAGCCCAATCATGTGCAAGCAAAAATGCTGTTTTTTATTTTAATTTTCCTTGCATGTGATTGGGTATTCTGTGCAAAGTGAAGCTCAGGAGCAAGTGCACAGTATATTTGCTTTTAGTAAATCAACCCCAGTGTATACACTATAGGGTGTCTATTGTTTAGTGAAGGAGGAGGTGGGTTTGTTGGGTATTATTTTATACAGATGTGCTTTAGGGCAACCCAGCCTGATTCTTACCATCTGTGGGTGGACATACAGTAGATGCCCCACTTGTTAGTAGGGAACCAGCGATCGATTGTACACATTAGAAAACCTGCTCTGATCACTATTATTCCCCCCCTTATAAGCGAATATCTTCAGCCACTACTCTGATGCATCCCCTCGCCATTTACAACAACGTGTGGACAGAAATGAGCTACTGGCACACACTTGCCTGACTTTGTGGCCTGCAGAAAATCTGATCATGCACACGTGCCCAACAGATGTCCAAACTGTATTTAGCTTTAGCATTATATGGCCTTGGGCAGAGCAGCAGGCAATACACAGGGCACAAAATAAGTACCTGTGCAGGTGTGGTGCAGGACAGCTGAGAGGCAGGGCTCGTGGTAAAACAGATGAAGCTCCTTTCCTGAGATGTTTTGAGCACTCATCATCAATCGTGCAAATATCTGAAGATCGCTCTGTATCTCTTTGTGTGGACTGTGTGTGGAAATGAAGAGCTAAGTTCATGGGTTGGTGGAATGAGAGTGGACATGCCGCTATAGAGTAGCGCTGCACCAGCCATGTATATTGGAAGGCATGCTTCGTCACACATGATTGGGAGTCTTCTTGCAGCACACAGGAGGAATATTTCCATATTCTACTGTCTCTAGTTTTATCACTTTTTGAGTTCAGTTCACTGCTCACTGGGTTTTCTTTGTTCTGTGATGTGGGGATACAGCTGAGCTGACATAAAAACTCCACTGTGAACTCTTGCTGAGAGATGGGCATGTATAAATGGGCATGTCCATCTACCGAGGAAACCTTTACACCGCCATCTTCCAGACGTGTCACACACCCGGCGTCTTCATCCACAGAGGGCCATGTGACTTCAGATATATCCTTCATAAGGCTCTGAGAGAACAGGGAAAAAAAAAAAAAAAAAACACAGCAGTCATTGCATTATCTCCTATGGTCAATCATTAGCAAAATAGCAAAATACAGAATCCTGCTTTAAACACAGTTTGTCCATTTCAAATATTTTAACCACTTGACCTTTAGGCCTTTTTTTGACACTATTATATGTAAAAATCTGTATTTTCCACTAGACAATTAGTTAGAACCCAGTTCCAAAACATCTGGGGTGCCAAGGTTTGCCAACACTGCCCTAGAGAATAAATTGGTGGGTTTTTATGTCACATGGTATTTGCACAACAGTTTTTCAAATGCAAAATTTTTTCGAAGAAAAAAAATAAATAAATAAAAAAAAAAAAAAAACACATGCAAACAAAAAATAAATAAAATAAATAAACCCACCACACAATACATAACCCATTTTTGAAACCATGGGTTGTGGGAAAATAAATAAAATTTCTTGATTTCCCCATCAACAGCCAGTGTTGATGGGGAAATCTCTCCCACTGAGCCATTGTGTTCGCCTGGCAGGGGGATCCATTCCCATGAATAAATTCCATGTAAAATCTGATAGGCTGGTTTTACTCAAGTTGATCAATCAATGGAGGAATAGTACCCCATTATTGGTGTCAGTGGTAGAAATGGTACCCCTTTGTTTGGTGTTAGTTGGCAGAATAGTGTCCTGCATCATTGGGAGGAATAAAGGCAAGCAAAGGTCCACATCCCGCAGTTTGAAGACCACTAGCATAGAAAAGAGATGCCTCCAAAGTGAGGAAATCCCTGATTATCACAAGAATTTGTGTCCCCATTGGAAGATTTCCCCTCTCTTCCTGTTCTGGTGACACCCCAAAATTTGGGAGATTTTCTCTTTTGTTGATAAAAGCAAACAGGTTAAATGGTGAATCTCCCTAACAGGGGCCAAAAAAAAAAAAAAATATAGGGGTTTTTGCCTTTAGATGTACTTTAAACATTTTTTCTTTGGGGGGGATTTTTACATCTTTAGTAGAGAGAATTTATAGGAAATTCCTTTTCAAGCTTCTCTGTAAATTGACACTCTCGATTTATCCAAATGCAGATTGTTGAGAAATATTATGGAAGTTTGGTGTGCAATATTTAAAAAAGTCCTTTTTGTTGCATTTTTGTAAAAGGCTGGAAATTGTCATAGAAGCAACATCTTCACACTGAGGTGGATAAAATACATACAATTCTTTTCTCTGCAGGGATGAGACTTGATGGCAGAAAAGGACGGCTAGAGAAAGTGTTGCGAAAGTTCAGGGCCTGAAGAACTTGATCCTAAAGAACAAAGAAATAAAAGAAATAGAATAAAACATTTCAGTTTTTTTTTTTCTTCATTTCATTAGAACATTGACCGACTTCTTTCAAAAAGGGACATGCTGGAAATCTTTTGTTGATCAGCGGCTGCTGACGCTTATCAGTGTATTCTGACATTGGTGAGTCCCGCTATCAGAATACAATGTCCTGGCAGGGATAGTGCTCCATCGACCTCCTTTGTGTGGATAGAGAAACCTGTTTTTTTATTTTTATTCACCCATTCAACCTGCTGGCTGAATAATAAAAAAACTACCCCTCTATAGTCTGCTTAAAGGATCACTAAAGATGAATTTATATATTTTTTTTTTTTAAATAACAAACATGTTATACTTACCTCCACTGTGCAGCTCGTTTTGGCCCCAAACCTGGTCTTCTGGGGCCCTTCGGCGGCTGTCTCCGCTCCCCCTTGCAAGGACTCAACACCTTCATGCGAGCTCCCTCGCATGGTGTGGAGAGCACACATTAAGGTGAAAATTTTTTTTACCTTTACAACCTCTTTAAGGTGCCTTTTAGGCCCCTTTCACACTTGTGCGTCTTGTCCTGCGACTTGGACTGCAAAGTCGCATGACAAGTCGTACCCCACGATTTCCAATGAGTACCATTCATATCTGTGCAACTTCAAAGTGACAGCGGCTTCAAAGTAGTCTCTGCACTACTTAGGTCTGACTTTTTGAGGCGATTTAAGAACCATAGACCTCAAGATTACACAGGCGTTGCTTTAAGTCACATCAAAATTGCAACAAAATCACGTGACTTTCAGGTCGCACAAGTGTGAAAGGGGCCTTAGGGCTCATTCAGATGGGTGATCTGGGCCGGATAAGCTTCTGCATTCAGAGGTGGCCAATAGCCAGATCTGGATGCAGCAGCATTCTGTGCTATGAGCAAAAACAAAAAACAGGACAATTAGCTCCAACCAGGGACAGAAACAGTCCCTTGACTGTTGCCTAGCGGCATACGCACAGTTCCAGCATCCCGTACAAATCAATGACAGGTAGACAGCCACCGCCACGGTGCACACATTGTTCATATCCACTGACTAAAATTGCAGATTTTTGCAGACAGGCATCCCCATTCACCAGGTTGAAGAATTCCTAACCAAGAGATTTCAAAAGAAATGCTTTTACTTACTCCAACTCAATGAGATTTTTTACCAGTCCAGCTGGGTAAGCTTCTCTCTGTGCCTTCATGTCAGCCCATTCTGTCACAATCATTTCCAGCACTTAAGAGCCCTTTCACACTGTGCCGCCCCAGGCGTCAGCGGTAAAGTGGCGCTATTTTTAGCACCGCTTTACTGTCGTTTTAGCGGCGCTATTCGGCCGTTAGCGGGTGGTTTAAACCCCCGCTATCTGCCGAAAAGGGGTTAAATCCACCCGCAAAACGCTGCAGCGTTTTGCCGGCGGTATAGCAGCGCTGCCCCATTGTTTTCAATGGGCAAGGGTGCTTTAGAAGCGGTGAGTTCACCGCTCCTAATTGAAGGGATATTTAGCTTAGCTACTTCTTGGTATTATAGTCAGTTTACATTTTGTGTCTCTCCAACATCCACTTCACAAATAGATATGCTCAAGTCTTGCTAATCAAGTTTCGTTTCTTCATGTTACTGTTATCTTCTTTTGAGTTTCGTTTCTTGTAAAGCAGGTCACATTTTAGAAATAATTAGCTTCACTTTGGTCATAAAATGTCTCTGTATATGATTGGATAATTTGTCAAAGGGCGGTACTTTTGAAAGCCCCTTTAAATATTCACACCAAAGAATAAAAGATTAGATTTGCTTAGAGAGACGTTGCTGTTTGTTTCAATGTCTCAATGGGCTAATCTCACAGGCCTGTGGGTATTGGAAAGCACACCTTACCAGAGACCCCTAGATAATTTACATTTCCCTTTACTAATGTGCTGGAAAGAAGCTGCTTGCAGGACTTTTTCTGATGCTCTGCTAGAGCAGCGCCCCAGTGTGAAAGCACTCAGGCTTTCACACTGGGTTTGCAGCTGAGGCTTCTTTCAGGTGCTTTACATGCGATATTTTTAGTGCTAAAGCGCCTGAAAAACGCCTCCAGTGTGAAAGGGGTCTAACTTGTGAGTAAAAAATAAATCCTTATGTCTCAGGACAGGATACTGTGAAGCTAAAGGCATGCTAAGGGTACAGCTACTGAGTGTAGTCACAGCTCCAGCTTGCAGTGCAATAACAACTGAAATCACTCTGCCACTGGCTGAAGCTGCGACATTCTGTGCAGCACAGTGGTGTAGTGGTTAGCACTTTCACCTAGCAGTAATAGGGTCGCTGGTTCAAATCCTGACCACGACACCTTCTGCCTGGAGTTTGCATGTTCTCCCTGTGCCTGCGTGGGTTTCCTCCCACACTCCAAGACATGCTGGTAGGTTAATTAGATCCTGTCGATAAAAAAAAAAAAAAAAAAAATTGGCCAAATATGTGTATGTGTATGCGTTTGTAAGCGTGTCGGGACCCCACAGGGCAAGGACAGCACTATACTACAGATGGACACCAGTGGCAAAAAGCGCCCTGAGGCGATTCAGTTCGCATATAGCAGGTAGCGCTATACAAGTCATTCATTCATGCGGTCGCTGACACATCAATGACTCAATTTGGGACATTTACCAAAACTGGTGCAGCTGTGCATAATAACCAATCAGCTTCCAGGGTTTAGGCTCCATTCACATTAGCGTGTCTCCAAAGTCGCATGATTTCCAGTGCGACTTTTGATCTGACTTTACATTCTATGGATCAAAGTCACACCAAAGTAGTGTAGGCACCTTTTCAAAGTCACAGCGAATTTAAGTTGCACAGATTTGAATGGGTGCCATTGAAAAGAATAGGGTGCGACTTGTCATGCAGTTGAAGTTACATACTGATTGGTTACTATGCACAGCTGCACTAGATTCCGTGTGCACCAGTTGTAGTAAATCTCCCCCCCAATGTGTCATCAGTGTCACAGGCACTGCTTGATTGCTCATCGTTGATATGAACATGTCAGCCAGGAGCATCGTCCAATAGGGTCCCCACATGCTGGACACGCATTTCCACAGATATTACATGCGTACAGCAAATACACAGGTTCTTTCTGCTGGAAATATCAGTTTGTAAATGGATAGAAAACTGGCTAAAAGACAGAATTCAGAGAGTCGTGGTTAATGATTCTTACTCTGAATGGTCTAAGGTTATCAGTGGTGTACCCCAAGGTTCAGTGCTGGGACCCTTACTTTTTAAATATCTTTATAAATGATATTGGGTCTGGGATCAAAAGTAACATTTCTGTCTTTGCAGATGACACCAAGCTATGCAGTGGAATAACGTCCTTACAGGAGGTCTCCAATTTACAAGACGACCTCAATGCTCTGTCTAATTGGGCGACTATGTGGCAGATGAAGTTTAATGTTGATAAATGTAAAGTTATGCACTTGGGGGCTAAGAATATGCATGCATCATACATACTAGGTGGAGTACAACTGGGGGAATCCGTAGTGGAGAAGGATCTGGGGGTTTTGGTAGATCATAAACTCAATAATAACATGCAATGCCAAGCTGCGGTTTCCAAAGCAAGCAAAGTCCTTTCTTGTATTAAGAGAGGTATGGACTCCAGAGAGAGAGATATCAATTTGCCTCTGTTTAAATCATTAGTAAGACCTCATCTGGAATATGCAGTTCAGTTTTGGGCACCAGTTCTCAAAAAGGATATCGGGGAACTGGAGAAAGTGCAGAGAAGGGCAACCAAAACTGATAAGAGGCATGGAGGAGCTCAGCTATGAGGAAAGATTAGAGGAACTGAATTTAGAACTTGAGAAGAGGAGAATAAGGGGGGATATGATCAACATGTACAAATATATAAGGGGTCCATATAGTGAACTTGGTGTTGAGTTATTCACTTTACGGTCAACACAGAGAACAAGGGGGCACTCCTTACGTCTAGAGGAAAAGAGATTTCATCTCCAAAATACGGAAAATGTGGAATAGACTCCCTGCAGAGGTGGTTCTGACCAGCTCAGTAGATTGCTTTAAGAAAGGCCTGGATACTTTCCTAAATGTACATAATATCGGGGGATCAGGAAGGGATTTTTTTTTCCCCTGCTGTAGCAGATTCGAGCATGCTCTTTCGGGGGGGGGGGGGGGGGGGGTTGCCTTCCTCTGGATCAACTGTGGGTATAGAATTGAGTATATTGGTTTGTACGATATTTTTTATTTTTATGGTTGAACTGGATGGACTTGTGTCTTTTTTTGGCCTAGCTAACTATGTAACTATGTAATCTGGATTGTACAATCTCCTTTAGATCTACCATCAACTATGTCAGGGATATGCAATTAGCGGACCTCCAGCTGTTGCAGAACTACAAGTCCCTTGAGGAATAGCAAGACTGACAGCCACAAGCATGACACCCAGGGGCAGAGGCATGATGGGACTTGTAGTTTTGCAACAGCTGGAGGTCCCCCAATTGCATATCTCTGAACTATGTAGTACGAGGGACTGCCAGATTGGATACAAACTAAAAGGCATTGTTAGGTTTGTCCTAATATAAAGAAAATCATATTTAAAAAAAAAAAAACGGCGTATAACACACTTTTTTTCCCCCCTTAAAATCAGAGGAAAAATCGCGGGTGTGTGTTATACACAGATTTCCAGTCGATTGTGAGCCTATCGGCTGTTCGGCGGCTGTCGCAGTCCCTTGTGAGCCGCCGATAACGGCTGAGAGCCATCGAGCGCTGCCAAGATACACAGGACATCCGGCTCTGTATCTCGGCAGCGCCATTTTTAAAACGCCAAGTCTGCAAATGACACTAGGGCAAGGCTGCAGATGGACACCGACAAGGCTGCATTAATGGGCATTTAAATGTAAGTTTTTTTCCCTTAAACTTCCCTCCTAAACTTGGGGTGCGTGTTATACGCCGATAAATACGGTATATATAACGATAGAGGTATATACACACACACACACACTTTATCCCATTGTTTTACTAACCTGACAGCTTATTATTCTAAATAGGAAACCTTCATTTTGTTTGCAAATATTAAAGTTAACTACCAGCAAGAAAGAGTCCTTACATTTAAAGAGCACCTGTCATCCATTATGCCAGCGCTTGTTAGCGGGCATCCACTCACCTGCTGCCGCCAGGTCCCTCACCACCACATCACCAGCCGTCCCATTAAAGTGAATGGGACTGTTGGTGAGTCAACTGCGGGACAGAAATAACAGTTGCTCTTTAAACACTATGATTTAAATCAAGGATTTCTACTAGCGAAAAACAATTAACCCTTTCTTCTAGGTCCAAGCAGCAAATTTTGTTGAAGGATAGGTTCACCACTTGAACATGTTACCCCTGTACATGTTCAAACAGACCTCCCCCTTAGCCCCCCCATTACCTGTGATAGCAGGTGAGGGTTCCTGTCCCCTGCAGCCACTGTCACATTTGAAATCGCTGTGGCTGTGCGGGGCCTCCGCCAGCGAAGTCGCATCATTCATTCACAAGGATCTTCCACCGCAGCAGATGGACTTGTGGTTTCAATGAACTGTGAGATTACTGATCGTTACTCTCGTCGTCCTTTCACACTTCCTACAGCTCTAAAACTGACAGCCCATACAATAAAGGTACGGGCACAGGGCTGTAAGAAGAGGAGAAGCTGGAGCCTGACATTGCACCCGTGATCCACATGCTGTGGGTGCAACGCTCTGCAGGCTACAGTGAAAAAAGTAATACATGCACATTTATTTTCTGCAAGATATGGTGCATTTATTTTAATTTTTTTCAGAAAGGTGAACTTAGCCTTTAACCACTTGCTTACAGGGCACTTTCACCCCCTTCCTGCCCAGGCCAATCACCTTTCAGCGCTGTCACACTTTGAATAACAAATTGCACGGTCATACAGTGCTGTACCAAAACAAAATTTTTATAATTTTTTGAGACAGAAAGAGCTTTCCTTTGGTGGTATGTAACCGCTTCAGCCCCAGAAGATTTTACCCCCTTCCTGACCAGAGCACTTTTTGCGATCCGGCACTGCGTCGCTTTAACAATTGCGCGTCGTGCGACGTTGCACCCAAACAAAATTGATGTCTTTTTTTTCCCCACAAACAGAGCTTTCTTTTGGTGGCATTTGATCACCTATGCTTTTTTTATTTTTTGCACTATAAATAAAAATGCGTCAATTTTGAGAAAAAAAAAAAAAAAAAAAAAAAAAACCACAATATATTTTACTTTTTGCTATAATAAATATCCCCCAAAAATATATAAAAAAAAAATTAATTTTTTCCTCAGTTTAGGCCGATACGTATTCTGCTACATATTTTTTGGAAAAAAAAAAAAAAATTATATCACAATAAGCGTATATTGATTGGTTTGTGCAAAAGTTATAGCGTCTACAAAATAGGGGATAGTGTTATGGCATCTTTATTATTTTTATTTTTTACTAGTAATGTAGGCGATCTGCGATTTTTATCGTGACTGCGACATTATGGCGGACACATCGGACAATTTTGACACATTTTTGAGACCATTGTCATTTATACAGCGATCAGTGCTATAAAAATGCACTGATTACTGTAAAAACGTCACTGGCAGCAAAGGGGTTAACACTAGGGGGCGATCAAGGGGGTTGTGTTCCCTAGTGTGTGTTCTAACTGAAGGGGGGATGGGACTGTGTAGGGGGAAGAGATAGATCGCTGTTCATACTCTGTATGGACAGACGATCTGTCTTTTCTCCCCTCAGAGAACCGCGTTTACAAAGATCCCGGTTCTCGGTGTGTCAGCAGCGATCGTGGGAGCCCGGCGGTGATCGCGACGACTGGACACTTGCATCGGCTCCGGGGGCGAGCAGCCGGCATGCGCCCCTAGTGGCCACTGGCGAAGCGACGTAACATGACAGCGCTTCGCCCAGCCGTGCCATTCTGCCGCAGTGAAACTGCGGCGGCTGTTTGGCAAGTGGTTAATCACCTCTGGGGTGTTTTTAGCAAAAAAAAAAAAAGTTATTATCAGTCTCATATAAAACTTTGTATAAAGTAATTTTTCTCCTTCACTGATGAGGCTGCAGTGAAGTAATTTTTCTCCTTCACTGATGAGGCTGCAGTGATGGGCAACACTGATGAGTGCTGATGAGGCTGCACTGACTATCAGTGTGGATGTCCCCTGTGTGGATTGCCGTCTACCTGCCCTCCTCACACGCTGTCGGTGTGAGTAGAGGACTGCCAATAACTAATCCTTTTTACACTGATTGGATACAACTAATCACATGGTAAAGGGCTGCTGTTATTGGCCCTTTACCCTGATCTGTGATCAGCTGTGTTCAGAGTGTTTCCAATGCACGCCTCGGGGAGGGAGGGTTCTAGGAGGACGTAAATAGACACCCTCCCGGAAATGTGCGACCGCGCTGAAGCCATCATTCATCTATAGCGCGGTCAGGAAGAGGTGAAACCTCTCTGCATCAGTACTGTGTAGACCTCAAGAAGGGAGGAATTAATCCCACAAATTAAAAAATAAAAAGGTTAGGGCTTAGGTATATCAATGGCAGCCCTTGCTGCCCCTCTGAAAAGCAATTTGTGGTGGATCACTTTTCAGAGGGTATTTGACAGGCAGCAGGGAGACATCTCTTTTAACCCTGTAATACCCATACACACCTACATTGCATGCAGTTACAGACCACATCCAGAAGGGCCCCCCATGCACTTGAATAGTTTGTACGCCCCTCTGAAAGTGACGGGTGGATCCTTTTTGCCGGGGAGGGTGAAGTAAAGCGTGGCAGCTGTGCCACGCCCACGTCTCCCTACAGCTGCTGTGTTGGGTTAAGGGGGGGGGGGGGGACGTAATTGAAGAAGCTGAAGTTAGAAGCTGATTGGTTTCTATGCAGAGCTGCACCAGATTTTGCACTCTCCAGTGTTAGTAAGTCCCCCCTCAGTGTAGAATGTTGTCTGGGTCGGTCCTTATCATTGGCTGTCTCCTTACCCGGCAGCTGCTTGTCACAAACTCAGTCCTGTGTCTCCCCCTCTCTGGCTTCTGCACAGGGTGAGCTCCAAGCAGAGGCTTCTCACACAGGAACTCAGTGCCACAGGGTGACAGGCAGAGCCTTCCTTCACCTCCATACTGAACCTCCACAGAGTCATCAGAGAAAAGGCACAGCCTGCAGCCAGAGGACATTCTTCTCCTGTACAGGAAGTGTGCCTGGGCTTCCTGCTAAACTACAGGGACTTTCTGTTGTGCTACACCCTCCCACCATCCAATCAGAGCGCTCTCAGGGACTACTGAGGACATGTTGATAGGATAGTGGGTGTTAGAGGGGCGGGCTGTAGCTCTAAGTTCCTGTCACCTAGCAACCGAGGGATGCCAGTCACTAGAGAGCCAACGCTCCCTCAGGGATGTCTCCATCCATGTAGCTTGTATTGTGTAACATTCATAGACCACGGCTTGTCCCGGAGGATCTGGTTATGGACAGGTTACTAGGCATGAATGTGGGTTGAAACTGATTTCAAAAACATTGGAATGCATTGGTTATGACATACCTCCCAACTGTCCCTGATTTGGAGCAATGTCCCTCTGTCCCTCATTCCTCCTCATTTGTCCCTCATTTTGGTCTGATACCTGTATTAAAAATGCACTATTTATCTATCAAAAAGTCTTTCCCAGAGCTAAACCTTTCATCTAAATGCTAAATTGCTGCATTTGTACACTTCAAAAGCCAAAATAAAGGAAATGTAGTGATTAAAAAAAAAAAAAGCACTTGTGGGTTTAACCATTTTTTGCATATTAATTCTCCTTGTAAGGGGCATGGCAGGGGGCGCATCCTATTAATGCATACTTTTGCTTATGGATGTCCCTCATTCCCATCTTAGAAAGTTGGGAGGTATAGTTATGAAGTATAATAATGCCTCTTACACGTTCCGATTATCGTATGACGTATCGTTCGCATTTTGTTGCATAAAACTAATATCGAATTTTTGTCGTGCGATTCTGGAAAAACCTTCCACTGTGCGTAGCTACGTATTTGAAATAATGTCAAATACGTGTGACCCCTGTGTCCTTCTGGTTTATTTTCCTGTTTCCAATCATGCGTGGTGTTCGTCTATCGATTTTTAGCCGACGCATACTGTACTGATTAATCACTTAGCAACCGACCCATAGCCGAATGACGGCTACAGGGCGGTTGCTTGACCCTGGGAGGGCGTACTATGACGTCCTCCCAGAATTCCGCTCTCGCGTGCGCACCCGAGAACATCCGTGACCACCGGGTCCAGAGGACCCAGCGGATCACGGTAAACGGCCGCTGATCGTGGCAGTTTACCACGTGATCGCTCCGTCAAATGACGAAGCATTTCACTTGTAAACAAACCGTCATCATGTCATGACGCCGGTTCCTCTCTCCTCTCTGTGTACCGACATTGTGAGAGGAGAGGGAGAGGGGAAGAGATCGGATGGCAGCAGCGCTGTGGGCTGGATCTGTAGTGCCCACAGCGGTGCTCTGTGACAATTGCAGTCACATCTAACCATCCATCCATGCTCAGGCATCCCTCCATGCTCAGCTATACTCAGCCAAACCCTGCCATACCCTGCAATACTCTGCCATACTCTGCAATACCCAGCCATACTCTGCAATACTCGGCGATACCCAGCCGTACCCCGCCATACTCGGCGATACCCAGCCGTACCCCGCCATACTCTGCGATACCCAGCCGTACCCCCCCATACTCGGCGATACCCAGCCGTACCCCGCCATACTCTGCGATACCCAGCCGTACCCCCCCATACTCGGCGATACTCAGCCATGCTCGGCCATACTCGGCCTCTGTATGTGGCCAGGCTGTTGGAGTCTCACACATGTGGTATCGTCGTACTCAGGAGGAGTAGGAGAATCTATTTTGGGGTGTCATTTTTGGTATGTACATGCTATGTGTTAGAAAATATTGTATAAATGGACAACTTTGTGTTTAAAAAAAAAATGCGTTTTAACCACTTCCCGCCTGCCGGCCGTCATATGACGTCCTTGACTTTGTGCTGGGATATCTGAATGATGCCTGCAGCTGCAAGCATCATTCATATATCAGCTTTTTCAGCCGCCGATTCCCTACACCATAAGAACAATCATAACGGCTGTTCCACTGCTTGATCGTTCTTACGGGAGGCAAGAGGGGACACCCCCCCTCCCAGCGCCCTTCGGTGCTTCTACCGACTCACCGCTACGATTGAAGCCAGAATCATTTTTTTGGGGGTTTTATTTCAGGCTTTCCAGCCTAGAGGTGAGATGTGGGGTCTTATTGACCCCATATCTCACTGTAAAGAGGACCTGTCATGCCATATTCCTATTACAAGGGATGTTTACATTCCTTGTAATAGGAATAAAAGTGATCAAAAAAAATTTTTTTGGGGAAAAAAAGTGTCAAACTAAAATAAATAAAGTAAAATGAACAATAAAAAAAAAAAAAAGCGCCCCTGTCCCTGTGAGCTTGCATGCAGAAGCAAACACATACGTAAGTCCCACCCACATATGAAAACGGTGTTCAAACCCCACCTGTGAGGTATTGCTGCGAACGTTAGAGCGAGAGCAATAATTTTGGCCCTAGACCTCCTCTGTAACTCAAAACATGTAACCAGTAAATTTTTGTATAGCATCGTCTATGGGGATTTTTAAGTAGCGAAGTTTGGCGCCATTCCACGAGCGTGTGCAATTTTGAAGGGTGACATGTTGGGTAACTGTTTACTCAGCGTAACTTCATCTTTCACATTATGCAAAAACATTGGGCTAACTTTACTGTTTTTTTTTTTTTGTAAAGGACAAAACGTTTTTTTTCCCCAAAAAAAAACACGTTAGAAAAATTGCTGCGCAAGTACCGTGCGAGATAAAAAGTTGCAACGACCGCCATTGTATTCTCTAGGGTCTTTGCTAAAAAAAAAAAAAACATATATATAATGTTTTGGGGTTCTATGTAATTTTATAGCAAATAAATGATGATTTTTACATGTAGGAGAGAAATGTCAGAATTGTCCTGGGTGCTCCAGAACGCCTGAAGGTGCTCCCTGCATGTTGGGCCTCTGTATGTGGCCACGCTGTGTAAAAGTCTCACACATGTGGTATCGCCATACTCGGGAGTAATAGCAGAATGTGTTTTGGGGTGTAATTTGTGGTATGCATATGCTGTGTGTGAGAAATAACCTGCTAATATGACAATTTAATAAAAAAAAAAAAAAAAAAAAAAAGCAAAAATTGTGGGAAAAAAAATGACAACTTCAAAAAACTCACCATGCCTCTTTCTAAATACCCTGGAATGTCTTCTTTCCAAAAAGGGGTCATTTGGGGGGTATTTGTACTTTTCTGGCATGTTAGGGTCTCAAGAAATGAGATAGGCCATCAGTACTTCAGGTGTGATCAATTTTCAGATATTGGCACCATAGCTTGTGGACTCTATAACTTTCACAAAGACCAAATAATATACACCAATTTGTACTTATTTTTACCAAAGATATGTAGCAGTATAAAATTTTGGCCAAAATTTATCAAGAAAAATTACTAATTTGCTAAATTTTATAAACAGAAACAAAAAATAAAAAAAAACATTTTTTTTTACAGAATTTTCAGTCTTTTTTTATTTTTATAGCATTCAAAAAAATAAAAAAAAAACAACAGTGATTAAATACCACCCAAAACAAAGCTCTATTTGTGTGAAATAAAAGGACAAAAATTTCATATGGGTACAGTGTTGTATGACTGAGTAATTGTCATTCAAAATGTGAGAGCACTGAAAGCTGAAAATTGGTCTGGTCTGGTTAAGGTAAGTAATTCATAATGAGCTAGTATGCTATGCATTAGCTCATTATGCCTTTGTCCTGCAGGGTGTTTTCTTTTTTTTTTATTAGAGAGGGTTTACTTCCTCTTTAAACAATTGTCGTACGATGGGCTGTCGTCCGAGCAAAGTTTTCGTGTTTGTCCCTTCGGATTTTGTTGGACGGACTGTCGTGATCGGCTGTTGAAAGCTGTGTACTAACGATCAGATTATCGAACGGTCAATCCGAAAGCGATTTTTATCATCCGATAATCGGAAAGTGTGTACGGGGCATTAGGCTCTAGGAGGGAAAGACTCGGATAGGGGGGGATAATCTCCTTTTGATTTTGAGCATTAAAAAGGGGGTCAACTCCAGGGATAAAGCAATAATTCTCCCACTCTACAAGACTCTGGTCCGGCCTCATCTGGAGTATGCTGTCCAGTTCTGGGCACCAGTCCTCAGGAAGGATGTACTGGAAATGGAACGAAGACAACAAAGCTAATAAAGGGTCTGGAGGATATTAGTTATGAGGAAAGGTTGCGAGCACTGAACTTATTCTCTCTGGAGAAGAGATGCTTGAGAGGGGATATGATTTCAATTTACAAATACCATACTGGTGACCCCACAATAGGGATAAAACCTTTTTGCGGAAGGGAGTTTAACAAGACACGTGGCAAATTAGAGGAAAAGAGGTTTACCTTAAACAATGTAGAGGGTTCTTTACTGTAATGCCCCGTACACACGGTCGGAAAATCCGACCACAAAATCCATCGGATTTTGTCCGACGGATTTAGTCCGACACTGGTGTTGCATACACACGGTCGGACAAAGTTGTCGGAAAATCCGATCATCCTGAATGTGGTGACGTTCATTGCGTACGACGGGACTACGTAGAGGCTAGTAGCCAATAGCTTTGGTCTTGTAATGTGATCTGAGCATGCGTGGCACTTTGTCCGTCGGAATTCGCTACACACGATCGGAATTGGTGTGATCGGACTTTGTTGTCGGAAAAATTTTAGAGCAGGGGAACTTTGTCTGTCGGACAATCCGATGGAAAATGTCCGATGGTGCCTACACACGGTCGGAATTTCCGACAACATTGTCCGATAGGACAGAATCCATCAGAAAATCCAACCGTGTGTATGGGGCTTAAGAGTGGCAAGGATGTGCAACGCCATTCCACAGGCAGTGGTTTTAGCAGGGAGCATCGATAGTTTTTTTTTTAAACTATTAGCTAAGCTCCTAAACGACCACAACATACAGGGATATACAATGTAATACTGACATATAATCACACACATAGGTTGGACTTGACTTTTTATTTTTTTTCCAACTTCATCTACTATGTAAAAAATGCTGATATTGCCTGAAATCCTAACAAAGAGCTGTGTTGGCACCATCCTACATGGCAAACAGGGAAGGGGGGGCACCCAAATGTAATGTGGTATTTAATCAGCACTGGGGTTTTTATTTTTTGCTAAATAAACTAAAAAGACTCAAAATTTTAGAAAAGAAAAAATAAATTTCTTAGGTTCGATTATAAAATTTTGCAGATAAGTAATTTATCATCTTCATGGGTGTATACTGATAATCTGTGCCAATGCTGTACTCACTGTGCCCCGATAGATCGGCTCTCCTTTCCTTGCCTGTGTGTGGAATGGAGAGCAGATAACCGCAAAGTCTGTTTTCATGTGGCCAGCTGTGTTCAGACAGCTGATTACATAGCAAAGGGCCACTGTGATTGGCCCTTTACCCTGATCTGTGATCCGCTGTGCCAAAGGGACATAGCAATCATAGACACTTCCCAATGCACACCCCAGGTGGCGTGCAAGAAGCACCTTCTCAGGACAAGGTTTCTGGGGACACCCGCCAAACACTGGAGAGCTGCGCTGTAGCCATATATCAGCTATAGGGCAGTATTAACCACTTGACCTCCAGAAGGTTTTATCATTTTTTGCGTTACGGCAATGTGTTACTTTAACTGACAATTGTGAGACACTTATATATATATATATACACACACACACATACAAATAAAATGTTCTTTCCCACAACAAAGCTTTGTGCTGGTGGTATTTGATCACCTCTGCGTTTATTTTTTTGCGCTAGAAACAAAGAACAACCGACAATTAGGGAAAAAAAAAAAAAATATATATATATATAAAAAATTTTTTTTTTTACTTTTTGCTCTAAAACATGCAATAAAAAAAAATGTAAATAAAATAATTTCTTCATCAATTTAGGCCAATATGTATTCTGTTAAAAATAATCTCAATAAGCGCAAATTGATTGGTATGCGCAAAAGTTATGACTAGCGGGACTGTGATACTGTGGCAGACAAATCAGACACCTTACTGACATTTTTCGTGGGGACCAGCAACATTATTACAGCAATCAGCATGGGTGTCCGCAGGTAGGGGCAAGGGGGGTCAAGTGCCCCCCACCCCCGGAATCAGGGATCGGATCTTAAATTCAGCACACTTGCATCGCTATCGGGGTGCTACATGACAGTGGGGTGACACCATCAAGGTGCCCCCCCATCAGTGTAGTGTGACTCCGGATTCTTTTCCCTGCTCAGTCCAACAGAGAACTCGGCGGCGCTGTGAAAGGAGAAAGCCGAGCTGCGGGCTGTCAGAGGTTTCCCCCGCTCACCCCCCCTTTCTCCTGTCAGGGAGAAGAGACGGCAGCTCTCACCAGGTTCCCCACCCAGCTTCCTGCCTGCTCCGTTCCTTTCCTATTGGCCATAACCGAGGGCCAATTAAAGGAGACTAGGAGAGGAGAGCATCATGGGACATGGAGTCCCAAAGATTGGGAGCCCCATTTTCCACAGCGAGGAGGCTACAGCTTGATCAAGAGAGAGATTGAGAGACTGCAGCCTGGAGAAAAGCTGAGGGAGAGAGTTCTACAGGACAAAGAACGAGTAGTCAAAGAAGCCAGAAAGAGTGAGCCACGCTGCCCAGCACCACCAGAGAGAGTCACACTGCCCAGCACCACCAGAGAGAGTCACACTGCCCAGCGCCACCAGAGAGAGTCACACTGCCCAGCGCCACCAGAGAGAGAAAGACTGAGCCACTACCAGGGTACAGACATGCTACACTACTGACCAGTGTCGCCCCCGGGGAACCCAGAGTGAGCGACCGTCCAGCCGGAGGGATCACTGCTGTAGTTTTGCTGGGTCTGGTAAGAGTTCCTGTTGGCCATTATCCATTACTTATCCTAGGGACTGTACTTTGTCTGCAGTCTCTGACCATGATAATGTGATAAAGACATTGTCGAAAAGGGGTGGTGCATGGGTGACCCTAAAATGATGCCCCCCCCTTGAAAAAAGTTCTGCGGATGCCCATGGCAATCAGTGCTAAAAATATGCACTGTCAACTGTACCAATGACACTGGCAGGGAGGGGGTTAACATCGGGGCAAAGGGTTAACTATGTGCCTGCTTACTGTGGGGGAGGTGTTTGTACTACTGGAAGTCATGGGATTAGTGTTTCTGCTTTACAGAAAGAAACACAGGATCCATGTCTTCTATACTCACAGAATGACAATCTGCCTTGTTTACATAGGCAGACTGACATTCTGTCAGTGTAACTTAGGATTAGCGGGTACTGACAGAGATCGCGTCCGTGGGACCCGCTGGTCAACTGTGTAAAATCACAGCGGGAGTGAGCCGCTGGCAGCGCACACTCACCCCAAAAATCCAGAATCACATCATATTATATATATATGTATATATAAAATGTGTGTTTGTGTGTGTGTGTGTGTGTATATATATATATATATATATATATATATATATATATATATATATATACACACATACATATATATATATATATATATATATATATATATATATATATACACATGCATACATACACACACATATACATACATACACACAATTTAACACAGTGTGGCCACCCTGTAGCAGTAAATCTGCTATGGGGTGGTCAAGAAAAGGTTATAAGTGACACTGAATTACATCCTTATTCTCTACAAATAATCCATACACACCGACTACTTACTTAGTGGCCCTGTAACCCATTCTCTCTTACTGTGTTTTTCTGCCTTCTTGTAACATCCTCCATGAACACCTGTACTTCTCCTTGAGCAGCTCAGTGTACATTCTAAAGACGATTGCAAAGAGGCAGGTAGGTTTAGGTTATTGCGGATGAGCCATGGCACGTCTCTCCTGCCATAATGGGCTCTGCATGCACACAGATTTTATTTTTTTTTTTTTTAAAAGGAGACTTTAGAACCGCTTTAGGCAAAATGCACATATGATGTATTTGGTAAAGATACAGAAAATTACATAGACTGTACAATCATACAGACACACATCATACACTTTCTTCTTCCAACCAAATTTTCATTTTTGTACCAATCGAACGTTGGTAAAAATTGTTACTTCTTCCTTCCATCTTTCCCAACACACAAGAATCAGACACTACAGGTAATGTAAAATCTTTTATTTACTGTCTTTGTACAAGGTAGAACAGAAAAGATAAATAACTCACAACAATGAATGTACAAAACCTGTTAAGTGCTCATACATAATGCAGTCTGGGATGATGTGGGCAGCTGGAAGCAGGCAGTAAGTGGATATCAGAGAAGGTAGGTGTACTACAGGAAATAGACTTACTACTGGGGGACATTCTGCCAGAGCTGGAAGACAGGCAGTGAAAAGAGAGACCAGTACAGGCCCAATAATACCAAGAATGTAAGAAATAGGTCATTGCAGAACTATGAATTAAGTTTAGTTTGAAGGTTTCCTGCTCCTTGTTCACAAGGGCACATCATCATATTTTTCCTGATGTACCACAAAACTTCTACTATGGAGACATATTTCTTGCTCTCAATCTCCTGTGATTCTATGGAATTACAGCATGCATTCTCATTGCCTGCTACCCAATTTCTAGAATTCCTAATGCATACAAGAAATTTCTCGGTAATGGCTCTATCAATGACTACCAGGCAGAGTGCTCGGTGCTCTCTATCCCTTACTGAAGAGGAAATCTGGAGCTGTGGCTCCTTCCATCATCCAAGAGATTTGACACTAAAGAGTCTAACTGCACTGCCACCTGCTGCTGAAATGGAATAACAACATGCAACTTTAAAAAATAAGTTCACCTTTGCAAAAAATAAAGTAAATAAATGCACATCGTTTTGCAGGAAAAAAAAAAAAAGTGCATTTATTTATTTATTTTTACTAGTCCACAAATCATTGCACCCATGATCATCAGATCGTGGGTGCTATTCAGAGCTCTTGCAGACAGCTTACACAGTCTGTCTGCTCGTACCTCGTGTGGAGCCCTGTACAGCAGTAGATTTTTTTTTTTTTATTGCGACAGAGAGCAGGGGGAGAAATTCCCCTTCTCACTGTCAAAACAGGGGATCGGGAGGGTGCGGGAGCTGCTGCATCTATAACATATTACACTCAGTATATGGGTGTAATGTGTTACAAAGGATGAACTTATCCTTTAAGCATGGGTGCTCAACCTGTGCCCTCCCAGCTGTTGCAGAAGTCCCATCATGCCTCTGCCTTTGGGAGCCTTACAATGCCTCATAGGATTTGTAGTTCTGCAACAGCCGGAGGGCCACAGGTTGAGCACCCATGCTTTAAAGCATACCTATGAAAAAACACCAATCAGCCCCTATAGCAGGGGTAGGCAACCTTGGCCCTCCAGCTGTTTTGAAACTACAAGTCCCATGAGACATTGCAGGACCCTGACAATCACAGGCATGACTCCTAGAGGCAGAGGCATGGTGGGATTTGTAGTTTCACCACAGCTGGAGGGCCAAGGTTGCCTACCCCTGCCCCATAGTAATGGCTGGACATAACTACCTTGGAAAAAAAAAAAAAAAAGGAACTGACTATCTAGGCTCAGAGAAAAGTTAAAACTGATTGAGGGACAAAAGTTGCTAGATGGCCATATACATGAACAAATGAGTGCATCCTGCGACAGGACATTCCATCTTGCCCAAACAATATTCAAACACAAGGAGAAGGCCACATCCCAGACACGGGATGGTTACAAGCAAAAAAAAAAATAAAAAAAAAAAGGCTAAGGGCTAGGTGCCTTAAACTGCATTTTTCTGTACTAGATAAACGCCAGTCACCTCAAGGGCATATAGAAAACAATTGTTTTCTGTATATCCTGTTCACACCACAACACTAGTGTGATGTGTGGTGCAGAAAAATGCAGACATGCCTTTTTTTAGTGCTCCGAATGGCACTGCATGTCACTGCTGAATGACATGAATAAAGTGTCGGTATGTGATGCTACAAAAAAAAAAACACCGCAATGCGTTGAACTGCGATCTTTCTGCTCCCTGCCAGACCCAAAACAGACGGCTGCTTGCACAGTAAGGCTGTCATGCAGCTAGTGAGAACCATCCCTAAAGGAACTTAACTTGGCTAAATATCAGTTCATGCAAGGTCAACTTTAATACAATACAACCTGATAATCGCTGACAAAGGTGGCCGCCAGGATGCTATGCCTGTAGTTATCAGAAATAAGAAGCCTAGCAATGAACTGCAGCCTGTGATCGGGAATTGGAGTCTCCAAAGAGATTAGATAAATTTGGGGCATGCAAAACCCTGGAGGGGGGGGGGGGGGGTGGAACACAGAAATAATAATCTAGAATATCATTTGCAAATTCGAATAGTTATTGCTGACATGGTTTCCAAACTTCTCACATCTGTTTTATTTCATTTACACAAATCTTTAAGAAAACAAATTTCAATCAACTAATTTTGAAAAACAAACTCTAAATACTTCATTATAACGTACAGAACATATATTTCACATACATCTGTGGAAATGCCTTCTTCTAATGTGTACCTTGTTATAAAACAGTGTATTTTTCATCCCCTTTTAGAGGCTTTGCCATCATTCAGAATCAATCATTTCTGGGGATTTTAAAGCCCCTGTTCATCTTCCATAACAACACTACCTTGTACATTTACCAAACACCTACATCTCTCCCCTTAAAGCTCAACTCCAGGCAGACAAACCTCTAAATACACAAATAAAATACATAGAATGAAGTTATAAAGAATTTGTATTCCTCTCCATACTGTCCTAAGACTTACACAGTTCTGACACAGCACAGTCCTGCCTGTGATTTTACCCTGCTGCAGTTTAAAGCGGAGTTTCCCCAAAAGGGGAAGTTACGCTTTAAATTGATATTAAGGCTACTTTCACACTGGAGCGGTGGGGGCGCTTTACCGGCGTTTTAGCAGCGCATTTCGGCCGATAGCGGGGTGGTTTTACCTCCCGTGAGCAGCCGAAAAAGGGTCAATACCGGGTCAATACCGCCCGCAAACCGCCGCTGCAGCTGCGTTTTGCGGGCGGGTTCGGAGCGCTGCCCCATTGTTTCCAATGGGAACGTGCGCTAGCCCTCGGGCTTTCACACAGAGGATTGATAGCAGCTGGAGCCAAGCTTCCCCTCTGCTGTCTCAACCAATGAGGAGGGAGAGTCCCCAAAAATGCAATCTGAAAAATTTGTAGCTGCTGGATTTTTAGTTTTTTCCCCCAGAGTGAAGAACCACTTTAACACATTACTTTCTAGAGAGAGCACTCATCAACAGCAGCACAACTGATTGGCTCTTTTTGCCGTTTTTTCCTCCCCCCACTGAGCTCTATTTTACAGATGCTGTTTTTTCCTCCCCGACTGAGCTCTATTAGTGGTCAACTAACAGGACTAACGTGAAACTATAGAAAATTGCAAATTAACATTTTTTTAAACAACAATCGCACAAAATGAGATTTGACCAAAAGAAGTCATGTGGAAGCGAATGAACTGCAGCCGCTATATGACCGCCAAATTCAACCGCCACCAGCGCACTGTATCTCAGCTGCCGTGATCTCAACATTGTTCCATTCCAGAAAAGGTGTTTCTTCTGATTTCTGTATTGTATATTGACATACTATAAGCGTGAGCTCATTAATTCATGAAATGTTGTTTTTCTTCAACACGGTAACTTTGAATTCAGTTTTATTGCAACGCAAACATACTTTCCTTTGAACTGTACAGAAATTAAACTATAATATATACACAAACTATTTATCTTTAAGTTACAGGGTATCAGCATACACTTTTTTGGCATTCAGTTTATCATGGAGTTTTGCATAAACTTCTAGGTTTCTGATAAGCTCAAAACTTAATAAATTTGGTGTGAGAACAATAAGTCTGCCCAGTTTGCTAAACATGATAATCACACTCGCCACGTTCATTCTTCATTGTTTTCTTTTACGTTCTGACTCCAAGCAAAACTTCTCATAAGCTTCTTCCATCTCGGGGTCCATTTCATCATCATCTGAATCATCGAGGAAACTAGAAGGGAAAAAAAATAAAATTACTTTCACGGTATGCTGTCATCTAGTGGTCAGGACTAAATGTTGCATTAGATCCGCCGTCAATTTAGGCAGCGCTTTACACATATATATTTGTACATTAACATTGGTCTCTGCCCTCAAGGAGCTTAAAATCTAAGGTCCCTAACTCCCATTTATGCATACACATACTAGGGACAAAATAGACAGGATCCTATTAACCTACTAGCATGTCATTGGAGTGTGGGATGAAACCGGAGTACCCGGAGGAAACCCACGCAGCACAAGTAAAACATAAAATCTCCACGCAGGTAAGTGCCGTGGTTGGGATTTGAACAGGCGATCTTGGTGTTGGTGGAAGTGCTAACTAAGCTGGTCCAAATTAACTATGTACTTCACTAAGACATACAGCGACTCTAGGCTGTATCAGGTGGTTGGATGACATCCCAATCTCCAACTCAGCCATTCAGAGGAAGCTTTGTATATGTATTCAATCACAAAATACACATCTCTGCTCAACCCCACTCAGTTTTGTTCCAGGAGTGGGAAAGGAAGTTACCAGCCCACTACTGGAACACAGCGCTGCAGCCGAGGCTACATAAAGTTCATACAGTGGCGAGAGCCGCTGCAGGTCTTAGGTAGGTAAACAGTTCCTTTGGACCAGCTTGGTCCAAACTACCGTATTTATCGGCGTATAACACGCACTTTTTTCCCCCTAAAATCAGGGGAAAATCATGGGTGCGTGTTATACGCTGATCCCCCGCCGATTGTGAGCCTCTCGGCCGTTCTCGGCGGCTTTTGGCCGCTCTCGCCGGCTTTCAGCCATTCTCTGCAGCTCTCGGCTGTTCTCGCCAGCTTTCAGACACTCTCGCAATCTTGCTTGAGCCGCGGAGAGTGGCAGAGAACAGCCGAAAGCCGCAGAGAACGGCCGAGAGCTATCGAGCGCCGCCGAGATACACAGGACATCCAGCTCTGTATCTCGGCGGCTCCATTTTTAAACGTAAATGACACTGGGGCAAGGCTGCAATGACAAGGCTGCAGATGGACACTGACAAGGCTGCAGATGAGCATTTAAATGTAAGTTTTTTTTTCCTTAAACTTCCCTCCTAATCTTGGGGTGCGTGTTATACACTGATAAATATGGTATTTAAACTTAATTTAAAGCTGGAGAACGGCTTTAAAGAGGTACTGTAGTCTGCTCACATAATTTGTAATAAAAATATCCTTGCCATTCTGAAGCTTCCCTCCAATCACTTTGCATATTGTTTTATATATACTGTGATTCTGTACTTGCCAATTATGCTGCAGAAATCTCCCTCCACCGAGTCTGGCTGCAGCCATTTTAACCCGTGGGCAGCTGAAGCTGCTGCCTGTTCACTTCCTGGATTTACACACACCTCCAGCTCAATAAATGCATTAATCTTAATTGTAAACTAAGGAAATCATAATGTCAATTTTTGCCTGGAGTAACACTTTTAGAACCGTTCTATGTGTTATGCTCGACTGCCGCTCCATTCGCCTATCGCAGCCCTTGTAAATACCCAGTACTGCCCTACCTGTCTTACAAGCTTATTTGTAAATTTTGCATGGGGGGGGGGGGGGGGGGGCTCCCTACCTTTGGAATCTTTTGTGATTAACTTTGTTTTCAATATATATATATATATATATATATATATATATATATATATATTTTATATTTTTTTTATTTTCCCCCTTGTATTCTATTGTTTAAACTTCAATAAAAACTGATTATAAAAAAGAAATACCCAGTACTATCAGGTATGGGGGAGCATGTGACCTCCTTTCCATGGCGCCTGATTGTCCAATCACCATCTATATTCTGATGGTATGAGGGGCAGTGGTTGTAACTGTAGCTTTGCTGACAATCACATAATTGGGTGGGAGTGATATACAGATAAAGGCTGCACAATGTTTACAAACAGACAGAAAGTCAGCACAGAGTTGAAGGGTATTTTTCCAGCCTGTGCTGGGTCTGCACACCGCCCACAAAAAGCTATGACTAAGCACCAGGGAAGGTGTGAAACGCGTTAGTCCTGCTGTAATTGTACCCCCATTGCTGTATGGATTGACGTTTTTCTATTATGGATCAATAAAAAGGTGATTTTATGGGAGTGCAGCCATCCAGACTTTTCACTATATGCTTCCTGATGCATGCAGGGCCAGCACCCTCCTTTCCATGTGCAGAGGTAATGGAGTAGAGTGATTTTGTTAACTGGAGCGGTGCATTTCTTTCACAAAAAGCCCCTTGTTTGCGCCTAAAGGTGACTGTAACTGGAATCTAGCAAAGGTGGCATCAGTCGGCCCAAAAGTGAGGCGCCCGTCACTTCCTCCTTAGCTAGCATGGAGCGCAGAGGCTCTGTGCCACACCGAGGCAGGAAGGAGCCGAATATCAGCTGCACAAGCCCGGGAACCCAGCATGCCCCCCACCATCCTGGTTTACAGCAGTGGCAATGCAGGACATCCACAGCGGTCTTGGCCTTCTCCAGGCACTGAGAACAAGGGACCCGCAGCCACCCCCTATCCATAAGATACGGTATCGCGCTGGGCAGGAAAAGATACCATAAAAATCAAACTGCCCCCTGAGCACACAGCCCATGAGACGCACATCTATTCCAGGAAACATGTTAAGCCCCTGTCCGGGGAAACACCAATACTGAAGGGGAGACCTGGAGGACTGCCTTTTAAGTGATGGGGGATAAGGTGTTTCCTGTCCCAGTGGGAGGAGCTCTACGTGTCACGGCTGTCCTGGAAGACGACTTGATAAAAACATTTTTTAAATGTGTTGTAAATCTGCATGAAAAAAATTCAAAAGTAGATTTCAAACTAAAAAGACATACGGATCCTCTGAACCAGGCAAGTCTGTTCCATTCTCCTCATAGAAGAAATCCTCTCTATCCAGCATCTCCTGGTACTTCTCTTGATAATCTGAAAAGACAACAACAGTTGGTGATGTACCCAATGGCAGTATTACCAGAACAATATAATATGTATGCAGCAGAATTCAACCATTCTCTCACCTGGGTCTGCTGCAGTGAAGGGAATGCCGTCGGACGTATAGAACGTGGGCTCATTCTAAAAAAAATTAATAAATTAGTTCATTATTGGCAAACCTTGTCAATGATGCAGTTACAACTTTCAGATTATACATTTTTACCCCTTCACCTCCTCCTCATCCTCAACACCACCCCCTTTTCTCAACGTTGTTCTTCCCCTAAATTCTACCTTCATAAATCAATTTCACAATTAAAATGAGGAAGTTAAAAGATTGTGCTGACGGCGTACTCCCCCACCCCCCAACTTTCTGCATTATAAATGCAAACTAGAAAACACTGGCCAACAATGACAGAATTAACAGTGTATGACGCAAATGCAAAAAACAAACAGCTTTGGAGTTTTAATTCTTGAAGGCTCCATTCACACTTGCGCGACTCCAAAGTCGCACGACTTTGATCGGACTTTACACTCTCTGGCACTAAGTCACATCAAAAGTAGGGCAGGCACCTTTTCAAAGTCACTGCGATCTAAACGGGTGCCATTGAAAACAATGGCCTACGACTTGTCATGCAACTTAATGGGGTTTATTTACTAAGGCCACTTTTCACACGGGCGGTCCGTTCAGGTCTGCCTGTCAGTTTTTTTTGTGGACCTGAACGGACACTCCATAGACCTCTATGGAGAGTCGGATGTCAGCGGTGACATGTCCGCTGACATCCGACCCGCTCCGATCTGAAAAAGTGTGACGGAGGAAAACCCTATTTTTCCATCCGTTTGCGGATCGGAAGACGGCGGACTCTACGGTTCGTCGTCATCCGATCCCCCATAGGGGAGAGCGGGGCTCTGCAGAGACAGACCTGTCATCTTCGACGGAGCGATCCCCGGCTGTGCAGAGCGGGCTCCGTACACGGACACGTCCATGTGAAAGAGCCCTAAAAGCAGAGAGTGCAAAATCTGGTGCAGCAAATCAGCTTCTAAATTCAGCTTGGTCAATTAAGCTTTGACAAAACCTGGAAGCTGATTGGTTTCTATGCACAGCTGCACCAGTTTTAGTAAATTAACACCTATGCGTCCAAAATCGCATGACAAGTCGTACAAGTGTAAATGGAGCCTTAAAGGGTGCCGGTTCTGCTCCAGCAATGCGTCTTTCTCGTCTTTCATTAAATAACATGAAATAGTCATGCACATATCAGATGAGGCAACATTAGTGTAGCAATGAAAAGCAAACAGCCTGGAGCATGCATCTTAAAAAACAAGTCAGCGATAGAAACCTGGGTCATAGTGCCCGATGCTGCGCAAATGCAGCAGTCCCTGACAAAATGCTTTTGATCCATTTTACACAATCTTTGCACAAGTGCATGGAATAACAGCAACATATTACACTCCAAGGCACAGCTGTGATGGTTTTTTGGTGACAGGTTCTTTTTAATGAGACATCCAGGGTCAGGTCTCCCCTGTGCCCCACTGAATCTAATGCTGTACAGATCACACTGCATTCAATGTTTTCCTGACCATGCTGGCCGGAGACACTGACAGGGGACCCAAAAGTGAAGTTTTAAACGCCGCTTCCAGGTCAGCAACAAGGGAAGAAGAGCAGATGCTTGCCCGCTCAGCTCCCTTACCCCTATCCGATGGCACCCGCTATGCAGGGCCTGGGCCTGCAAGTAATTTGGCATCTGCAGAAATGCCGGACTGCTTGCATCTGACAGACAGAAGTCGGCTTGTCAGATTTACACAATCCTGATCGGCTGCAGCCACTGGGATTGTGTGTAAAACTCCCTGGTGTCAGGTCTGTACGACATATGGACCTGGCAGCGAAAGAGTTGAAGAGTTCTGTCTATACAATAAAAAAACCCTCTCTGGAACGGGCAGGAAGTGCGATGAGCCTGACACAAGGAGCAACATGACAAAGCTAAATAAGCATACAGGCACGGCTGTAAAAGTTATGCCTACAATATATCAATAGTAGGCAGACCAGAAATCTTACCATGAAATAATTGGGGTCATTTTCAGGTGTAGATTCACTGAAGGTCGATGCTGTGTGAACTCTACCCCAGTTACTCGACCGAAGCTCCACCAATTTCAGGAGCATTTGTTTCACATCCCTGAAGCAATAACATGAAAAACATTTTAGAAATTAAAGAAATATGTTGTGCTGATGCAAAAAAGGTTTCACAAGTCACCAAAGCCCAAATTTGATACAAACTGCGATAGGCTAATTGCCATTCTCAACCTGCTACATTCTGCATCCAGAACTACATTCTTCATTCTCAGGATCACTTCATCCATGTAAGAGTTCCCTTTCTCTTTCCATGCATCTTCAAGGACCGATCCAGTAAGCTTAAAGAAAAAAAAAAAGTGCAGCATTTTAAATTACATTTTCCAGGATGCACATGGCCCCCTATAGCCCACCTTGCAGCATCTGGCCAATTTAAAGAGTTACGGCACTTTTAAAATATTGTATACTGTACATGTGGAGGGCTGGGGGAGGTGGAATTCTGTAGTCCAGTAAGGAAGAACACAACCAGGGCTGATGACACTGCTCAGGTTTTCGGTGCATCAGAAGAAGTACTCAGAGAACTACAGAAGTGATTTTTAGGCTTGCTGTATCTTCATGGCAATGGCACTCAATCACATTTCTTGCGCTCCTGTCATAGTACCTCTGTTGGCAAGCATGCACAATGGCATTGCACTGTGTGTGAGTAGCATATGGAAGGCCCGCTTTTCAGAACAGGTCCCCATTAGCTTCTAAAAAAGCTGCCATTGAAAGAGTGTTAATGTATCACATTTCTTTGTGGCAAAGATCATGGACGGCCCATGACAGAAATGCCTTGCTGACAGTGATGAAAACTGCACAGAAGATTATTGCAGCAGTTATTCTACTAAGTATTGATGAAGGGGAGGGGTCTTCGGAGAGTGATTAATATATTGGAAGATACTTCACATCCTGGTAATGATCTGTATACATTTCTACCTTCTGGTAGGCGGTATAGAAGTATCCGCTCTCGTACCACCAGGTTGCGGAATAGCAAATTTTCCTTGATATGTACAGCTCTTGAACACTAGAGGGGTTGTGGAATAAACAGATTGGGAATTATGTATTTATTGCAGTATGTGTGCGGTTTTTGGTTAAGTTTTTATGTTGGGCGTGGAATTTCTTTTTTAATGTGAGGGAGATACAACTGTGTTTAATTTTATGATTGTTATTGTACAATAACAATACATTTTCTGATTCTAGCTTTTTTTTTATTTCTATTGGCAGTTCTTTGTGTTCTACCTTTTGTTGTATAACTTCTTGTGCAATATCAATAAAACAATATTAAAATGCAGAAGTGATTAGATCATGGGGATTTTTAGATGCTAAACAAAAATTTTCTCTACTTGCAGAAAAGGGTCAAAACATGTGGAAATATTTTTTGCTTAGAAATTCAGCGAACAATTTTTGAATATGTCCTATAGACTATATGGGCACATGCCAATCCAATCAGTTTTCTCTTTTTATTCTTCTTACAGGCTACCGATCTGGGAGTATGGCTATGCAGGATTCAGGTTGTACATAAAGCTATACTACTAAAAGGACATTACTATCAATAGTACAGACTTTGTCTTTGACTACATGTTAAAGCGGATCTGCGCCCACCTCCCTCCCTTTTTATTTATTTTTCGCCTCCGCTTACATGACGTGGTATCTGCACATTTCAGATACTCACCAATCCAGCGCTGTCCTGCTGAGATCCTCTCATCAGGGCAGACCTCTCCGATGACATTACAGTAATCCCGCCCCCTCCTACCATCCTGATGGAAGGCTATGACTCCTAGGATACAAGACGTGCACACCCCAGGAGGCACAGCAGGCTGTGTGCACACGTAATTTGCCTAAGGTGACTGATATGCATGGGGGAGGGTGAAGGCCCGCTTATTAATAACAAAATATTGTTGAGGGAATGTAGTTCTAGGCTGAGGTAGGAGAAGTGGCAACTCTAGAGAGTTTAGTATGAGACCCCTTTGACACTGGGGCGTTTTTCAGGCGCTACAACGCTAAAAATAGCGCCTGAAAAAATCCGGCCCCTTTCACTTCAGTGTGAAAGCCCTCCGGCTTTCACACTTGAGCGGTGCGCTAGCAGGACGGTCAAAAAAGTCCTGCTAGCAGCATCTTTGGAGCGGTGAAGGAGCGGTGTAGTCACCGCTCCTACCCATTGAAATCAATGGGACACGCGGCAATACCGCTGGCAAAGCGCCGCTGCAGTGGCGCTTTGCGGGCGGTTTTAACCCTTTTTCGGCCGCTAGAGGGTGTTAAAACATGCACCGCTAGCAGGTAAATACCGTCGCTAAAACAACGGTAAAGCAGCGCTAAATATAGCGCTGGTTTACCGCCGACGCCGCTCCCGCCCCAGTGTGAAAGGGGCCTTAATGAGGACTTATGATGTTTAGTATAAATAAGGATACTAGATGCCTGTTTTTACCTTCAACAGTTTCACGGCACAAATTACATTATCATCTACTGGATTGGAGAATAAAGCATCCATCAGCTCCTTGAGACCGCTTTGCAAGATCTGTGCTTTAGTCACCTGCCCCTTCGGCCCTTTTATCTAAAAACAAAAACAAACTTCTTGTTAAAAAACAAAAAACAAAAAAACAAAAGCAAAGCCAGACAGGTCAGAGTCAAAGCAAAGTGTACCTTTCCAACACCCCAAAGCAAGTGCTGGAATTAGGCATGGGCCCGGAGTCCGTCACTCCTCTGCATACAGCTTAGTGTAAAACCCCTTTCACACCAAGGGCGTATTGCAGGCGATATAGCGTTAGAAATAGCGCCTGCAATACGCCCTTAAACAGCTGCACCATTGTCTGTAGTGTGCAGCGGTGCGCTGGCAGGACGTCAGGAAAAGTCCTGCCAGCAGCTTCTTTGGAGCGGTGAAGGAGTGGTTAACTCACCGCTCCTCCGGCGCTGCTCCCCATTGAAATCAATGGGGCAGCGCTGTAATACCGCCGGCAAAACGTCGCCATTGCTGCGTTTTGCGGGGGTTTTTAACCCTTTCTCGGCCACCAGCGGGAGGCAAGCGTGACCCGCTAGCGGCCGAAATGCGCCGCAAATCCGACGGTAAAACACCGCTAAAAATAGCGGCTTTTTACCGCCCACGTTATGGGCGGTGCAGTGTGAAAGGGGTCTAAATGCAAAGGAAAAGATGGACACTGATGATGTCTTCACAGGCAAAACATTGCAGACAAGCTTCAGCACATTGTCCAGCACCCAAGACCATCCCTCTGACATATCTTACCCGATGGGCTTAATCATAAAAGATCCTCTACGATAAAGCCAATTGGCTGAAAGATGTCATAATCAGTGTATGGCTTTTTCTTTGAATTACACAGAGCCAGGCACTTAATGCTACCATTCCTTTCGATTGATAATATCAATATATTATCTTGAAGATTTGCTTAACGCAACAAAAAAAAAAAAAAAAAAGAAAAAACTCCCAGAAAAATAGTCACTTAATTATTCATATGAATGTTTATCAGCTTACAACTTCTCAAGGGTAAAATCCCTGTTTTGTACAGCCGCCAATACAAAAGAATGGCTGTAGGCAGCTGGACTTATGTAAACACCAAATGCTTCTGCACATGCATTTGTCCATGTACATGCACATGCATTTGTACTGCATGTGCAGTACGACAGATCTCCCCTAAATGGGCCAATTTGCAATTGGGAAAATAAGCCATACTTGCATGCGTGGATAAACACTGATGCAGAAACTGTATGGGGCATGTGCAGCTCACAGGGTGCGGGAATTAGATGCCCCCATCGGAATGCATGAAGGGAAAAAGAAACCATTCTGCCACTTTAAGTTGGTTACCTCTTTTACCGTTTGTCCATAGAAGTGCCCAACCACAGTATGTATCCAGGGTCTAAGCTCAGCTTCAAATAACTGTCTGCTTAACTAAAGCACATGTGTGAGATGTTGTGTAACCACCATCTGTATTTTTTGCAATAAAATTACTTAATAATTAATAAAATGGCGATTGTTGCAATTTTATGTCACACAGTATTTGCACAGCAATTTTGCAAACGCAATTTCTGGGGGAAAAATACACTTTAATGAATTAAAAACACACAAAATAGTTACCCCAATTTTTTGTATAGTGTAAAAGATGATGTTACATGGAGTAAATAGATTCCCAACTCCCAACTTGTTGCGCTTTAAAATTGCTCACGCTTGTGGAATGGCTACAAACTACCACAAAATCTCCCAAGTCGACGCTTTAAACCCCTTCAGAGGTTACCTGTGTAGCATTACAGAGCAGTTCAAACGCTATAATTATCACTCTAACTTTTGCGGCGATACCTCACATGTGTGGTTTAAATACCATTTACATATGCGTGTGCGACTTGCGTATGCGTTCACTTCTGCGTGTGAGCATGGAGGGATGGGATCGCTTTAATTAAAACATTTTACACTGTCCTTTAAATTTTTATTTTGGATCCCTTTTATTTCTACTACAAGGAATGTTAACATCCCTTGTAATAGAAATAAGGATGCTCTTTTCGCTTGAAAAAACTAAAAACTTGTTTACTTCCACCTTCATGACGTCGCTCCAGTCCTCCAAGGCTATAGAGGAGATCAAAGCCGATCTACTCTTTGATCATCTATGTGACCAGCCGGCGGCACCGTCTGGTAGTTTCTCGGGGAAACGCTAAGCCTAAGTGGTTGGGGAAGGGGGGGGGGGGTGGGGGAGATGTACCCTCCTGCCAATTCTGAAAGCGTTCACGCGGCTCATGAGCCGCTTGGAACGCTTTCAAGAGAAAGCCAGCTGGCTGAAAAAAAAATAAAAATACCAGGGTTATGGCTGAGATCGTCAGCCATAATCCAGGTAAAGCATAAACATAGTAAAGGTAAGGTGCTATATTCTACATAAGATTCTACATAAGAATCTAGTGCCTTACCTTTACTAGGGTTATGCTTTGAGTTGATTTATCCTATTTAAAAAGGAGCAGCTACGCTATTTGTTCAGTTTGTTTGTTTTTGGAGTAGGCGTCAAACACTCATTTATTATTTCATAATCCAGGTAAATCACTTGCAAACTGCAACGTACAGTATATACAAGGATTGCGGTCGGCAAGTGATTACAACTACTACCAAAAAGCTACTGCATCCACTGGTCATGCTCTCCTGTCCACCATTAACAATGTGCAACCAGGTTAAGATAGTAGAAGCTGTGGAATTAGCTTCACAGGGACTTTTGTGCTACTACAATCACTTAATTATATAACTGACTGCATGGTTTATTAATGGCAATATAGCCAGACAGGTTATAGGGAGGTGAACGGTACTAACAGAGCTTCCGCCAAACATAAAAGCAAAATTTAGTTCTAGAAACTCTTGTGCTGTTTGTGGAGAGATTTGTTTAACCACTTCCATGCCACTGAACGTCATGACGTCCAGGGCTTTCAGAGGAGATATACAAATGATGCCTGTAGCCTGTAGCAGGCATCATTCAGATATATTTTTTTCTGCCGGCGATTCCCTGCACCGCAAGATCAATCATAGCAGCAGGTCAGCCGCTTAATTGTTTTTACAGGCGGCGGGAGGGGACTTGCCCCTCCCGCTGCCCTCCAGAGCTTCTACCGGCTCCCCGTGCGATCAGTGAACCGGAGAAGGAATCCATCTGCGGCGGAAGTTTAACATAAAGCTGACGAGGACTAGATGGTCCCCGGTCATCTCTATGACTCTCGGAGGTCCGGTGCGATGTTATGACATCACGTCCGGCCCCCGGTAGTTGTAAACACTGCCATGTGTGCGTTTGGCTGGAAAGGCTAAAATAATTTTTTTGATCTCAGGCTTTCCAGCCTAGGAGATATGTGGGGACTTATAGATCCCACATCTCTCCATAAAGAGGACCTGTCCCTAATGTAAGGGATGTCTACATTCCTTGCAATCGAAATAAAAGTGAAAAAAAAAAAAAAAAAACGCATTTGAAAAGGGAAAAAGGTGTAAAGAAAAAAAATTCGAATAAAATAAACCAAAAAAAAAAAGAAGATGAAAGCACCCTCGTCTCCTCTGAGCTCGCACACAAAAACAAACCCATATGTAGGTCGCGTCCTCAAATGTAAACAACGTTCAAATCACACGTGAGGTATCTCAGCGAACATTAGAGCGAGAACAATAATTGTAGCGCAAAGACCTATATTGCAGCCATTTGCTAAAATCATTTAAGGATCATTTTTTTTTTCCTTAACCACTTCAATACCAGACACTTAGACACCTTCCCGCCCAAGCCAATTTTCAGCTTTCAGCGATGTCGCAATTTGAATGACAATTGCGCGGTCATGCTACACTGTACCCAAACAAATTTTTTATCATTTTGTTCCAACAAATAGAGCTTTCTTTTGGTGGTATTTGATCACCTCTGCGATTTTTATTTTTTGCGCAACAAACAAAAAAAGACCGAAAATTTTGCAAAAAAACAAGTTTTTCTTTGTCACTGTTAATTTTTTTTGTAAATAAGTGCGTTTTCTTCTTCAATGACGGGCACTGATAAGGCGGCACTAATGGGCACTGATAAGGCGGCACTGATGGGCACCGATGAGGTGGCACCAATTAGGGGGCACCGATGAGGTGGCACTGATGATGGGCACTGATAGGCGGCACTGATGGGCACTGATAGGTGGCACTGATGGGCATTGATAGGTGGCACTGGTATGCGGCACTGATGGGCACTCAGGTGGCACTGATGGGCACTCATAGGCGGCACTGACGGGTACTTATGGGTGGCACTGATGCACACATATAGGTGGCACTGATAGGTGGCATGGATGGGCACTGATAGGTGGCATGCATGGGCACTGATAGGTGGGCACGGATGGGCACTGATAGGTGGCACTGATAACACTTATGGGTGGCATTGCTGGGAATCCTTTTTTTTTTACTTTTTTTTTTATTAATATGATGTGCCAATCAGTGCCCATCTGTGGGCACTGATTGGCATATTTTTGATTTTTTTTTAACATGTGGATGGCCATGGGGGATGTACCTGGCCATCCACATGCTGGGGGCTTCCCTGGTGGTCCTGGGGGCTTCCCTGGTGGTCCTGGGGGCTTCCCTAGTGGTCTAGTGTGGGCATCTGAGGGGGGGCTGCGCTGATAAACAATCAGCGCATACCCCCCCTGTCAGGAGAGCCGCCGATCGGCTCCCCTCTACTCGCGTCTGTCAGACGCGAGTGAGGAAAAGCCGATCAACGGCTCTTCCTGTGTACATCGTGATCAGCCGTGATTGGACACGGCTGATCACGTGGTAAAGAGCCTCCGCCGGAGGCTCTTTACCGAGATCAGTGTAGCGGTGTGTCAGACTGACACACCGCTCCACCGATCGCCGCGATGCGCGCCCCCACGGGCGCGCGGCGGCTGTTATCCTGAAGGACGTCATATGACGCCCAGTCAGGATAACGAAGCCACTTCCCGGACGTCAATTTACTATTGACCGGGCGGGAAGTGGTTAATGTACACACAGCACCCCATAACTGACAGAAAAACACAGAATTGTTGACATTTTTGCAGATTTATTAAAAAAGAAAAACTGCTCATCTATGCAACCTTTACCAGAATTTATATTGACAACCTACGACAAGGCACTATTGTCCTTTCCTTTTTGTTTCTTCATGTACATTTTCTGTTTTCCCTATGTGCAATCTCACGTTCTTCTGTGTTACATGTTCAAACGTTACGTGATGACTTGCACAAGAATTGTTTGCTTTAATATGCACTGTATACTTGTTTAGTACTGTGTATGTCATTTGACTACTGTATAACTCCAATTTATGCTAATAAAAACTATTGATGTTAAAAAAGAAAAACTGAAATATCACATGGTCCTAAGTATTCAGACCCTTTGCTGTGACATTGATATATTTAACTCAGGTGATGTCCATTTCTTCTGATCATCCTTGAGATGGTTCTACACCTTCATTTGAGTCCAGCTGTGTTTGATTATACTGATTGGACTTGATAGAGGAAAGCCCCACACCTGTCTATACAAGACCTTACAGCTCACAGTGCATGTCAGAGCAAATGAGAATCATGAGGTCAAAAGGAACTGCCTGAAGAGCTCAGAGACATAATTGTGGCAAGGCACAGATCTGGCCAAGGTTACAAATAAATTTCTGCTGCACTTAAGGTTCCTAAGAGCACAGTGGCCTCCATAATCCTTAAATGGAAGACGTTTAGGACGACCAGTACTCTTCCTAGAGCTGGCTGTCTGGCCACACTGAGCTATTGGGGGAGAAGAGCCTTGGTAAGAGAGGTAAAGAAGAACCCAAAGATCACTGTGGCTGAGCTCCAGAGATGCAGTCGGGAGATGGGAGAAAGTTGTAGAAAGTCAACCATCACTGCAGCCCTCCACCAGTCGGGGCTTTATGGTAGAGTGGCACAACGGAAGCCTCTCCTCAGTGCAAGACACATGAAAGCCTGCATGGAGTTTGCTAAAAAAACACCTGAAGGACTCCAAGATGGTGAGAAATAAGATTCTCTGGTCTGATGAGACCAATATAGAACTTTTTGGCCTTAATTTTAAGCGATATGTGTGGAGAAAACCAGGCACTGCTCATCACCTGCCCCAACAGTGAAGCATTGTGGTTGCAGCATCATGCTGTGGGGGTGTTTTTCAGCTGCAGGGACAGGTTGACTGGTTGCGATCGAGGGAAATATGAATGCGGCCAAGTGCAGGGATATCCTGGACGAAAACCTTCTCCGGAGTGCTCAGGACCTCAGACTGGGCCAAAGGTTTACCTTCCAACAAGACAATGACCCTAAGCACACAGCTAAAATAACGAAGGAGTGGCTTCACAACAACTCTGTGACTGTTCTTGAATGCCCAGCCAGAGCCCGGACTTAAACCCAATTGAGCATCTCTGGAGAGACCTAAAAATGTCTCTCCACCAATGTTTACCATCCAACCTGACAGAACTGGAGAGGATCTGCAAGGAGGAATGGCAGAGGATCCCCAAATCCAGGTGTAAAAAACTTGTTGCATCTTTCCCAAAAAGACTCATGGCTGTATTAGATCAAAAGGGGCTTCTACTAAATACTGAGCAAAGGGTCTGAATATTTAGGACCATGTGATATTTCAGTTTTTCTTGACACAAACCCAGGCACCAGGGCACAATTTCTAGTTGCAATGGCGACCTGTTGAGCCCTGATATGGCGCACAACATACTTAAAATAGCGGAGACATGATTTTATTTTTTTTTTCATTTCGGTCTTACCTCAAGGTTAAGATAAAGTTCACCTAGGAACAGTACAAAAGCATGAAATCGCTTTCTTGTAGCTTCATCGCCTTTTGCTGCCTGGTCTCTCTTTTCAAATTCTGTCTGACACCTAAAATGAGATCACAAAGAGAAGTACAAAATGGACAAAAAATGAAATGGCATCACTTAAACAGGTTACATTTTATCTGTTTATTTATTTAAATATTGTTAAGACTAGGTAAAGTACCCAAGAGTCAGTAAAGTATTAGAGTCATTATTCAAGACCAAAATCTCCAGAAATGTTGAAGCCATGAGAAAAAAAAAAAAAATTTCGCCGTTTGTTTCTGAAAAAAAAAATAAAAAACCCTCAGTGTGGAGTAGTTTTACAAATGGAAAGTAAATTTTGTTGCACTGGGAACATGATATGCAGTCTATGTAAAAGTATTATGCTTGAAATAAAAAGTACTTTTTCTTTTTAAAATAGTATTTATCTATACACGAGAACAGGTAACCAACCCCCTTTCCCTCATAATAATTTATAAGCTTCCTGCCAATATGCATGATCAGTTATTGACAATGCTGATCCAGAAGAATATATTGATCTATGAAGAGCTTGATTAATGTGCTCCTGATTTTCAGTTGTCATTTTCTCTATAAAATAAAAGGAATTGTTTATTTTTGGGAGGTTGTGGTTTGTAAAACTTCCTCACTTGAAGATGCTGCTGGTGAAGAAACTTGTGATGATCCAGAAGCAGTAGAAAGTGTTTCTGGAATGAGAACTCTAGAGGGAAAAGCTCCTCATTATTTAAGTATTTTTTAACGTCTTTATGGCACCTCTGGCATGCCAGGATGAGTTTTGTCATCCTTGTAGCATTTGGAAAAGAATATTTCTTCTCGCAAGATTTGTAAATCGAACTGGGGAAATGTTTCCAAACTCTAGATGTTGGTCTCGCCATTTTACTGAGAGGAGGAAAAGAAAAAACTATTTACTGACCAGACTATAGGTAAACACTATGCTGTGATGGTGGAGAACATTAATTGGAATCATTTAAAAAAAAGAAGATGAAACTAATTTGTCAGACAATTTTACACTCTTACCTGTCAATTAAGGCCTGAAGGGAAAGAATCAACTGTATTCCAATAATCACCCAAATGTAGGAGGTACAAGATGAAGCCCAGAAGCAAACTAAACTGGAGCCTTTCCCCTGCAGTGCCACCAAGTGGCAGAAATGCATATTTCTCGTTTGAGCACTGCATTGAAAAGTACAGTGTTACATGAATTGTATTCCAGGAATTGCTCGTCTTCAGCTGAGAGAACTTATAATTTAAGACAATAATTTAAGACTTTACATAAAGTCTCAAATCTTTCACTAAGGTCTTCATGTTATACAATTTGAATACCATATTATAGATAAGATTATTTATCATTGTAAAAGAATATATGCCACACAATTTTTTCAATTTTCCCAGAATTTTTTTTTAAATAAATCACTTTTTCCCAAAAATTTTCCAGGCCTTTGCATCTCTCGTTAAGACAAAAAAAAAAAAAAGCATTGTCTTCAAAATTTCAGCTGCTGAACCAATAGGTTTCTCAATCTCATGTTCCAGGGCAACTCCTTCACACTGTCTTATCAGAGAAAACAATTCATTCCCTTCCAAAAGGAGGAACATGATCTACAAATTTAGAGACAAGAATTCCATTCATATAGTCACCTCTTGAGCAGCAACTGTCTGAAGTTCAAGTTCTGTGGGTTTATCAGCAGATTACTGGACAGATAATTGCACAGACGTGCTCCTGTGTATGAGAAGTTCGGTACTGATGTTGCCTTAAAAATATATCAAAAGCAGAGTTTAAGGCAATAAAATAAGACTAAAGACAACATTTTCATTTTATTGGTTTACTTTAATTAGAATCTCGCATGCAAAGAAAGAGGCCAAAACAAAAACAGGCCCCTTTTCTGGTGTTAAGACTCAGGCTCGATTCACACTAATACGTTTTTTAATGAATTTTGCAGAAATGCAGGGAATTTTTTTTTTTTTAAACACGGGTTCCCGTGGAACACGTTCACATCAATGCATTTTTGAGCCTCTACATTTTTGGAAAGGGTTGGGGACTTTTTTCCTGCAAAATGCAGCGTTTTGCATGTAATGGACTTCAATGGACCCACATCCAAAATGCAAGTACTGCAGTTTTTCTTTACACTGCATATAGCTGGTCGCTAAGGAGAGGGCCAGGAACAACCAATGAGTCATCAGCTGTCAGCAGGCTTCCCCACTGACAGCTAAATGTAAAAAAAAAAAAAAAAGAAGAATTGCCGGCTTCAAATAAAACAAAATAATAGTGAAAAATAGTCACAGCTCTGTGTGTCCATTCAAACTCGGACCCCAGACCCGGGCACCGCCCCCTCTCTTCCCTGATTGACATCAGCGGGAGCCAACGGCGCCGCAGCAGTGTCTCAGCAAATCAGGAGGTGTGTCCCGGACAGCTTAGACACTTGTGGACATCGATGGAGAGAGATGGGGCTCAGGTAAGTAATTAGGGAGTGCTGGAGGGGCTGCTACACACAGAAGGTTTTTTTTATCCTAATGCATAGAATGCATTAAGATAAAAAAACGTCTGCCTTTACAACTCCTTTAAGCTTTGACAAAAAAATGGAAGCTGATTGGTTTCTATGCAGAGCTGCACAAAATTCTGCACTCTCCAGTTTTAGTAAATTAAATAGGAAGTAAACTCTCCCACTCAGAGGCTTCTTTTCATTTAGTCCATTATAATAAGTAATTATTAAACTATAGCCACTGTAATCCAGCCCAAATCTCATATTACTTACTGTTTAAAGAAACTTTAAAAAAAAAAAAAAACTTGTTTCCAGGGGTTAGGCATCGCCATCTTAAGTATTGTTTTCTGAGTCCACAGTGGAGTGCATTTCCGCCCTTACACTGAACACTTCCTGTACTGTTAACCAAGCCTCCTTCTCAATCCAACGTTTCTATGATAACCCTGCTTCCCTGTTCATAGCTGACTTGTTTTATTTCATAGTATTTACTTGTGCCGATTATCTAGTGTTTGCCTTTGTCAGTCTTATCAGCTTCAGCTGATAGGACTGCAGTAATGCTGTCCGATGGCCAGGTTTACACTACATGTAATGTCACATGGTCACATGGGGTGTAGGAGGAAGATCTGAATGATTCTGCAGTCTCCTGGGATTTCAGTGTTGTGTGCTGTAGGAAGTCCTGATAATAGAAAGACAAGTACACAGAGTGTGCCATAAATCAGGGGAGATCTGGGCATGCTCAGTGAGGTCATTCTAAAGAACAAAAATTATTACAACAATACTAAGCAAGTAAGGAGATATCTACAAGCAGTGTTCATTAGGGTTTTTTATGCTGATTTACATGGGACAACGTTGTGGGGGAGAGTTTACAACCACTTTAACCCCAAACTGTTGATGCAGCGTTCTCAGTGAGAGCATCTGTTAGTGAAGCAAACAGTTAATTTGGACCAGCTTGGTCTGAAAACTATTTAAAAGTCACAAGAAACCTGGAGTTAGGCTTTAATGCTTTGATATGCATGATCATTAAATTATAGAACTTACATATAAAATATCTGTTTTTTATACAAGAATAAATAGTCATACCTAGCATATTTGACATCCTGGGTAGATCATTTTTACACCCTTCTGCTTTTTAGCAATAATCTTGAAATTACCAATTATAATAGAAAAGAGATGTAGACAGCAATAGTATAAACATTAGTGGACATTACAGAAGTGTCCCCTTGCACTGGTGGTCAGTGTAGGTAGAAGCTCAATTTGCCATTGCTCACCCACTCAGGGTACACCTAGCAACAATCAGTGCGAATTGGATGCGGATTTCTCCACATTGAATTCGCATAGCAGGAGATTGTGACCGGCTCTATCAAGCTGGTTCAAATATCTCTGCAGCGGCTCCGGTATGAATTGCATAGGAGCCCTGTGCATCTTTTCGTCCATTACAGGACCAAATTCAGCCCAAAATTTGGGCTAAAAGCAGACCTGAAATGGTGAAAGGAGATGCACCGGACTCCTGCTGGAGCGTGCTGCGGTGTGAACCCAGCCTAAATGATGAAAAAGGCTGTTATACACTCTCTTTTGCCTATTACTTTACAGCCCAGTAAGTACCTGTTGATAGACAAGTTCCACAAGCTCTTTTAAGGATTCTTCTGTGGTAATGACATTGTTTAGCAACTCTGTAAACTGGTAGATTTCAGCCTCAAAACTCCCAGGCTGTTGTGTTAAATGGTTCAGTATGTCTTGAACATATTCTGCCAAACACATCTCTTGGACTGAATATGCTCCGTTTTCTTCTACGTAGTTCTAGGATAAGCAGAAATACAGGTTAATAATGTCAGATTTGCCATAAACCTAAAACAAAAGTCTTACCTTAGATTCAACAGAAATTAAAGGGGTTTGTCAAGAAAATGCACCCACAAAACTTTGAGATTGTATGTACTCCTCCAAATAGTAACAGTAAAAGAACATGAGCCATCTAAAGCATCATAAGATACAATTCCAGGTCTGCTTAACCACCTCATTACTGGGCACTTTCACGCACTTTCTGCGCAGTCATGCAACGCTGTACCCATATAATTTTTTTTTTTTTTATCATTCGCACAAATAGAGCTTTCTTTTGGTGGTATAATAAAACAAATTGTATTGTTTATATATATATATATATATATATATATATATATATATATATATATTTTTTTTTTGGGGGGGGGGGGGATAGACAGTCCAAGATATTAAAGTGGAAGTTCCGTCGTTTTTTGTTTTTTTTAAGTCAGCAGCTACAAATACTGCAGCTGCTGACTTTTAAAATATGGACACTTACCTGTCCAGCGTGCCCGCAATGTCGGCAACCGAAGCTGATCTGATCTGTCGCTCAGCTCTCGGGTGCTGCCGCCGCCATCTTCGGTATGGGGATCAGGAAGTGAAGCCTTGCGGCTTCACTTACCGGTTCCCTACTGCGCATGCGCTAGTCGCGCTGCACAATAAGGACGGTCCCTGCTGTTTCTGGGATCCGTGTGTTTCCCAGCAGACAGCGGGGGCCCCGCAGGAAGTGGCGTAAATACCCGCAGATATCTATGCCCGGAAGTGGGTGCAGATACCTGTATTATACACAGATATCTGTACCCCCCTGAAAGGTGGAAATTGTGGCACTGGAGGGGGGGATGGTTCCGATGAGCGGAAGTTACACTTTAGGGTGGAACTCTGCTTTAAGGAGGCATAGTGAATTTTTTTCGTTTTACACAATTTTGTTTACGGTCACCAGTGCAGAACAGCGTTATCATATAACTGGTGTGATGGTGATCAGGGACACTGGTGATAGTATGTATAAAAACAAAAAAAAATTTAAAAAAAAAAAAAAAAAAAGTATAATTTTTATCTTCAATTTTCTTTTAATAGTGGTTTTGAAAAAAAATAAAATAAAAAGAAGTATTAAAAAAAAATTGAAGATAAAAATTATTATTTTTTTTTTTTTTTAAAACACTGACAATGCAATGTTGCCATAATAACACTTTACTACTCTGTGAAGTGATCAGAATTTATTTATTACACATTATGGATTGCTTATACTGTACCAGTAAATTTCATTGGTATAAGCAACAATTTTTACTGAATGAAATGGATTCAGTGTCTTTTGTTATAAGCTGTGATTGGCCAAAGTTAATCACATTATACAGAAGGGCTGCGATTGGCCCTGTCGGTACCATGTGATCACCATGACCAATCACAGCTAGCAGCACAATTGTATACAATAAATGGCATGAAAGGAAGCTATTCATAGTTTACATGTGTCATCTGCTGTGATTGGTCACATTATATTGGCAGCAGGCCTGTACAGCTATCAGTCCGGTGGATACAGCTAGTGACAGATCGTGCCACTATGCAGCATGTTCTGAGATGATGGCAATCTGCTATAGGCTGAGTGGGAAGATAGCAAAGTGGTTCTAAAGGCTCAAGATTTCTTTTTAAAAAACCTTCTCTGTGCTGCCTCCCCCCCCCCCCCCCCCCCCCGTAAAAAAACTTACCTGAGCCTCATCACAATCCAGCGATGGGCACGAGAACCTCGGCTCTTCTGCTGCTGTCAATAACAGCCAGTGAGCCAATGAGGAGAGAGAGGGGGCGGGCCACACTGTGGCTGTGTGTGAATGGACACGCATAGCCACAGCTCGTGAGCGAGCCTGCCTGGGTGCCCCTATTTCAAGAGGATTGCTGAAGGGGCACTAGAAAGGAGGGAGGGGTAAGGAGTGCTAGTGAGGGACCAGAGAAGAGGGTCAAGGCTGCTCTGTGAAAAACCACTGCACAGGGCAGGTAAGTATGACATGTTTAATATTTTAGTTAAAAGTTATTTATTATTTGAAAGCAAAATGGCAGCCGACAAGTGATCATGGTAGCAAATATATTTGTAGCCATTAGGCTTATTGTACTAACCACTACAACAGGCAAGAAAAAAAAAAAAGAATTCTCTTTTGTGTGATTGTTGGCACGCTGATTACGTGTCTTGAGAATTGCAATAGTGAGATATTGTCAGAGTGCCAACTTGTGTCCAACTGCCACAGTCTTCACAATGCCAAATTAAAATGCTCAGATCCATTAGTGTAGAAAAAAAAATGAAGCAACTCCATTGTTTTTCTGTAGCAAGGTAGAAAATGCAAGCCGAACCCGAAGATTATTCCAAAATATTACAATATTTTGCCCCCCCAAAAAAACGACCTGACAGTCCAATTCAGACTCATTGTACCTTAGAGCAGCCTCTCTCAACCTTTTTACCAATGAGGAGCCCTTGAAACAATTTATAGGTCTCAGGGAACCCCTGCTAAAAATCTTTATATCTATAGCTCACTGTGCGTTGGCAAGGTCAGTAAGTTTTAGATATAATAGAGGAATAAATAAACTTGCATACTTACATAGTGCCAAGCTGGACCAATGTAAGCATGCAATACCCATAATTCCTGGAGTTAATCCTTAAAGGGTAAACATTGCTAATCAGAAAAGCTAAATTCAAGTGTCATACTCACATTGCACTCTACAGAGTATCCAGCAGGGTAAAACTCTGCAGCATTCACAGACAGGTTGGAGAAAACTGGCCCTGATTCCGGAGGCCGGGTTTTGGATACTGCCATTGGGTTTGCTTGGGAAAGTAGAGAAGTCTTTTTCTGACTTATTTGATCTATAGAAGAAAACAAATACATGCAATGTCACTGAAGAATCTTAAGTGGTAAATCAAATATTCTTAGTCTCTCTTATTTCAGTATGTGTCGCTGCTTAATACTTCTTATATATTCTGAAACTGCACCTTAATGAGATATTCGTATCAGCCCCAGCCGATGACATCACTTGTGCATGCGCAGTGAACTCTGCGTGCAAGGCACACTGCCTGGACTGTGATTTCAGAGAGCACTGTGCCACTGCAGTGACTTCTGTGCTTATGCACGGGAATGATGTCATCGCAGCCCGGCCATTCAAGCAGCTATAGAACACGAACCCAGAAGGAGAAACCATGTGAAAATAGAAGCGGCTCAGTGGTGGAGGGCTTTATTTCACAGGCTAGTCTGTCATAATGTGCAGTGCATACGAGCACACTATGCCATCAAACCCACCTCGGGCCCATTAAAGATAAAAAAAAAAAAGGAAGCAGAGATTAATACTGCTTTAGCAGAAAAAGGTAATTGAGGAAGTAGTACAATAGCACACCTACATATCACTTCCCATCAGCCCAAAAGGGAAGAAGCAAGTCAGGAAGGCTCTGCTATTTCCCCTTGGAAAATGAAATAATACATTTATAAATAGTTTATAGAGAAAAATAAAAGAGAAGAGTAGTTTACAAAAAGGTGGGTAAAAAATAGAGGGTTTCTAGGTGACCAATGTTTTTCACTAAGGCCCCTTTCACACTGGGGCGGTTTTCAGGCGGTACAGCGCTAAAAATAGCGCCTGTATACCGCCTGAAAAAACCGGCCCCATTCACTCCAGTGTGAAAGCCGGCGGGCTTTCACACTGGAGCGGTGCGCTAGCAGGACCGCAACAAAAGTCCTGCTAGCAGCATCTTTGGAGCGGTGAAGGAGCGGTGTATTTACCGCTCCTATACCGCTCCTTCCCATTGAAATCAATGGGAAACCGCGGGGATACCGCCCGCAAACCGCCACTGCAGCGGCGCTTTGCGGAGGTTTTTAACCCTTTTGCGGCCGCTAGCGGGGGTTAAAACCACCCCGCTAGCGGCCGCATACCGCAGGTAAAATGATGGTAAAGCAGCGCTAAATATAGCGCTGCTTTACCGTCGCCGCCCCGCACCGCCCCAGTGTGAAAGGGGCCTAACTTACTATAGTGTGCGCCCCTGATGAGGCCCCAGATGTGAAAAAACAAGCTGGGTTATGGTTGTCAAACTTTGGGACAGTAGCGGTACTACCAGGGTTGCAGCAGTTGCACTTGCGACCAAGCCCTGGCGTTCTGCCACTGTGCCCTAGAGACTTGGCATCTCCTCCTGTACCTATAGCTGGCAGCTAACTATGCAGTGGAGGGGAGTGGGAGAAGGCGATCGGCAGCTCTGCGAAGTCCGCAACTCTGTAGGATGTCAACAGCTAGCAGTTCACTTCCCAAGTCTATACAATGCAGAGGGGAGGGGCCCGCCGGCTCTGCCTCCTAGCTCTGCCCCCCCACGCTGGCTGTGGCTTCTTGCTCCTGGGCTTCTCCTGCAAGATAATCCTGCCACCTGAGCATAGCGTGTCCTACTATAACAATGCCCCCACTTATCACACTGCCCACATCACCTGTCACACTGTTGCCCATCACACTGCCCCCTTGTCACTATACCCCCCCCGTCACATTGCCTCTCCACTATTCTGCCCCCTTCTGTCACACTAACACCGTCATACAGCCCCCTTCCTTTCACAGTGCTTCCACATCATACTGCCCCCCTCCTGTCACACTTCCCAGGTACCCTTCTCCTGTCAAAATATCCCCCTATCATACTGCCCCCCTCTTGTCACACATCCCAGGTACCCTTCTCCTATCACACTGCCCCCTCTTGTCAAAATATCCCCCTATCATACTGCCCCCCTCCTGTCACACTACCCCCATCATACTGCCCCTTCTGGTCACACTTCCCAGATACCCTTACTCTGTCACACTGCCTCCGCCCCCCCCCACCTGTCACACTGCCCCCCTCCTGTCACAATACCCCCATAATACTGCCCCCTCCTGTCACACTTTCCCCATAATACTGCTACCCCGTCACATTGCCCCCCTTCTGTCACACCACCACTCCCCCGTCATACTGCCCTACTACCCCATTTTTGTTACACTCCCCCCCCCCCCACACTTCCACAGTGCCCCCCTCTTCCGGTCCCTTCTTTTTCTGAATGGACACAGTGATTGGTACCGCACTCATGTCCATTCATAACTGAAGCGTAGTAACTGTTTACAATGCTTCAGTTTGTGAATGAATATGAAGCTCTGTACAGAGCTATCCCTGTCCATTCATTCCGTGCAACTGAGGATGCAGGGATGGAGATTGAGGGCCTTTCTTGCACCAGGGTCCTGAAGGTTTTAGTTACTGTATGACTCTGCTTTGAGAGATTTCTGAATAATAAAAAATATGAAAGTGCAAGAAATAGGAGGATATTTTAGCCCCTCTCTAGTTTATTCCTTCTGTACTCTCTCACTGGACAATGTAGTTAGTAGAGAAAGTATGAAATGAAAGATATCAGATGGAGTATAGCAACACCAAAAGATGGGGCCACCTCCCACCCCTTTAAGAGCTTCTAAACACCGGGTGGTGAAGGCAGGTATTCAGGTCATGTGACCGCTGGGATTGGGTGTCACAGTGGTCAAATGATCGGAAAGCTCCCGATCGCAAGTATGCATCGGGGGCCTTCCGGGCCCTGCAGGTGACTGCGCTGGAAGGGCGATCGCTCTCACCACAGAAAAGTGTTTACATAGGGCCAGCTATATGTAGCCTCTCGGTGTTAAAGCCTATATGCTGAGAGGACGCATATTTGCGCCACCTCGGCAGGAAGTGGTTCAAGTAGAACTTTAGGCAAAACGTTTTTCCATTTTGGATAGAATAAGGGAGGGTTATAACCCGTCAGATTTGGTATCATTTACCATGTCCCATTGGGGAAATTTCCCTTCACTTCCTGTCCCATAGCCAAAACAGGAAGCGAGTGGAAATCCCTGCAAATTAAAGCGGAGTTCCACCCATTTCTGCGTTTATTAAAAGTCAGCCGGTGTAGCTGCTGACTTTTAATAAACACACACTCACCTGTCACGGACCAGTGATGAGGCCGCCCCAACCCTTGCTTCTCTCCGCAGCGCCAGCGTTGCAAGTGTGGGCACCCAGCTGTGACAGCTTGCGTCTTCACTGCCGGGTGCGCACGTGCAAGTCACGCTGCGCTTTCTGAATGGCCGGGAAAACATCTGGGACCTGTGACGTGTCCCAGAAGATTGCAGGGAGGGAGAGAACTTCCGCTCGGCGCCATGAGCAGAAGTGGTGGCTGTGTACACCTGTCAAAATGAGGTAAAAAAAAAAAAAAATGACATGCCAAATCTGGCATGTCAGGGGGTCAGGAATCCTTAAACCCCCCCCCAATAGTTTTTTTTTTTTTTTATCGATGCTCCCCACTGAAACCACTGCTTGTGGAAAAGAATTCCACATCCTTACCGCTCTTTTAATAAAGAACCCTCTACGCAGTTTAAGGTTAGAACGCTTCTCTTCTAATTTTAGTGAATGGCCACGTTTTTTTTTTTTTTAATTCCCTTGCGTGGAAAAGATGTATCCCTATTGTGTGGTCACCAGCACAGTATTTATATCTCCTCTCAAGCGTCTCCTCTCCAGAGAGAATAAGTTCAACGCTTGCAGTCTTTTCCTCATAACTGAGATCCTCCAGTCCTTTTATTAGCTTTGTTGCCTTTCTCTGGACCCTCTTCAGTTCCAGCACATCCCTCCTGAGGACTGGTAAATACAACATCCAGTGTGTGTTTTTGTGTAAAACTATTGCGATAAATACCTTCATTTACAGCGCCGCCGAGTGCTCACGTGACCCGCCGGAGCTCTCAGTCTCCGCTCCGAGCACCGCAGAGGTAGGGGCCAAGATTCCTCGCTGACAGCAGCTGGGAGAGAGAAGGCAAGCTCTGGTGGGTCACGTGAGCGCCCAGTGGCGCTGTAAATAAGGTATTTATCGCAATCGTTTTACACAAGAACACACACTGGACGGAGGATATTATCATGTAAGGCACTGGATTACATAATTTCTCAATAGTAATTTTATACACTCCTGAGCTGACAGGCAGGGAGGGAGGGGGAGAGAGAGGATAAAAAAAAAAAATTAAGGGTTGCAACCACTTTAAGTAGCAGAGAATAACCACAATAGACCAACTAGAAAATGGTTTCCACTGTGCTCATTTATGCATTATTATACAACCATACAATGAAATTCTATACATACAGGAGGTACTATGAAAATGGGGGATTGGGAGGGGCTGGAGTGAAGAAAGGGGAGGAAATGTAGAGAGGAAGTGAGGGGAGGCAATTCTACTGAAGTTTTATTACTCATATTGTTAACTCAAATCAGTGATCAATAACATGTGATCCGCCCTACTTTGTTTGCTCATCATCTCCTTATTGTTAGTGTATTTTATGTGCAGCCCAAGACAATTCCTCCTCTTCCAATGTGGCCTGGGAAGGACAAAAGTTTGGACACCCCTGGTGTAAGGGAAGCTGCATCTGGCAAATAATGGCAGTACGGACCTGTGATCAAACGTCTGGATTAGCGGGAAAAATAAAAAGTTGAAGCAGCGCTATAGGCAAACCCCACCCCCATGGATAGAGTAAGGGAGGGTTATAACCCCTGTCAGTTTATTTTTTGCCATGTGTGTTGAACAGGGGAAATTTCCCTTCACATCCTGACCCATAGCCAAAACAGGAAATAATTTTCAGGGATTTCCCTCTTAAGGGATTTGCAGAGATTAGTGTCCCTATTGAAAGATGTCCCTCTGCATTACTTATCTGGGGACAACTAAAAATTTGGGATTTTTCTTTTACTTTCAATTTCAATGAGAACGGTAAACAGGACAAATAAAGAGGGTGACTCTCCCCAACGGGGACACAGACAGTAAAAACTGTCAACCGTTCTAATCCATCTCCATTATAGCCAAAACTTAAAAAAATAAAAAAATTATTAATAATAAGCCCCCTAGTCTGCTAATCCTGATCGTCTTCCATTCCTTTTAAAAAGCCCTCTCATCTTTCCGTGTCAGAAACAGAAGGTGAAGAATTTACATACTACTATATAGGGACAAGACACAGGATCAGACTTCAGATTTTATCTAGAAGAACTCAATGTTTCCTATTTTACAACAACAGAGTATAAAACTCCCATACACACTATTAGATTTTCTGCCATTTTTTTGTCTTCAGATTTACCAAACCCATGTAGTGCAAGGGCCTGCCTGATTGCATACAAATTGAAACTCTTAAAGCAGGGCTCGACAAATCCCAGGCGCCAGGTCGCCATTGCGACTAGAAATTGTGCCCTGGCGCCTGTTTTTTGTCACTGACAGGTGCCTCTGCTACAGGGCGGGCTGTGGGGTCTGTCTGGTAGTGGGGATGGAGCAGGAAGAAAGTGCTCAGCAGCCGCTGACATCCTCCTTTCTTCTCCACACACTGTTGACAGAACAGTGCTGCGGTGTGTAAAAACTGTATGTAGAGAGGAGCTGTCACAATTGAAGTTGGATGTCGAAGGTGGGCGGGAACCGGGGTGGGCGGGACCCAGCTATCCAACACCAGCCAATGGGATGAAATCTGGGTGGGCCGCTATGTGTATGTGGCCCCACCCCTTTATTAAACAGCCCAATCATTGGCTGTATAGCTGCTGGGTCCCGCCCACCTCTGACATTATGCTGAGTTTGTCAGCTCCTCTCTCCATACAGTTTCACAGCAGAGCAGGCCTGGTAATATGATCTTAGAGTGAGAGCTCAGCTCCTCCCTGCAACCAATCAGCCGGTGTTGTATCATTATCCGTCCCCCATCACGAAGTGTCCGAGGTGTACTGCGCATGCGCAGTACACAGGACACCCTGATTCCGAAAATTGCCGAGGATGAACGGCGCCTGCGCCGTGAGTCCACTTTCAAGCCCCACCATCCAAGTGGACATAGAGTTAGAATATAAAAGAGCCGAGCGTAGCGAGGCCGTGCCCGAAGCGTGGCGAGCGAAGCGAGCCCGCGAGGGGCCCTCTAAGTTTGACTAACCCTATGTCCGCTTGGATGGTGGGGGCTTCACCTCGACTCACGGCGCAGGCGCCGTTCATCTTCCGACAATTTCCGAAAATCTTCTTGATCCGTACTGCGCATGCGCAGTACACTTCGGACACCTAGTGACAGCCGGACACTTGGTGATAGAACCCCCGGCTCACAGCACACTGACACTCAGAACTGTTTTAAGTTTTGGATCCAGTTGAGTCAGAAGTACCGAGTACATTCACACACCGCAGAGCTGCAGAGAGCATTCAGTTTCACTGTTACACTATCGGCTGTGAAACCTGCCAGTGCCACCTGCCAATGCCAGTTAGTGCCATCTGCCAGTGCAATCCAGTGTCTTCAGTTAGTTCCACCTGCCAATGCCAACCATTGCCACCTGCCAATGCCAATTAGTGCCACCTGCCAGTGCAATCCATTGCCATCTACCAGTGCAATCCAGTGCCACCTGCCAATGCCAGTTAGTGCCATCTGCCAGTGCCAATTAGTGCCACCTGCCAGTGCAATCCAGTGCCACCTGCCAGTGCAATCCAGTGCCACCTGCCAGTTAGTGCCACCTGCCAATGTCAGTGCCACCTGCCAGTTAGTGCCATCTTCCAGTGCCAATAAGTGCCATCTGCCAGTGCCAACCTGTGCCGCCCATCAGTGCCACCTTTCAGTGCCCATAACTTCCAACCTCAATGCCGCCCCATCAGTGCCCATTAGTGCAGCCTATCAGAGCACATCAGTGGAGAAAAAAAAAAAAAAAAAAAACGTATTTGCAAAATCTTATTTCAAAACAACAAAACTAAAAGTTGATTTTTTTTTTTTTTTTCTTTAGATTTGTTCTTTTTTCACTTGGCATCAGGCATGAGCAATTCTTATTGCCCGATGCCCCAGACATGCAGTTCTGGGCGCTGGGCAGAGGATGTAAATAACTGGCTCCTAACTTTTTCAGCTGGCTCCTAGAGTCCAAGCAAATTTGTCAAGCCCTGTCTTAAGGTTTGACCTCACATTATATGTTTTTGATAAATCTGAAGACAAAAATCTGCATAAAACCGAATAGTGTGTATGGGGCTTAATGGGCACCCAAATAACTATCAGATGCCAAGCATACAACTCCGTCTGGGACAAACAACTGCAAGAGATCCAGCTGATCGCCCAACAGCCGGTCACATGACTGACTATTTAAAGCCTGACACCAACTTCTCTCTACATACAAAAAAAGCTCAAAGCAATGTGAATGAACTGTGTGCAATGACAAGGGAAGCCTGCAGTAAAGCGATGGGCCGAGATTGTGCAAGATACACTGATCAGCAATCATGGCACATGCAGTGACAGTTGCAGCACTAGATAGTATGGTCAGGATCCTGGCACAACAGTGATGACTGCAGTGGCGTTACACCAGTATTGGTTAAAATTAGGGATGCACCGATATATCAGCTGAAAAATAGGGTTATCAGAGTTTTGCTGTTAGAAAAGAAAAAAAAAAAAAGGCTGATAATGGCATTCTGTGTCCCATTGACTGCAATGCAAAAACGTGTCCCACTGATCGCAAGGCAAAAATGCCAGCCACATTATATATATTTTTTTTAAAACATTTCTTAAAACTGCCTTTCGGTTTCAGTTTTCGGCCAAGTACATCCTAAATTTTCGGTTTCAGCACCAGAATCTTTGGTGCACCACTAGTTAGAATGATCAGGAGAAAGTAATGATTGGAAGTGGTACCGAAGAGGCAGCGGGGTTGATTTACTAGAACTGCAGAGTGCAAAATCTGGTGCAGCTGTGCATGGTAGCCAATCCGCTTCTAACTTCAGCTTAGATATAAAAAAAGAATTTGCGCTAGGTGAAAACAACTTAGTGACAAAAAATGTGTTGATGAGGAAATTGAACCAAAAAACCGTGGAAGTAAATCCTGCAGCTGAACACTAATAACCCCGGTATAGGGCACAAGAAAGATATATATAAACAAAAAATGCAGCGCTGGATAGTGGAAAACTGTAAATTACCAGTTAATTAAAATGACCCAAATTAATTAGTGAGAATAATGATAATTCAAACAAAATGCATGACCAGTTGATACAAATAACCCAAAATGATTGGTGAAAAAAATGTGTTCAAACAAAGTTCATGCTCAATCAATAAACCCCCAAAGGGGAAAGTGAATAAATGAATACTCAAACAAAATTCATATGTGAATTCAAAAATTCATAAAGTCCAAAGTGATCGAAGAAAATGAACAAATGAATTCGTAAAAGTTTCTGTGAAATCAATCCAAAATATAAATGTTGATAGTAGTGCAGCCCATCACCACAGAGATAAAACAGAAGGGGGGGAGGCTTACCAGAAAGCCAGTGACTGCCCTTATTCAGGGGGGTCAAACTGAGCTTTAGAAGAACAGCCTTGGTGCTGTTGAGGATATCCAACGTCCCAATAGATGTCCGACAGCAACGGATCTCCTCCTGATTGGCGGCTGCTCCCCGAAACTCCTCGTGTGTCAACTACACAGGTACTATGACCCCTGTTATAAACTCTGGTTTTTAACTCATCACTTGGTCAAGTTCCACTTGGTCTAAATTCCAGCAGCTGGAATTTAGACCAAGTGGAACTTGACCAAGTGATGAGTTAAAAACCAGAGTTTATAACAGGGGTCATAGTACCTGTGTAGTTGACACACGAGGAGTTTCGGGGAGCAGCCGCCAATCAGGAGGAGATCCGTTGCTGTCGGACATCTATTGGGACGTTGGATATCCTCAACAGCACCAAGGCTGTTCTTCTAAAGCTCAGTTTGACCCCCCTGAATAAGGGCAGTCACTGGCTTTCTGGTAAGCCTCCCCCCCTTCTGTTTTATCTCTGTGGTGATGGGCTGCACTACTATCAACATTTATATTTTGGATTGATTTCACAGAAACTTTTACGAATTCATTTGTTCATTTTCTTCGATCACTTTGGACTTTATGAATTTTTGAATTCACATATGAATTTTGTTTGAGTATTCATTTATTCACTTTCCCCTTTGGGGGTTTATTGATTGAGCATGAACTTTGTTTGAACACATTTTTTTCACCAATCATTTTGGGTTATTTGTATCAACTGGTCATGCATTTTGTTTGAATTATCATTATTCTCACTAATTAATTTGGGTAATTTAAATTAACTGGTAATTTACAGTTTTCCACTATCCAGTGCTGCATTTTCTAACTTCAGCTTGTTCAATTCAGCTTTGACAAAAAAAAAAAACCTGGAAGCCGATTGGAAGGAAATTTTAATTAGCTCTATGCAATCGGTTATGCCATACTAGTGCACTGATATATGCAAAATGTGTAAAAGAGGTTTTATTAGAGGTGCCCCTACTGCTCTCCATCACTCTTTCAAGCCAAAGCAAGGCTAGGAGGAGCCGAAGGAGATGCCTGTTAGAGCTCTTGTGAATGAGGGGGTGAACAGATAGTGCTGGGATGGACAGAGGCGGGTCAAGGCAGGATGGAGGCGTGACAAGGACATAAGTGGGTGGGATGGGGCAGAGCTGGGAGGGACAGGTCAAGGCAGGATGGAGGCTGGACAAGGACATAAGTGGGTGGGATAGGGCAGAGCTGGGAGGGACAGGGCCGGATCAAGGCAGGATGGAGGCGGGACAAGGACATAAGTGGGTGGGATGGGGCAGAGCTGGGATGGACAGAGGCGGGTCAAGGCAGGATGGAGGCGGGACAAGGACATAAGTGGGTGGGATGGGGCAGAGCTGGGAGGGACAGGTCAAGGCAGGATGGGATAGGGCAGAGCTGGGAGGGACAGGGGCGGGTCAAGGCAGGATGGAGGCGGGACAAGGACATAAGTGGGTGGGATGGGGCAGAGCTGGGAGGGACAGGTCAAGGCAGGATGGAGGCTGGACAAGGACATAAGTGGGTGGGATAGGGCAGAGCTGGGAGGGACAGGGGCGGGTCAAGGCAGGACGGAGGCAGGACAAGGACATAAGTTGGTGGGATGGGGCAGAGCTGGGAGGGACGGGGGCTGGTCAAGGCAGGATGGAGGCAGGACAAGGACATCAGTGGGTGGGATGGGGCAGAGCTGGGAGGGACAGGGGTGGGTCAAGGCAGGATGGAGGCAGGAAAAGGACATCAGTGGGTGGGATGGGGCAGAGCTGGGAGGGACAGGGGCAGGACAAGGACATCAGTGGGTAGGATGGGGCAGACCTGGGAGGGACGGGGGCAGGTCAAGGCAGGATGGTGGCAGAACATGGACAAAAGTTTGTTGGGATGGGGCAGAGCTGGGAGGGACAGGGGCGGGTCAAGGCAGGATGGAGGCAGAACAAGGACATAAGTTTGTTGGGATGGGGCAGGGCTGGGAGGGACAGGGGCGGGTCAAGGCAGAATGGAGGCGGGACAAGGACATAAGTGGGTGGGATGGGGCAGAGCTGGGAGGGACAGGGGAGGGTCAAGGCAGGATGGAGGCAGGACAAGGACATAAGTGGGTGGGATGGGGCAGAGCTGGGAGGGACAAGGGCGGGTCAAGGCAGGATGGAGGCAGGACAAGGACATAAGTGGGTGGGATGGGGCAGAGCTGGGAGGGACAGGGGCGGGTCAAGGCAGAATGGAGGCGGGACAAGGACATAAGTGGGTGGGATGGGGCAGAGCTGGGAGGGACAGGGGAGGGTCAAGGCCGGATGGAGGCAGGACAAGGACATAAGTGGGTGGGATGGGGCAGAGCTGGGAGGGACAGGGGCGGGTCAAGGCAGGATGGAGGCAGGACAAGGACATAAGTGGGTGGGATGGAGGCAGGACAAGGACATAAGTGGGTGGGATGGGGCAGAGCTGGGAGGGACGGGGGCTGGTCAAGGCAGGATGGAGGCAGAACAAGGACATAAGTTTGTTGGGATGGGGCAGGGCTGGGAGGGACAGGGGCGGGTCAAGACAGAATGGAGGCGGGACAAGGACATAAGTGGGTGGGATGGGGCAGAGCTGGGAGGGACAGGGGCTGGTCAAGGTCATACACAGGCACTGACAATGCTTCCAGTAAGTACCTGTAAGCAGCCACGTTGAGCTGCACAGGTACACAGTTGTCGGTGAAGATCAGGAGGATTGCTGATTGATTAGAAACAGTCTAATCTGGGACATTAGCAATTACAATAATCCATAATGTACAAGTTTTAGTTATTGTACATATTATCCAAGGGCAGAGATTTCACTTTTAACTAGAATTCCACTTTAATGGTCGGGGTATCTGCTATGATGGGGTCAGCATTAGGGTAACGGAAGGGATTCCAGAAACTGAAGTTCTGGGGTTGGGTCATCTGACAAGAGAAAAGAGAGAAAAGTGTGAATATGGCGGGCAGTGAGGAAGGTGCAGATAACAGGAAAAAGAGTTGGGGGTCAAACTAAAACACTACGGGGTCCATTTGGGATTGCCTTACTGTGTAGGTCCAATGAATCTGCTGAATGAAATGCACATCATATGTAGGAAGATGGCCCCTCCCACACAGCTCAGTGGTGAGCTTTACATATAGGGATCCAGAAGCAAGGGAAGTCCTGTCAGTCATGTGACCCGGGCTGTCCAATGACGCAGTGTCCTCTGTAGCACCATGCAGCAAACACTAAAGAAGACCTCCGCAGGCTCTGCGTTGTGAAGCAGGGAGTGATATCTGCAATCTATGGAACAAAGTGTCAGATGTCCTGCGTGTCAATGGGCCACGTCTACAAGACATTTCATACGTCTGTCATAGTGGGGACACAACAAACCATCACCCATCATTTCTGATATGCTGGAGCCCCATTTACAATAAGACCAGCCCCCCGTCACAGCAAGTCTCAGGCCCTACCTTGGAGGATGCAGACAACTTTACTGGCAACAATTACAATAAACCTAAAGACAATTTATTATTTTATTTTAGACAGAGAGATCAGAACACCTGTCAGGTTTTTATTGTCCGTGTCCCCTATTAGGGAGATCCCCCTCTAGATCTGTCTTTGTTGCCATCATCACTGAAAGTGAGGGGAAGGGTAGTAATGATGATCAGGGGGGCAGTAATTAAGGAAGGGTAGTAATGATGATCAGGGGGGGGCAGTAATGAAGGAAGGGTAGTAATGATGATCGGGGGGCAGTAAGGAAGGGTAGTAATGATGATCGGGGGCAGTAAGGAAGGGTAGTAATGATGATCAGGGGGGGGGGCAGCAATGAAGGAAGGGCAGTAATGATGGAGAGGTAGTAATGATGATCGGGGGGCAGTAATGATGGAAGGGTAGTAATGAAGATCAGGGGGGGAAGTAATGAAGGAAGGGTAGTAATGAGGATGGGGGGGCAGTAATGATGGAAGGGTAGTAATGAGGATGGAGGGGGCAGTAATGATGGAAGGGTAGTAATGAGGATGGAGGGGGCAGTAATGATGGAAGGGTAGTAATGAGGATGGAGGGGGCAGTAATGATGGAAGGGTAGTAATGAGGATGGAGGGGGCAGTAATGATGGAAGGGTAGTAATGAGGATGGAGGGGCAGTAATGATGGAAGGGTAGTAATGAGGATGGAGGGGCAGTAATGATGGAAGGGTAGTAATGAGGATGGGGGGGCAGTAATGATGATCGGGGGGCAGTAATGATGGAGGGGTAGTAATGATGGTCAGGAGGGGTAGTAATGATGGTCAGGAGGGGCAGTAATGATGGAAGGGTAGTAAAGATTATCGGGGGCAGTAATGATGATCGGGGGGAGGCAGTAATGATGATCAGGAGGGGCAGTAATGATGATCAGGAGGGGCAGTAATGATGATGGGAGGGGCAGTAATGATGGAAGGGTAGTAATGATGATGATGGAGGGGTAGTAATGATCAGGAGGGGCAGTAATGATGATCAGTAATGATGGAGGGGTAGTAATGATGATCAGGAGGGGCAGTAATGATGGAAGGGCAGTAATGATGATCAGGAGGGGCAGTAATGATGGAAGGGTAGTAATGATGATGATGGAGGGGTAGTAATGATCAGGAGGGGCAGTAATGATGGAGGGGTAGTAATGATGATCAGTAATGATGGAGGGGTAGTAATGATGATCAGGAGGGGCAGTAATGATGGAAGGGCAGTAATGATGATCAGGAGGGGCAGTAATGATGGAAGGGTAGTAATGATGGAAGGGTAGTAATGATGGAAGGGTAGTAATGATGATGATGGAAGGGTAGTAATGATGGTCGGTTGGGCAGTAATGAAGGAAGGGTAGTAATGATGATGGGGGGGGGGGGGCAGTAATGATGGAAGGGTAGTATTGATGATCAGGGGGGGCAGTAATGAAGGAAGGGTAGTAATGATGATCGGGGGTTGCAGGAACAATAGAAGGACTGATAATAGAGGTCAGTAGTGATAGAAGGTCAGTAATTCTGTTGGGGGGGGGGGGGTCAGTGAGCAGGGAGGGGGGTGTGTCGGTAGTCCCGGTGATGGGGGGGATGGGGATGGGTCGGTAGTCCCGGTGATGGGAGGGGGAGGGGAGTCGGTCCCGGGTACCTGCACTGATGTGAGGCGGGCTGGTGAGAGGTGGTCTCAGGGGTTCCTGTTGCTGGGCTCCCCCCGGTCGGCCCTGTGTGCTGGCTCTGTTGCCGTCCTCGGTGTTGGACTGCTGGTGATTGCGGAATCCGGGCACTGAGGCCGCCTGCTCCGACCCCCGACCTCTACCAAACCCCGGTCCGCCGCGACCTCTACTCCTACCAGCCCCCGGGGCACGATCAAACCCCTCAGACATAGCGTGAGAAAACAGCCCGGTCCCGGAACTCGCTACCCCCCGGGCCCGATCACAACACCCGCTCCGCCCCCTAGCCTGTCACTTCATACAACAACACAACCACAAACCCAGCGGAGCCACAGCGCCACCTCCGGCTTGGAGGATCCGCCATATAAATTCATAATCACTGGGGCCAAGCCACAGCGCCACCTTAGGCCCGGAGGATCCGCCATATGCCTTCTTATAGACTTGGGATGAGCCACAGCGCCACCTTATGACGTTCTGAGACAAAAAATGCTTACTGCCATGCGTTCCAATAGGTTTCCTAATCAGAGCCAGCAGCGGACATCTTCTTACACCCAGGCAAGAAGGCAGAAGGTGGTGGCGGCCATCTTTGTACACCCCGCACTGCTCAGTGGCAAACTGATTATATACTGAAATAGACTATTTTATTCTGTCGTGGTGAAATAGTCTATTTCAGTATATAAGGTGAGTTAACTGCTAAAATAAGTGTGAATTTGAATACTTGCCTGGGTGTAAGATGATGTCCGCTGCCGCCTTTGTGTTCTGTCACATTAGGAAACCTATTGAAACGCATAGCGGAAGCGGCCATGTTGGAGCGCAATAAGCAGCTTTGATCACAATGTCACTTCCGTTGCATTTTCTGATGGGTAGCGGTATTCTGATAGAACCCTGCCATATTGCTTTATTAAAGCAGTATTATTTTTTATATTGCAGCTTGCCAGTTTGTAGATATGATGGCTGCATTGGAATTGAGAGGAAATTCCTGCAAATTAAAGGGAACTCCTTCTTCCCCTCTGTTATTTTTCTGGGGACAACCGGAAATTTGGGATTTTATTTTACTTCCAATGATAATGGTAAACAGGACCAGTGGTGTAACTAACGCGATTAAAGTAAACGACGTTACGTAACGCCGTTACTTTAGAGGGTAACGAGTAATTGGGGCGGCGTTACCGCAATTACCCGCTGCGATCCGCAGAGCCATCCTCGGCCTTAGGAAAGGCCGTGGCTTCGGCCTAGCTCCGGAGCGGCGGCCATCTTGGTGCACCTGTCGGCCGTGGCTCCGGCCTAGTTTCGGAGCGGCGGCCATCTTGGTGCACCCGTCAGCCGTTTACAATGTGATTGCTCCGTCAAATGACGGATCGATCACTTGTAAACAAACCGGCGTCAAGATGACACCGGTTCCTCTCTCCCCTCTGTGTACAGATCTGTACAGTGGAGGGGAGAGATCGGCTGCCAATACTCTGCAATACGCTGCCAATACACTGCAACACCATGCCAATACTCTGCAACACCATGCCAATACTCTGCAACACGCTGCCAATACTCTGCAACACGCTGCCAATACTCTGCAATACGCTGCCAATACTATGCAATACGCTGCCAATACTCTGCAATACGCTGCCAATACTCTGCAACACCATGCCAATACTCTGCAATATGCTGCCAGTACTCTGCAATACGCTGCCAATACTCTGCAACACCATGCCAATACTCTGCAACACGCTGCAAATACTCTGCAATACTCTGCAATACGCTGCCAATACTCTGCAACACCATGCCAATACTCTGCAACACCCTGCCAATACTCTGCAACACCCTGCCAATACTCTGCAACACCCTGCCAATACTCTGCAATACGCTGCCAATACTCTGCAACACCCTGCCAATACTCTGCAACACCATGCCAATACTCTGCAACACCCTGCCAATACTCTGCAACACCCTGCCAATACTCTGCACTACCCTGCAATACCATGCCAATACTCTGCAACACCCTGCCAATACTCTGCAACACCCTGCCAATACTCTGCAACACCCTGCCAATACTCGGTAATACCCAGCCATGCTCAGCCGTACCCAGCCATACTCAGCCAATATTACAGTGGGGGAGATGACGTGGATATTACAGTGGGGGCTTTATGGTGGTGGAATTTTCACAGGTTTTTGCAAATTCCATTATTATTTGCTGATCTGAAAAATGATCCGATCCGTGAGTTTGGGGGGGACAGATGTACAGAGGGGGGAACATATATATGTGTGTGGGGGGGGGGACAGACGTGTAGTGGGGTACAGAGGGGGAACAGATATATGTGTGTGGGGGGGGACAGATGTGTAGTGGGGTACAGAGGGGGGAACAGATATATGTGTGTGGGGGGGGGCAGATGTGTAGTGGGGTACAGAGGGGGGAACAGATATGTGTGTGGGGGGGGGACAGATGTGTAGTGGGGTACAGATGGGAAACAGATATATGTGTTGGGGGGGAACAGACGTGCAGGGGGGTACAGAGGGGAAATAGACGTGCAGGGTTGAACGCGCCCCTTGCTTACAGTAATACTAGACCCGCCCCTAAGAATATTAAAAAAAAAAAAGTCAGTTACTTTGCTGAGTAACTAATTACTTTTCCAATGTAGTAACTGAGTTACTAACTCAATTACTTTTTTGGGAGAAGTAATTTGTAACTTAAATAATTACTTTTTTAAAGTAAGATGACCAACACTGAACAGGACAAATAGAGAGGATGAATCAGCGGCACAGACAGCTATTAAACCTGACAAGCGTTCTTATCTCTCCACTTTATCCAAAACTAAAAAAAGAAAAGTTTTGCCTTTAGTTATACTTTAAAGCCGAATTCCACACAAAAGTGGAACTTCCGCTTTAAGCACTCCTCGCCCCCTTACATGCCACATTTGGCATGTCATTTTTTTTGGGGGGGGGGGGGGGGGGAGTGCAGGTACCTTCTTTTGAGAGTGACTTCCTGTCCCACTTCCTCATACCTCCCAACATTTTGAGATGGGAATGAGGGACACCTACTACCAAACGTATGTAGGCATAGGACACGCCCCCTGCCACACCCCCTTAACGGAGAATTAACCAAAAGATAATGTTAATTAAACCCACAAGTGCTTTTCTTTTACCACTAATATTCCTTCATATTGGCTTTTCGAAATTTACAAATGCAGCAATTTAGAAATTGGATGAAAGGTTTAGCACTGGGAAACACTTTTTGAAATATAAAACGTGCATTTTATATAGAACTATATAGATCAGACCAAAATGAAGGACAAATTAGGAGTAAAGAGGGACAGAGGGACATTGCTCCAAATCAGGGACAGTCCCTCGAGAGCTATGCTTCCTGCTTCTGTCTTCTGCCTGCCTAGACGACTCCTCCTCTCCCTTTAGGAGGCCCCTCCCTCCCTGCAATCTTCTGGGACACGTCACAGGTCCCAGAAGATTGCCTGGCCAATAGCAGAGTGCAGCGCGACTCGCACATACGTAGTGCGAGCCCGGCCGTGAAGCCGCAAGCTGTCACAGCCGGGTGCCCACATTTGCTATACGGCGCTGCAGAGAGGAGGGGGAGAGGAGCGAGGCTTTGGGTGGCCACATCGATGGACCGTGGGACAGGTGAGTGCAGGGCTGGTGCAAGGATTTTTGACACCCTAGACGAAACCTCATTTTGCTGCCCCCTTGGCTCCATCCCTGACTCCACCCCCTTTGCCCTGCCCATGTGACAGAAGGCGCTGCTATACAGGAAGCATCGGCTCTGCTTCCTCTAGCGCTGGCTCCAGTGCTGCGGTGCACCTCTAATTACACTACTGGTCAGACTGATTTAGTTACATGCTGCAACCTGCAGACGTGGAGGGAAACCAGTGGCCGGGCGCCCCTAGGTAGCAGTGCGCCCTAGGTGGCTGCCTAGTTTGCCTAGTGGTAGCACCGGCCCTGGGTGAGTGTCTGTTTATTAAAAGTCAGCAGCTACACTTTTTGTAGCTGCTGACTTTTAATAAACTAAAAAACGGGTGGAACTCCGCTTTAGGTTCTCCAGTAGAATATATCAGATTATATGGTGTGGTAGTGAGTGTTTCTCAACCAGGCAGGTTGAGGGGCTCCAGTTTAGTTGCTTATTTGGGAGGAAACTGGCTTTTCAGTTTCCTCATTGTTTACTAAAATCCATTTTGGGATCTGGAGCCTGGGGACATCGTAGCGATCTGGGTGGGATGAAATCCGCAGTCCTGGGTCCGGGTTTTGAGATCCACCAGCATACTGACTGGTCAGGTGTGTGCTGGGCTATTTGTAGACACCTGACCATGGTTCTGGGCTCCACCCTCCTGAGGAGTCCAGGCAAGCAAGGGAGAAGTCCGTCCAAAGGAAGCTGGAAAAGAGTGCTGAGGTACTGGGTGTACAGGAACTCTGTTATAGAGCCGAGAGGGCTGAAGCATAAGTTTGAGCAGCAACGCTGCTAAAGAGAGCCAGGTGGCTTGGTATTTTTGGTTTAACTTACATTGTTGCTGTGGAAAGCTGAAACCCCCGTGTGGGCAAATCTTCTGTTATCGGGCATTTTCTTTCTTTAACCACTTCAGCCCCGGACCAATTGGCAGCCAAAGGACCAGGCCCTTTTTGCAATTCGGCACTGCGTCGCTTTAACTAACAATTGCGCGGTCATGCGACGTGGCTCCAAAACAAAATTGGCGTCCTTTTTTTCCCACAAATAGAGCTTTCTTTTGGTGGTATTTGATCGCCCCTGCGGTTTTTATTTTTTGCGCTATAAACAAAAATAGAGCGACAATTTTGAAAAAAATGCAATATTTTTTACTTTTTGCTATAATAAATATCCCCAAAAAATATATAAAAAAACATTTTTTTCCCTCAGTTTAGGCCGATACGTATTCTTCTACATATTTTTGGTAAAAAAAATCGCAATTAGCGATTATTGATTAGTTTGCGCAAAAGTTATAGCGTTTACAAAATAGGGGATAGTTTTATAGCATTTTTATTAATATTTTTTTTTTTTTATTAGTAATGGCGGCGATCAGCGATTTTTATTGTGACTGCGACATTTTGGCGGACACATCGGACATTTTTGACACATTTTTGGGACATTTGTCATTTATACAGCAATCACTGCTATTTAAATAGCACTGATTCCTATGTAAATGACAGTTGTAGTTAGGGGGTTAACCACTAGGGGCGGGGAGGAGTCAGTGTGACGTGTTGTGTTTTTTTTAACAGTAGGGGGGCGTGGCTGTACGTCTGACGTCATTGATCGGCGTTCCCGATGACAGGGAACCGCCGATCACTGACAGTCAGTGTAGGAAGCGCGGGGAGAGGTTTGTTTACATAGACCTCTCCCCGTTCTTCAGCTCCGTAACCCGATCGCGGGATACCAGCGGCGATCGGGTCCGCTGGTCCCGCGGCCGTGGTCACGGAGCTCCCGACCGGGTCGCGCGCGCGCCCCCCGGGCAGGCAAATTAAAGGGGACGTACAGGTACGTGCTTTTGCCTGCCCGTGCCATTCTGTTGACGTATATCTACAGGAGGCGGTCGGGAAGCGGTTAACCACTTTCAGACGACCATTTTTTTGGCCAAAGACCAGACCGCTTTTTACGATTCGGCACTGTGTCGCTTTAACTGACAATTGCGCGGCCGTGCGACGTGACTCCCAAACAAAATTGACATCCTTTTTTTTTTTTCCCACAAATAGAGCTTTCTTTTGGTGGTATTTGATCACCTCTGCGGTTTTTATTTTTTGCGCTATAAACAAAAAAAAATTTTGAATAAAACCCATTATTTATTATTTTTTTGCTATAATAAATACCCCCCAAAAATGTATATAAAAAAAAACTTTTTTTCCTCAGTTTAGGCCGATACGTATTCTTCTACATATTTTTGGTAAAAAAAAATCGCAATCAGCAATTCTTGATTGGTTTGCGCAAAAGTTATAGCGTTTACAAAATAGGGGATAGTTTTATGGCATTTTTATAAATATTTTTTTTTACTAGTAATGTCAGCGATCAGCGATTTTTATCATGACTACGACATTATGGCGGACACATCGGACATTTTTGACACCATTGTCATTTATACAACAATCAGTGCTATACAAATGGACTGATTCCTGTGTAAATGACACTGGAAGTGAATGGGTTAACCACTAGGTGGCAGTGTAGGGGTTAAGTGTGTCCTAGGGGCGTGTTGCTAACTGTGGGGGGCGTGGCTGTGTTTACACATCACCGATCTCTGCTCCAATCACAGGGAGCAGAGATCAGTGACACTGTTGCTAGGCAGAATGGGGAGATGCTTGTTTGCTAGGAAAATATTTTGCGACCCGACTTTGGGTCCACGTATCTTGGAGGTGTTGTAGTGCTAGTTCTACTGTGTTTGCATACAAAATTTGGGGTTTCTAGCTATAAGTGGCCCCGAGATACGTGGCCCCAAAGGCGGGTCGCAAAATGTCATTCTCTGCTGCAAAAAAGTACTTGACATATCGCCTTGACATATCATTTGCGGCAGGTGACGTGGCAAGTGGACTATCCACAACTTGGTCACGTGGCCAGTAGGGGTGCAACGGATCGTCGCTGATCCGTGATCCGAACGGGTCACCCCGTTCGGATCGGCACACCCCGCGATCCGCGGAGCGCTCCGCGGCCTCGGCCTTGGGAAAGGCCGCGGCTTTGGCCTAGCTCCGGAGCGGCGGCGGCCATCTTGGTACACCCAGCGGCCTTAGGAAAGGCCGCGGCTTCGGCCTAGCTCCGGAGCGGCGGCCATCTTGGTACACCTGGCCACTGTTTACAATGTGATCGCTCCGTCAAATGATGGAGCAATCACTTGTAAACATACCCTGCATTACCCAGCCAATATCCTGCATTACCCTGCATATACTCTGCATTACCCAGCATATACTCTGCATTACCCAGCATTACCCAGCCAATACTCTGCATTACCCAGCCAATACTCTGCGATACTCTGCGATACCCTGCCAATACTCTGCGATACCCTGCCAATACTCTGCGATACCCTGCCGATACTCTGCGATACCCTGCCAATACTCTGCGATACCCTGCCAATATTACAGTGGGGGAGAGGATGTGGATATTACAGTGGGGGAGATGACGTGGATATTACAGTGGGGGAGACGACGTGGATATTACAGTGGGGGCTATATGGTGGTGGAATTTTCACAGGTTTTTGCAAATTCAATTATTATTTGCTGATCCGAAAAATGATCCGATCCGTGACTCCTGATCCGAGGATCGATCCGATCCGTGAGTTTTTTGATCCGTTGCACCCCTAGTGGCCAGTCACGTGGCACTCGTGGCTGGTCACGTGGCACTCGTGGCAGGTGTCGTGGCAAGTGGACAATGCACAACTTGTGGAGATGTTGTAGTGCTAGTTCTACTGTGTTTGCATACCAAATTTGGGGTTTCTATCACCAAGTGACCCCGAGATAGGTGCACACAAACATTCTCTGCTGCAGAAAAGTACTTGACATATCACCCATATCTCGGGGTTACTTGGTGCTAGGAACCCCACAACTTGTGGCAGGTGATGTGGCAAGTGGACAATCCACAACTTGGTCACCTGGCAGGTCACGTAGCACTCGTGGTCGGTCACATACACACTTGTGGCCGGTCATGTGGCACTCTTGGCAGGTCACGTGGCACTCGTGGCCAGTCATCTTCTGAAATTCGAAATTCATATAGAATGAATTCAAATTCGAATTGAAAAGATTAGAATAGAATAGAAAAACAATAGAACAGAATAGAATAAAATATCATATATCTGTTCTATTGTTCTAATGTTCTAATTCTATTCTAATCTTTTCTATTCAAATTCATTCTATACGAAATTCGAATGTCGGGACACATGGTTATATAAAAGTATTTCGAATTCGATTTGAAAATATTTCGAATTAGAGTCGAATTTCGTCCACGACCATCACCTCATATTGCAGCATTATAATGCATGGCCCCATGTTGCAAGGATCTGTACACAATTCCTGGAAGCTGAAAACATCCCAGTTCTTGCATGGCCAGCATACTCATGAACATGTCACACATTGAGCATGTTTGGGATGCTCTGGATCGACGTATATGACAGTGTATTCCAGTTCCTACCAATATCCAGCAACTTTGCACAGCCATTGAAGAGGAATGGACCAACATTCCACAGGCCACGATCAACAACCTGATCCACTCTTTGCGAAGGAGATGTGCTGCACTGCGTGAGGCAAATGGTGGTCACACCAGATACCGACTGTTTTTTTATGGATATTACGGGGAACCCCGCTTCAAATTAAAAAAAAAAAATGACGTAGGGGTCCCCCTAAATATTCATACCAGACCCTTCAGGTCTGGGATGGATTTTAAGGGGAACCCCAGCCAAAAAAAAATGGCGTGGGGTCCCCCTCAAAATCCATACCAGACCCTTATCCGAGCACGCAACCTGGCAGGCCGCAGGAAAAGAGGGGGGACGAGAGCGCCCCCCCTCCCTCCTGAACCATACCAGGCCACATGCCCTCAACATTGGGAGGGTGCTTTGGGGGTCTGTGACCCCTCAAAGCACCTTGTCCCCATGTTGATGAGGACAAGGGCCTCTTCCCCACAACCCTGGCCATTGGTTGTGGGGGTCTGCGGGCGGGTGGCTTATCAGAATCTGGAAGCCCCCTTTAACAAGGGGACCCCCAGATCCCAGCCCCCCCCCCTGTGTGAAATGGTAAGGGGGTACAAAAGTACCCCTACCATTTCACCAAAAAAGTGACAAAAATTGTAAAAATGACAGGAGACGGTCTTTGACAATTCCTTTATTAAAATCTTTCATCTTCTTTCTTCTGGTCTTCCTTCTTCCTTTCTTCATCCTTCGGTTTCTTCATCTTCTTCTCCTTCCGGCATTTTCTTCCATCTTCTTCCATCTTCTTCTTCCTCCAATCCGCTTCTTCTTGCTCTGGTCTTCTCGTCCGGCATCTTCTTCCACGGCGTCGGCGTCTCTTCTTGGGCCACTCCGCGCAATGGGAGGCTCCCGCTGTGTGAGGCTTCGCTGCGTCTGACAGGTCTTTTATAACGGAGGCCGACAATTCATTAGCCGCAAGTGATTTTAAATAGCTTTTTTTCCTGCAAAAATTACACTTTTTGCAGGGACAGTTCTAAGCACAGGAAACATGCGCCCCTTCACAGGCATACTATAGACACCCCCAGGTACGAAATTTAAAGGAATATTACACTTTTATTGTTTCACATTAAGCATTATTAAAATCACTGCTCCTGAAAAAACTGCAGTTTTTAAAAAACATTTTTGCATTGATACATGTTTCCTGGGGCAGGACCCAGGTCCCCAAACACTTTTTATGACAATAACATGCATATTAGCCTTTAAAATTAGCACTTTTGATTTCGAACGTTCGCGTTTATTGTAATTAATAGGGTTTGAATGTTCGCGGGAACTTTCGGTCCGTTCGCAGGTTCTGGTGCGAACCGAACCCGGGGGTGTTCGGCTCATCCCTAGTGATCAGTTCTCTGTTCTGTGGCCGTGCCAAATACAACACAGGGCACAGAGAATGGAGCTGCAGAGCAAGAGGGAGGTAGGGGGTTGTTATACCTGCAGGTGCTGCTTGTGTAGTGTAATCACTGCACAGCTAGAGAGAGGGATTTGAGCTGTCTGCTGACAGCTCACATCCCATTAGGATGACCACATTTCCAAACTGCCATTCAGGGACAGGCCCGTCCAAATAAATATGTTTTTTCATACTTTTTCTTTTGCCAATTTTTGGGGAAAAAAAAGCAAACAGTGGTAACCAGTTTAGACAGGTGGTATGCTTTAACTAAGTCACTTAGTGACAGCTGCGTACTTTGTACATCACTTACTCTGGCAAGTTCACTGCATTAAAGTTGCTTGAGATTGCTATAAACATAGCTGCCTGTGCATTGTTCAGTATTTTGTGATTGCAACCTGCACACAAGCACTGGCTACCTAAAACAGGTCATACTTTTAAATGTGTAATGCCCTGTACACATGGTCGGAAATTTCAGACGGAAAATGTCCGATCGGACCATGTTGTCGAAAAATCCGCCCGTGTGTGGGCTCCATCTGACTTTTTCCGTCCTGCTCTCAAATTTTCCGACAACAAAATCCGATCAGACTTTTTCCGATCGTGTGTAGAGAATTCCGATGGACAAAGTGCCACCCATGCTCAGATCAAGTTACGAGACCAAAGCTATTGGCTACTAGCCTCTACGTAGTTCCGTCGTACGCAACGAACGTCACCACGTTCAGAATGATCGGATTTTCCGACAACTTTGTCTGACCGTGTGTATGCAATACCAGTGTCGGACAAAATACGACGGATTTTGTGGTTGGAATTTCTGACCGTGTGCACGGGGGCTAAGACATCTCTCAAGAAATAGAAAAAAACGGTATTCAATTACTAACAAAGATGATGGAAAAAGCAGAAGGGGCGATTATAATAGGAGGCGATTTCAATTTTGTGTTTGACCGAAATATGGATACCACAGCAACAGAAGGACCCCAAAGGAAAACAGAAAAAAGAGCATTTAAAAAAATGCTAGAGAAACAGCAATTAGTAGATATATGGCGGGTAACACATCCACTTATAAAAGACTATACATTTCACTCTAAGGTACATGACGCATAACATAGATTGGATTATTTCCTGGTAGACTCTCAAACAATAACAACAATCTCTGCCTCAGAGATAGGGAACTTTATATGGTCTGACCACGCCCCTATCTATCTCACTATAGATATAACAAATAATAATATATCAAGAGGCACATGGAAATTAAATGACAATTTACTATTTGATGAAATTTGTAAAACCGAGATCAGCCTAGCAATATCGAACTGTACATTAGATCATATAAACGATAACACATCACCCCCAAATCAATGGGAAACTTTGAAATGTATAGTAAGGGGCCTTCTTATAAAGCATGGGTCTAGACTGAAAAAAGCAAAAAGCAGCAGGACAATAAAGCTAATGCAAGAAATTGCGGAACTAGAAAAACAACACAAACAAAATGCAACACGAGAAACTTTAATGGCTCTCCTAGATAAAAGATCAGAGATGAGAACATTACTAAATGAGCAATCACTGCAGATTAGAGATAAAAATCGCACCCTATATTACCACCAGGAGAACAAACCGGGTAAAGTACTAGCCAGGGCCTTACAACAACAAACAAGAACTACGTCAATTGTTAAAATTTAAACAGAGTCAGGGGAATTGACATACGATCCAAAAATGATCATGGAAACATTCCACACATTCTATTCTAATTTGTATAACATACCTAATCAAACAGCAGAGCAAGACCCAGAAAACTTATATCAAAAGATAAAACAATACATAACAGATACCCCTATACCATCTTTACCCAACACAGATATTGAACAATTAGAAAATGAATTTTCGGAGACTGAAATTCAAATAGTAATTGACTCATTGACAATAGGTAAAAGCCTAGGTCCTGACGGATTTACCCCACGGTTTTACAAAATATATAAAGACCTACTTACCCCAATTCTGAAACGGACATTTAACTCAGTCTCTATTACCCAGCCTTTTGTAACACAGAGCATGCAAGCGTATATATCTCTTATACCGAAACCCGATAAGGACCATACACTCTGTGGAAACTATAGACCAATTTCCCTGACAAATATTGACCTCCGAATCTATTCTAAGATCATAGCCAACAGACTTACACCCAAATTACCGGGATCGATACATCTAGATCAGGTAGGATTTGTAGAGGGTAGAGAGGCGAGGGACAATACCTCAAAAACCTTAACACTGGTTGAATATGTCTGGAGACACGCCATCCCATCCTGTCTCTTGGCGGTCGATGCCGAAAAAGCATTTGACAGGGTGGGATGGCGATTCTTCGAAGAGACATTGAGACAATGGGGACTGGGCCCTAGGCTTCTTGAAAAAATGATGGTCTTATACCAAAACCCAACGGCCAAAATTGGGGCAAATGGGGAAGTATCCGATACTGTGATAATAACAATCGGAACCAGACAAGGATGTCCCTTATCTCCATTGATATATGTCCTAATTATGGAACACATGATGACAGCAATTCGGGATAACAAAGACATACAGGGAGTTAAAATAAAAAATCACGAATATAAAATGTCAGTTTACGCAGATGACCTATTATTATATATCACAAACCCCATAGTAACACTACCTAATTTAATTAAAGAATTTAAGCGTTTTGCCGAAGTAAGTAACTTTAAGGTTAATTATAACAAAACAGAAGCCTTAAATATTACGCTCCCTACAAATACTATTGATATACTTAAAAAGAACTTTTCATTTAAATGGCAAAGTAATGCTATTAAATACTTGGGAATATTTATACCCAAAGATATGGGGAAACTACAGGAAAGTAACTATCTGCCATTAGTACAAAAAATAACGAAACTACTTCAAAAATATAATAAAGGCATCTTTTCTTGGACAGGTCGCATAAATATTATAAAAATGGATGCACTCCCTAAAATACTCTATGTGTTTCAGACTCCCAATATTTCCCCTAAAAAATATACTGAATTCCTTACGGAGACTTATAGGGAGTTTTATATGGGCAAATAAACCTGCTAGAGTAAGCAGGGAGGTCCTTACTAGGCGATAAAGCAATACTGGTGACTAGGATTGTAGACTGGTTCCATAACACAGGAAGTAAACAATGGGTGAAGCTAGAGGAAGAGATTATGAAAATAAATTTAAAAGTCTTACCCTGGATAAAGAAAGAAAAAAGACCGCCTAAACAGGACACGCCATTCCTAGTCGAAGCAACACTGAAAATGTGGGACGGATTGATGAAGAGGGGAATAGGGTCATCCTACGTGGGCCCAATGACACCCCTCTTCTGCAACCCCGACTTCGCACCAGCGAGCGAAACGAAAACCTTTTTAAAATGGCATAGAAAAAATAATACCAGAATTATACAGACAATGGAGAACAATAGACTTCTCCGACTAGAGGACATGGGCAGAGAACACGCAAATAAGTGGATACAATACAGACAACTCCAGGAATATATAAATACCCTTGAGAAAATAGGGACACTTGACAGAATACCAACGGCATTGGAAACACTACTTTTACAAGAACAAAGACCCGTACATAATCTATCTAATATATATGAATATTTAATTTCGAATAGGGAGATACAGGAGCTAATCTATATTAAAAAATGGGAAGAAGAAGAACTAGGTATGGCCATACCCAGATAAAAATGGGACAAAGCAATTACACTAACACATGTCGCTTTCCAATAGGCATCAAGAAAGAAATGATAAATTATTAGTTAGATGGTATAAATGCCAGATAGACATGCATAAAATTAACGTAGAGAACGACGACACCTGCTGGAGATGTCAGAATGCAATCGGCACAATGTCACATATCTGGTTCTATTGTCCAGGACTCCATACATTTTGGGAAAAAATATATAAAATATACTACGAGATGACAGATATAAAACTACAACCGGAGATAACGATTTCCATATTATCAATGATACCGGGATCGATCAAAAAGATAAAAAAAGGGATATTAAAACATTGCTTAACAGCAGCTAGAACAGTTATAGCAAGAAAGTGGAAGAATAACACATCACCTTCAATAGAAGAATGGATAGCGGAAATGGAGGACATGCGTTCACTGGAAGAAAGGATTACAACTGAAAAAGGCCTAGAAGGCCAAATAAGAGAAACATGGCAAAAATGGGAACAATATAGGATATCAACCTCTCTATTGTTGACAATATGAACAAAGTAGATAAGTTACACACGGGAGACGGGAGATATGAGAGGGAAGGGGGGACGGAGGGGGAATGCGATATATAACATTTTCTCCCCTTTTTGTTTTATTTATTTATTTACTTTTTTTTTTTTTTTTTTTTTTTTTTTTTTGTCTGATATGTCGGTTACTAGAGAAGTATTGATGAATATGGGATAAGAAAGGTTAAGGAATGTATGTAGGATTAAGAGTATACAGATAATATACATTGATACACAAGTAAAGAAAATATAAAATGTTAATAGATGCAATAACATAAATGTATATACAATGTATTGTTGAAAATGAAATATGTATGATGATAAAATGTAAAAAATGATGATAAAATAAAGATTTATAAAAAAAGAAAAAGAAATAGAAAAAAACAATGTGTATTTTTTCCAAAAAAAGTGCGCTTGTAAGACTGCTGCGCAAATACGGTGTGACAGAAAGTATTGCAACGATTGCCATTTTATTCTCTAGGTTGTTAGAAAAAAAATAATTCTAGCAAAAAAAACTGTTTTTAACTTGTAAACAACAAATCTCAAAAAGAGGCTTGGTCCTTAAGTGGTTAAATTCATGATATTAATTAAAAATTTGAATATAATACAATTTATATATATATATATTTTTTAAACTGTCATTTTCTGTTTTCGGTTACGGTACCAAAATTTCCATTCGGTGCATCTCTAATAAACAAATGTCTTATTCACACTGTACAGGCCTATGTTCCTGTGTGGATGAAACCTAACAATCAATGGAGCCGCAAATGCTTTTTTTTTGTCATTGTGTGCGTGTTTGCACTCCCACGCTAATGTGAAAGCAAGCTTATAGTGCAATTATGTGGCGTCTTATTAAAAGTCTGATAAAAGGTAATGAAAATAAGAGCTCAGCATGCCATGATCTCTCTGTTCTGATGTCATACAGGTTTCTGCAGCTCGGGTGACGGTCCCGGCCCTCGTGGGCGGTTGGAGGCTCGGGAGGGGAGAAGTCGGGCTGCTGGCAAACGGCAATGCGCTGCAGGCAGAAGGTCGGCCCCGGGACTGGCACTGGGCACCGGCTGCCTTGGATCCTGGCTTACGAGCAGTGCCACTGCCAGCACTGCAGAATGCCGCTGGACTGGAGTCAGGACTCAGGAGGGAGGAGATACAGAAGACGTTCTCTCACTCTGGCATGGGCTCTCAGTCTGGCTGCTCTCTCTGCTGCTGTAGTGGAGGCGGAGAAGGAAAGGAGGTGTGTGGACCCGGAGCGCTGCGCAGCCGACATTACTGGTTGCTAGACGCAAGGCGGGCGGCCCTAGCAACCAGTTTGGCAATGTTATCTCAGGGTGGCTGTGTGTCCTTATTTCATTCTGGGACACTGTATTGTCCCGGAATGAAGGTGCCAGGACACGGGACACAAATTTAAATTAAGGGACAATCCCGGGCAATCCGGGGCATGCGGGCTCCCTACATCCCATACGCCAGGTCACATCTGACAGGAATTTCTGGCACTTTTCTGTATGGAAAATTGCTGCATTCCCTCTGTTGACTAGGTTCAGACCTATGCTTGTCTCTGTTTTTCTCTGAAATAGGTGAATCTACGCAGATAGACCTAAAATAGGTGAATCTACTCCGTTAACGTGGCACATGTCACTCCTGACAGTGTGATGGTCGCTGAGACACTGCCTGCCGTTACCTATGGATTTTCTCCCTGGATAGCTGAGTAAGTGAGGTGTTGCTCCCGGAGATGAGATTCAGTGGCATTCAGGGCCAGCAAGGGAGAGATTCCATAGAGGTAAGTGGAAGGTTCTTCCATGTGATTCTACTACTGGCAATACGTTGGTCACTCGAGTGTCATCAGCCTAATAAACAATGTGCCTAATGTAGGCAAATTTAATGTTACTACTAAACTGTTTTGTTTAACAAGACCTAGCATAAATTTCACAGTAGAATCAAGATTTGTCCTTTTACAAAAGGTCAGGTAGTGCAATATAAAAAAAAGAGTAGCGTAGACAAGGTAACCTTCACTCTGGAAGGAAACATGTCACTTGTGACTTGTAAAGAATGCAGCTTGTTAAACAGGGAAATTCAGCTGCAGATAAGGGATGCATGATACACGGCCTACTGAGGTAAAGCGGTATTAATTCCAAAAGCAAAAATGTATTATATTGCAGTTTACCAACTCTTATGCCGCGTACACACGTGCAGACTTTTGCCGGCGGACTTAGTCCAGCGGACAATCCCGCGGGACTTTCCAGCTAGGTCCGCTGGACTTTCCGAGCGTGTGGACTTGCCCACACACGCACGGACTTCTCCAGCGGATAATCCGCCGGCCAAAAGTCCGCGGGACTTTTGAAAATGAACGGACTTGCCCACACACGGAGCAGTCCGTTCATTTCGAACGTAACTTCAGGTTACGTAGCTAGCGTAGGCAGTAAATGCCGCCGCGCTAGCTCCGTAAGCTGGCATGGATTTAAAGGGAATCCCCACGCCGAAAAAACGGCGTGGGGGTTCCCCCCAAATCCAAGTCAGACCCTCATCCGAGCACGCAGCCTGGCAGGCCAGGAAAGGGGTGGGGACGAACGAGCGCCCCCCCCCTCCTGAGCCGTACCAGGCCGCGTGCCCTCAACATGGGGGGTGCCCTGGGGAAAGGGGGGCCATGCGGCCCCCCCACCCCAGGGCACCTTGTCCCCATGTTGATGAGGACAAGGGCCTCTTCCCGACAACCCTGGCCATTGGTTGTCGGGGTCTGCGGGCGGGGGCTTATCGGAATCTGGGAGCCCCCTTTAATAAGGGGGCCCCCAGATACCGGCCCCCCACCCTATGTGAATGAGTATGGGGTACGATGTACCCCTACCCATTCACCTAAGGTGTACAATGTAAAGTACAAAAACACACACACTTTTTTGAAAAAATATTTTATTGCACTGCTCCGGGGGTCTTCTTCCGTCTTGGGGGTCTTCTCACCGGACTCCTCCGCTCTCTTCTGCTCTTTTTACCTAGCTCTTTCACGAGCGGAGGAGTCCGGCTACCTTCTTCGTCGTCGCCGCCGTCGTCGTCTGGGGGTCTCGATCCGCCTTCGGGGGTCTTCCAGGGGTCTCTTCTGTTCTTGCGGCGGTCGTCGTCTTCCGCGCCGCCGGCGCCGCCTTCTTCTTCTTGTCCTTCTTGTTGTTGTTGTTGTTCTTCTTCTTCCGATGTTGACCCGACGCTCTCTCTGCCCGGAATGCCTGTGCCGCTCTGCGCTCGGACTTATATAGGGACATGGGGGACAGGGTCACATGTTCATGTCACATGGTGACCCCGCCCCCTTGCGATGTCACAGTCCCAGCATCCTCCGGGACTGTGACAACACAAGGGGGCGGGGTCACCATGTGACATGTGCATGTGACCCTGTCCCCATGCCCCTATATAAGTCCCAGCGCAGCGCGGCACAGGCATTCCGGGCAGAGAGAGCGTCGGGTCAACATCGGAAGAAGAAGAAGAACAAGAAGAAGGACAAGAAGAAGAAGAAGAAGAAGGCGCCGGCGGCGCGGAAGACGACGACCGCCGCAAGAACAGAAGAGACCCCCGGAAGACCCCCGAAGGCGGATCGAGACCCCCAGACGACGGCGGCGACGACGAAGAAGGTAGCCGGACTCCTCCGTTCGTGAAAGAGCTAGGTAAAAGAGCAGAAGAGAGCGGAGGAGTCCGGCGAGAAGACCCCCAAGACGGAAGAAGACCCCCGGAGCAGTGCAATAAAATATTTTTTCAAAAGTGTGTGTGTTTTTGTACTTTACATTTTACACCTTAGGTGAATGGGTAGGGGTACATCGTACCCCATACTCATTCACATAGGGTGGGGGGCCGGGATCTGGGGGCCCCCTTATTAAAGGGGGTTCCCAGATTCCGATAAGCCCCCGCCCGCAGACCCCGACAACCAACGGCCAGGGTTGTCGGGAAGAGGCCCTTGTCCTCATCAACATGGGGACAAGGTGCTTTGGGGTGGGGGGGCCGCACGGCCCCCCTTTCCCCAGGGCACCCCCCATGTTGAGGGCACGCGGCCTGGTACGGCTCAGGAGGGGGGGGGCGCTCGTTCGTCCCCACCCCTTTCCTGGCCTGCCAGGCTGCGTGCTCGGATGAGGGTCTGACATGGATTTGGGGGGAACCCCCACGCCGTTTTTTCGGCGTGGGGAGTCCCTTTAAATCCATGCCAGGTCACGGAGCTAGCGCGCCGGCATTTACTGCCTACGCTAGCTACGTAACCTGAAGTCACGTGCTAAATGAACGGACTTGCCGATGAGCGGCAAGTCCGTTCATTTCAAAAGTCCCGCGGACTTGCCCACTAACGGCGGGATTGTCCGCCGGACTGCCAAGTCCAGCGGATAATTTTAAAACCAAACTTAAAACTTTGGCGCCAAAAAGTCCACCGGACTTTGGCGCCAAAAAGTCCGCCGGCGCCCACACACGAGGGGATTATCCGCTGGACTTCAGTCCAGCGGATAATCCCGCGGGATTGTCCCTTCGTGTGTACGCCGCATTAGATGTGGTTCCTGCATTCGTTTTCTTTTTTATTTTCACCTTTTGATCCAGACAGTAAAGCCTCGTACACACGATCAGATTTTCCGACCGGAAATGTGTGATGGCAGGCTGTTGGTGGAAAATCCGACCGTTTGTACGCTCCATCGGACAATTGTTGTCGGATTTCCTCAGACAAATGTTGGGTGGCAGGTTTTAAAATTTTCCACGGACAAATGTCTGTTGTCGGATTTTCCGATCATGCGTACACAAGTCTGTCGGACAAAATTCCAAAGTACAAACACGCATGCTCGGAAGCAAGGATAAGCCAGAAGCGGTCGGTCTTGTAAACTAGAGTTCGTAATGGAGAATTGACGTTCGTGACGTGGCAAATTATGAAATCTCGAAATGCAGCGCACAATTCTCTTCTTCTTTAATGGGATAATAATGAAGATGCTTTGCTGGTGATACTGATGGAGTTATTGCAAACAAATTTTCAAAGGCTTTTTTTTTTTAGTGATGTCAAGAATAATATTAATATGCTTTTTTCTTTTTTTTGGGCAAGTTACCACAACACCATTATCCCGTAGTTTTTAAGATCAAAGATACAACTATATTGGTGTCCCTTGTTAATTTTACATTGTATTTTTTTTAAATGTACCTGCCTACTCCTAAACTACCATTTGAAGTAAAACATAGCCAAATATTATCCTCCACAATTTTTTTTATTGTGCATTAAAAAAATAAAATTAGTCATGCTATCTGCCAATAAAACTTAACCAAAAAGTGCATTCCATGCATCCAAAAATATAGAAAATATAACAAATCAAATCATTATTCAACCAAAAAATAAAATAAAAGCCTCATGCATGTGTCCTGCTTCTTAATATAGGGGGCCAACAATGCCTAGAGTTGGTGAAAGCAGGGGTCCGTCATCCGGAGATAATTCCAAAAATCATCCGGATTATTCTCCTGGAGCTCCCACAGCAAAGGCATATGACATAATTGGTCACGATTAATAAAGCAACCAATTTTTGGTCCAAGAACTCCTCCTCCTCCTCCTGTTCCTGGACTGGACTTCAAAACTGCAAAAACACCAAGACCAATAATAAATAACACGTTATCTCCTCCGATTCCGCAACATGTTTGGTTGACGAAGCGGCCGCTCAGAAACAAACTGAAAACCGCAAACTGAAAAGCACAAAATGTAAAGCACGAATCAACATTCACCAAACTTCTACTAACACAAAATTAGCAGAAGGAGCCCAAAAGGTGGCGCTAAAGAGCTGGAAAAACATGTAGTACGTCACTACGTTTGTGTTTGTTGGCCAACAATTCCTTGTCGTTTGTATGCAAGACAAAATCCAGGCACACTCCTTCAGACAAAAGTCTGAGGTTTTGTCTGCAGAAAATCCGATTGTGTGTACGAGGCTTAAAAGTGGCCATAGATGGATTTAAATTCAGTTGTTTTAGCAAGCACTGGGTGAATTTTGACAAATGTGCCTGAACATCCCTGTTCGGTAGAAGGATCTAACGATCAGGTTGGATATCTCTGTCAATCAGTGCCTGCAGGTGCTGATCAGTGTATTCTGACATCGACATGTCCCGCTCTCCGATTAAAGCCCTGGTTCACATTGGAGCGATTTGCGGCAATTGCCGGCCATGGCACCGCCTGAATCAGTGTGACGCCGCATTTGCGGTGCCGCACCGATTCCCAAAAGTAGTTTCTGTACTACTACTTTTGGTGACTTCGGGGTGCGATTTCCATTGACATCTGTGCAGCAACCCGCACAGATGTCTCTGAAATTGCCCCCGAAGTCGGGACTGACATGTGGGAATGAAATTGTACAAGTTCAGCTGAACGCCCACGATTTCATTCCCGCTGTCAGTGTGAACCTTGGCTAAGGCTCCGTTCACACTGCAGTGATGTGGGAACCCTGCGAATCCACTGCGTGTTCCTGCATCGCATGTCTCCCGGCAGCAGTTCACACTGCCCTAAGAAAACTGCTGGGAGTGTCAATTGAAAGTTTATGACACCCCCAAATCAGTTTGCATATCGCAGTGTGAACTGCAAATTCAGACAGGAATCGGGTCACATGGGTGTGAACTCACAATGCGATCCGATTCTGCTGCGGACCAAAAAAAGGGTCCTGTGTGAGTTTGGTGCGAATACAATGCGAATTCAGCCCTACTATATGTATGGCTGAAAACGTATCGCATAGAGATCGCATGTAATTTGCATTGCAGTGCAGTGCGAATTACATCCGATGTCGGACATCGCACCAGGGGAACCGGCCCTTAGACCCCTTTCACACTGAGGCAGTTTTCAGGTGTTTTAGTGCCTGAAAAGTGCCTCCTATTTATTTAAATCGGTGCTTTCATTCATTTGCATCGGTGTGCTTGCGGGTCGGTAGAAAAAGTCCGGCAAGCAGCATCTTTGGGGTGTGTTTGGAGCGCTGTAAAAAGCGCTCCAAAAACGCCCCTGCCCATTGATACGAATGGGTAGCACTTCCAAAGTGCCATAAAAGCGTTTCGGTATGGATGACTCTGTACCCTGTGTTTTTTCTTTTACAATCACTTTAATGTTCTGGTGTCAACCCAAAATTTGGGATTTTCTTTTACTTTCACTTTTGATTATAATGGTAAACAGCAATGGCGGCAGGTGTTTTTTATTTTTTTTGGGGGGCGGCAAACAACCTCCCCCTGGGCTAACGGCACCCCCCGCCCCACGCTGTTGGTTGGTCATCCAGCCCTGCACTTACCCCATCTCGGTCACGGGCAGGCAGCGCTCCTACGGGTGGGGGCTTCCATCGCTTCTCCTCCTCTGCTACACGGCAGCTTCCGCTGTGCATCTCCTCCCTCCTCCTCCTAGGCGTTCAATAGGATCGCCTGTCCTTTCAGCCAATTGGGAAACGGGTCTCAGGACCCACTTCCTGATTGGCCAGGAGGAGGACACTTTCATTATTTAAACCAGCCATCCAATCATCTGCAGAATTAAAGAAATAATTGTTTGGAGATCGGCCGACTTCCATCCACTTTGTATGTCTAAAACCGGCCTCAGAGGATGATCAATCATGGAAGCATGGCCTGACATATAAACCATATGGACTGGTGTGACAGCCCAGCTATTGCCATCACCCACAGACTACTAGACAGGCTCTGTTCACATTTCATTTTTTGTGACTTTGATTTATATGTTTCTTTACCGAACATAAGGAAGGTTATGGCAAATTATGATCATTGTGGCTTAGCAAATTTGGTATGCTGCTGAACTGTACTTGATACTTTCTTAAATGACCATCCATTAGGCTGGGTTTACACTATACTACATAACAGTAGTAGGACCTTGTCCTACATTGGTCCTACATCCATCTGACTTCAATGAACAGGGATCCATCTTGGATCCCCGCCAATACCAGGCACTGTGTTTGGTATGAATCTTGAGGGGGAACTGCACGCCAAATTTTAAATAAAAACCCGGCATGGGTTCCCCCTCCAAGAGCATACCAGGCCCTTGGGTCTGGTAGGGGTTTTAAGGGGAACTCCCTATGCTGAAAAAACGGCATGGGGATCCCCCCAAAATCCATACCAGACGAGCATGCAGCCCGGCCGGTCAGGAAGAGGGATGGGGACGAGCGAGTGGGCTCCCCCCCTCCTGAACTGTACCAGGCCGCATGCCCTCAACACGGTGACCGGAGCATGATGGGACAGTGACGTCATAAGGGGTGGAGTCACCCGATGACATCACCCAGTGACCACGCCCCATGTCTATATAAGTCGTTGCACGCATTACAGCGGGAGAGAGCGTTGTGTCAACATCAGAAGAAGACCGGAGGGAAGAAGACGACAGTGAAGTGGAGTTCCCCCTCAAGATCATCAGAGCACAAGTCACATGCCAAAGTCAGATCATACAAGACGGGGATCCGACTTTGATCTGACTTTAATCATAGTCAATGGGCTGAAGTAGGATCAAAGTCGGACCAAAGTAGTACAGGGAGCATTTTCAAAGTCGGACCTACTTGTGTCGGACCAGTTAAGATGGCTCCCATAGGGAAACATTGATTTTCATACATCATGCGACATGAGCTCCCAATGTCGGAGCATTTGTCATACCAGTGTGAACCCGGCCTTACCCTTTTTTCCTGATGGCTCCATGTCAGCACAGCTGGGTATAGGCTCCGCCCTCCGATGCCTCCAGGCCTTATTCGTATAAATTTGAGCCCACCTACAGCCTTGGCGTTCTTCTTTTTTCCTCCTATGCGCAGGACCTAGGTGTGCTCCTCTACCTGGCTGGTCTAAAGGGCTGGCCGTCCATGCGTGTGGATTAGGTGCCTGGTGTCTCGGCTAAATGACCCATAATCCAGGGAGCCCCACTGCCGGTCCTCGGGCGGCTTTTATTAGGGCTAACAGCCTTGTCTGGGGTCCGCTGGGTCCATGTAAAGTGGGCAGCGGTGTTGGCAGAGTCTCCCCTATGCATGCACACTTGCGCTGTGCCGGTGTTCACGGTCTGATGACGGAGGATGGGTGAGCTAAATTTGAAAAATGCTTTGTATCCAAATGAATGCTGCATTGCTGGGTATTGTTGTGCCTTGCTCCCTGCAGCCACTATTAATAGCCTGAGCTCCTCTACAGGGAGTACTCTGCATAACAGGTACACAAAGTAACACTTTGTCTGTTTACACATGGCAATAACCTGGTGGTTTCTCATGTTTGCTTTACTGTTGTGCCATTATGCCAACTCCCTCAAAAGACCAGCAATTCCAGAGAAGGCAGAGGACCCGGAGTCTCCTGTGGATGACTACTGGAGCCAGCCATGGCCTATTGAGATATGGGATATCCTTTTTTTTTTTTTTTTTTTGTTTCATAAATTTTTATTGAAAAAGTATAAACAGATCATACAATGCCATGTCAATAGAAAAACGTGAGCAGATTACATTTTATGGTACTTAGGGGTGAGTTACAACAATCTCAAAATGTATTAACAATGAGTTATTAACAAACGTCTGGATAAGTAAAATTCAAAGGCAAATAAATTCTTCCATATAGAAAGTGGTTCACCTATATTTTCTTATAAATATATATATGTATTTTTTTTTTCCAGGTGTGGACTTACCACACTGTATCACGGGAATGAGAGGGGGGAGGGGGGAGGTACAGAGAGGGGGGGGGAGGAGAGGAAAGGGAAAAAAAAAAAAAAAAAAAAAGAAGAATGAATATAAATAAATAAATAGATGGATGGGGAGGGGGGGAGGAGGAGATAAAGGAGTATGCATTAACGTGAGACATTATTGTTTCATTATTTTCACGGATAATCATGGGATTTTCCTATCTGGTCAGTATATATCTTTCTTAGTTGATAATATCTTTATATTCTTGCGTGCTTTTAAACTCCAGCCAGTTGTACCATACAGATGTGAAATTAGTTATTTTCTCTTGGGAGATACTGATGAGTTCTTCTATTTTTTCTATACAGTTTATTCTCCTGAACCATTCTTTTTTTGTAGGGACTATATTCGTGCGCCAGTGGCAGGGAATACAGTGTCTTGCTGCATTTATCATGATCATGGATAATGATTTCAAATATCTTTTTTTGGGTAAAGAGTTGTGGTGTAGTAGGTATTGCGCAGGCGAGTACCTCAGGTCTTCTGAAGTGATTGATGATATGGCGTCATGCACCACCCTCCAGAAGTCCTGGATTGCAGAGCAGGACCACCATATATGTATCATCGAGCCTTCCCCATCTTTGCATCTCCAACATCTATCAGATATCTGGGGATAAAATTTGTGAAGAAGCGTGGGGGTTCTATACCACCTTGTGATTATTTTGAATCCACACTCTTGAGTGGCTACGTTTAACGATCCTTTGTGTGCAAAAGTGTGAATTTTTTCCCATTCCTCTTCTGATATGTTTGTTTCAAGGTCTTTTTCCCACGCCTGGCACGACACACTGGAGAACTCCGTATTGTCACCAAATAATGAATAGTATAGGGCCGATATAATATGTCTTTGCGGGGATTTTTTTGTACATAGGGTTTCTAGCGTTGTGGGTAGTCTCGTCCAGTATTGGGCGGTCTCACTTTTTGTCAGGAAGTGTCGGATTTGCATGTAGTTCCACTGAGATATCATATTTGGATCTATTTCCGTTTTAATTTCTTCTCTGGTTACGAGATTACCTCTTTTAAAAAAATGTTTTACTTGTATGTCTTCATGAGGCCAGTCATTGATCAGGTAGTAACGATCTAGACCAGGGGGAAAGTCAGGATTACCTCTGATCCTTTTATATTTCTATGTGCTCTCCATTTTTTCATAAAAAAAAAAGAGAAGCATGTTTATGAGGTTTACAATTCCCTTGGTTTGTGTACATTGCAGAATAATAGTGTAATTCTGTTGCAAATTCCTACCTTTTTTGCTGATCTGAACAAAATTTTTCATTATGTCCTGATTCCTGGCAGGGCAAGGTTTAGCTCATTAACTACCTGGTAAATCAGGGCTGTAGATCAGGGATCCTCAAACTACGGCCCTCCAGCTGTTGCAGAACTACACATCCCATGAGGCATTGTAAAACTCTGACATTCACAGACATGAGTAGGCATGATGGGAATTGTAGTTCCTGAACAACTGGAGGGCCGTAGTTTGAAGACCCCTGCTGTAGATGGAGGCGTCAGTCTCTCTCTAGCAGGGGTTAACCACTTAAGGTTTGTTACTAAGCAAACAATTTTACTGTTTTTAATAATTTTTATGGGCTGGTTTGTTAATTGGCACGCAAAATCCTGTGGAAAGGTTATCTATTGGTAATTACTAGGGCTGTTACTGATTAAAATTTTTCGTGTTCGATTAATCGTTTTTTTTAAAAATCGATTAATCGACTAATTTTTATTAATTATAACGCACATACAGATCCAACTACTTTTAGCTGATCTCCTTGCATTGCAACTCTGCATTAGTCAGTGGTAAATGTGGTATACACTATATACAATCACCCAACACTTGTTAGTTTCCACAATCCATGACTTAACTTCACAGTTCACACAAATACGTTTTAAATTCAAACTGTAGCACTGACGTAAGTAATTTTTTTTTTCAAAGTAGCGTGACAATCCCTCCACCTCCGGTCTAATTAATCACTCTCACTTTATGGCATGGACCCCTGTGCAAACAGGTGGTCATGCAAGCGGGTATCAAAAGGGTTAACACGGACCATAAACTTCTCTCACGTCTCCTTAGATCTCAGCAAGGACGCCAGGTCATGGGTAGAAAGAAAAGATCTAAGTGCTCACTGCTTAAGTATAAGATTTAATTTTTGTGTTCAAACACAAACTACTCACATAAAGATGATAAAAACACAGCATGTGAACCCGAAAATCGTGTTAGTTCCGTAGGGCAGCAGCAGGTGACGTCATCCATAGCTCCTCCCCCGTACGCGTTATGTTCAATCAAAACTTCAACGTCACCGTACTCCTCCCCCCTTCCCTTTGTTAGCAGACGGAGGCATTTGGTGAAGGGGGGAGGAGCCCGGTGACGTCGATGTCTGTGATGTCACCGGATCTCCGACTGAAGACCCAGAAGCCAGCGGAGAGGTGAGTACCGATCAAAATAATTTTGATCAATCAAAAAAATTAACGATTATTGGAGGAATTAATCTTTAATTTCCACAGTCATAGTAATTACCAGTCTCAGAACAAAACAGCCCTCCTCAGGCTTTTCAATAAAGATGTGGATGAACATGACTGTGTGAATCTTGCTTTGATTAAGCAACCAGAGATGAGGATGATGATACCTAACAGGTTGTCTTATTTATTAAACAAGTGGCCAATACATTTAAAAGAGTTATTCCCACTTACCCTGTGAAGGGGTTGAATTCTCTGGCAAGGAGAAGCCTCACAGCTTTCCCAAGCAAACATCCCTATTCAGACTCTGTAAGAGGAATACATGGATGGGCATGACAGTATGTATCCTCAAGCAGTGTGGAAGGTGCTTACATAACACAAGTCTATTGTCTACCAATCACTCAGAGGAAGTACGAAATACGAAATTTTGTATTCGTACTCATTGAGGGAACCATGAATGCCATCATGTACTGTGATATACTGAAGCAGAGCATGATCCCCCTCCCTTTGGAGACTGGGCCACGTGGCAGTATTCCAACATGATAATGACCCCAAACACACCTCCAAGATGACCGTTGCCTTGCTAAAAAAGCTGAGGGTAAAAGTGATGGACTGGCCAGGCAAGTCTCCAGACCTAAACCCTATTGAGCATCTGTGGGGCATCCTCAAATGGAAGGTGGAGGAGCGCAAGGTCTCTAACATCCACCAGCTCTGTGAGGTCGTCATGGAGGAGTGGAAGAGGACTCCAGTGGCAACCTGTGAAGCTCTGGTGAACTCCATGCCCAAGAGGGTTAAGGCAGTTCTGTAAAATAATGGTGGCCACACAAAATATTGACACTTTGGGCCCAATTTGGACATTTTCACTTAGGGGTGTACTCACTTTTGTTGCCAGCGGTTTAGACATTAATAGCTGTGTTGAGTTATTTTGAGGGCACAGCAAATTTACACTGTTATACAAGCTGTGCACTCACTACTTTACATTGTAGCAAAGTGTAATTTCTTCAGTGTTGTCACATGAAAAGGTATAATAAAATATTTACAAAAATGTGAGGGGTGTACTCACTTTTGAGAGATAATGGGGGTTATTTACTAAAGGCAAATCCACTTTGCACTGCAAGTGCACTTGAAAGTAAAGTCATTGTAGATCCGAGGGGGACACGCGTGGAAGATAAAAAAACAGCATTTTAGCTTGCACATGATTGGATGATAAAAATCAGCAGAGCTTCCACTCATTTCAGATCTACCCCTTAGATTTAAAGCGAAGTGGATTTACCTTTCGTAAATAACCCCCACTGTATTTATATAGTGCACAAATCAAACTCTTCTCCCATCTGGCTGATGGAAAGATATTATGTAGAACTTTGGGGGAATTCTTGGCATGTGTCTGTGACTATTGGGTAGATGTCATGTAATTCTTTTAGAGTATTTATTGAAATTTTCAAAAAGTAAAATTACAGACAGCTAATTACATTGGTGTCGAAAGTAGTGGATGCCAATAAGACAAAGAGGTTGATTTACTAAAGGCAACTAGACTGTACACTTTGCAAAGTGCAGTTGCACTCTGCAAGTGCAATTGCTCCAGAGCTTAGTAAATGAGGGAAGGCTTCACTTTGCAAAGAATGCCCAATCGCATGCAAGGAAAATAAAAAAACTGCATTTTTGCTTGCACATGATTGGCTGGTAGAAGTCAGCAGAGCTTCTGCTCATTTACTAAGCTCTGAAGCACCTGCTCTTGCAGAGTGAAACTGCACTTTACAAAGTGCACATTCAATTTGCCTTTAGTAAATCAACCCCAATGCGAGGAAAAGGGAATGGGCCAATAGGCCAGCTAACACAAAGGCAAACTGGAGGTGTAACAACTACCTCAATAAAACTGTCACAACCAGGACAGGAATGCTTAATTTGATAAAAAGGGGCTCAAGTACGTGGGATTTGCACTTCATGCATGATCACAGCCACCCAAAACCTGGAGGGAGAGGGTGATCCAAATTCTCCATACAAGCCAGCATTAAAGAATGGCCTATGGAAGCCTGGAAAGTAAAAAATAATTAGTAGGAAGGAGAAAAGAGAAAGAGAAATGAAAGAGGGAACAAAAAGGGGGGGGGGGATCCCACACAGGATATAACTGTAGGTCATGGATAGAGAGCTACATTAGTATCAAGTCAAAAGAGAGTAACGGTCCAGGTTCAACTTGTTACCTGGAGCTCAAAGAATAAAGGGGTGCCCTCTTGTTGTGGGGGTGTAGAGGAGGTCTTGTGGGGTGCCCTCTTGTTGTGGGGGTGTAGAGGAGGTCTTGTGGGGTGCCCTCTTGTTGTGGGGGTGTAGAGGAGGTCTTGTGGGGTGCCCTCTTGTTGTGGGGGTGTAGAGGAGGTCTTGTGGGGTGCCCTCTTGTTGTGGGGGTGTAGAGGAGGTCTTGTTGCGGGGTGTAGAATATGTCTTGTTGTGGGGGTGTAGAGGAGGACTGGTTGTGAGGTATAGAGGAAGTCTTGTTGTAGGATGTAGAGGAGGACTTATTGTAGGGTATAGAGGAGGACTGGTTGTGGGGTGTAGAAGATGTCTTGTTGTGGGGGTGTAGAGTGGGACTGGTTGAGGGGACTGGTAGAGGCGTGCTTTCTTCTTGTGGGATGTAGAGGATTGGGTGTGGGGTGCTCTTGTTGTGCGGTGTAGAGGTGGTCTTGTTGTGGGGTGCTTTCTTGTGGGATGTAGAGGATTGGTTGTGTGGTGCTCTCGTTTTGGGGTGTAGAGGGGGTCTTGTTGTGGGGTGCCCTCTGGTTGTGGGTGTAGAGGAGGAATGGTTGTGGTATGCTCTCGTTTTGTGGTGTATAGGGGGGTCTCGTTGTGGGGTGCACTCTGGTTGTGGGCTGTAGAGGACTGGTTGTGGGGTGTAGAGGGGTCTTGCTGTGGGATGTAGAGGGGGTCTTGTGGGTGCCCTCTGGTTATGGGTGTAGAGGGGGTCTTGTTGTGGGGTGTAGAGGGGTCTTGCTGTGGGATGTAGAGGGGGTCTTGTGGGTGCCCTCTGGTTATGGGTGTAGAGGGGGTCTTGTTGTGGGGTGCTCTGTTGTTGTGGGGTGTAGAGGACTGGCTGTGGGGTGCTCTCATGTTGTAGGGTGTAGAGGGGGTCTAGTTGTGGGATGCCCTCTGGTTGTGGGCTGTAGAGGACTGGCTGTGGGGTGCTCTTGTTATGGGGTGTAGAGGGGGTCTTGTTGTAGGGTGTAGAGGACTGGCTGTGGGGTGCTCTCTTGTTGTGGGGTGTAGAGGGGGTCTTGTTGTGGGGTGCGGAGGAGGTCTTGTGGTGGGATTAGGACAGGGGGCGCCCTATCACTCAGGATAGTACGGGCCCGGTCACAGCACACACACGCACATATACAGAGATCCCATTCAAGGACACAGCACTGTGGGATCTGAGGGCAGGAGAAGGGGCGGGGTTGGGGGGTGCATGTCACGTGTCGCTCTGTTCTCAGCCTCTTCCGGGGCACTGAGTGTCCTGAGCGGTCGCCTGTGCTCTCAGTCCCCCAACCTGCAGCGGCCAAGCCAGAGGTCCCGAGCGCCAAGGACTCCCACCACCGGCGGCTTATAGAGGTGAGAGGCCCGGCGCTGTGCACGGTGTGTGCGGGGGGTAGAGGGCTCGCAATGCTGCACAATACACCGGCTGTATGGAGTAACATATGTGCAGACATAGAGGGGACCGGCTGCAAGGGGGCTTTGTCGCGGCATACTAAACAATACTCTGGGACTGGGGGAGGGGATGATCCCCCTAGATAAGACTTTACAGCATGGGGACAATAGTGGCCTTCTTAGGACCAGCAGGGTGACCCCCCACCAGCTTCATGCAACACGGTAACGGTGCAAGCATTGCATTGTGTGTGTACCATGGCCTGTGTATGGAGGGGGCAATCATTGTACAGTCCTAATCAGGGGACTGATTATTAATAAAGACCTCTATATGGAGGGTGGAGTGCAGAAATCAGCTCTACACTAATAATAATACTAGTGATCAGTGCATCACATTGTCAGGTAGCATACAATATTTATACAGACTTCTCCTGAGATCTGATTGTAACACTCTGTCCTAATGTACATATAGGATACAGACTTGTGTCCTGGGAAAGTAATGATCAGTGTGGTGACCCTCATTATTAATAAATATATGTGATCAGTCTGAAGACCCTTATTTGTATTGATCTGTGATCAGTCTGATGACCCTCGTTGTTAATAATGGTCTTTGATCAATGTGATGACCCTTATTGTTATCAGTCTGATGACCCTTAATAATAATAATGACCTGTGACCAGTGTGAGGACCCTTATTTCAGTGCATGGTCAAGAAGCTACAAGGACTATATTACTGATAATTGGTGATCAGAGTTGTTTGACCCTTATTTTAATACTATCAGACTGCTCCATAGACTATACTAGCTTTATACAGACATGCTTTGATTACTAGGGATCTGTGATCAGAGGGTGATGACCCTCATTGCGGTACCCTGTAAGGCTGCTACATAGACTGTACTGACTTGTGTGTGTTAGACTAGTAATGACTCTTATTGCAGTGTTGATCATTAGACTATACAAGCTTGTCCTTTAGCAGATTAATAATGATCTGTGATAAGTATAATGACCTTTTATTGCTGTACATTGTCAGGCTGCTGCATAGGCTACCCATGCATGTGGCCTGTGATCATAATAAATAATACGATGACCCCCTATTGCTGCAGGTGAAATGCACAGGGAGGGCACCCTGTGATCACAGCATAGGGTGCTGTTCTGTCTTCTCTGTACTGCTGGAGGAGCAGGCAGGTCACCTTACACTGAGACAGGCTGAATTTCCTGGAATCAGTCCTGTGGAATGATCATATCTCAGGATAGGTGATGTGTGTCTGCCCCCTGTGCTGCTCTCAGGGTGTCACATGGTGTCCCAGCATTGCACAGCAAATGATCAGTGCACAGAGGTGGAGCTGATGACTGTAGTTCAGTTTTTCCATTGTGATGTGGCTGGGATTTCTCCATTTATTTGAACTGTTCACAGATCAGCTTCTGGGCCTGCTGTGCTCTGTATCTCTGCAGGAGTAATGCTGTGCTCTGTGTCTGTGGGAGTAATGCTCTGCCCAGGGCTGTGCTTTTTTTATCTCTGCGGGAGTAATGCTCTGCCCAGCGCTGTGCTATGTATCTCTGCGGGAGTAATGCTCTGCCCAGCGCTGTGCTATGTATCTCTGCGGGAGTAAGGCTCTGCCCAGGGCTGTGCATCTCTGCGGGAGTAAGGCTCTGCCCAGGGCTATGCTTTGTATCTCTGCGGGAGTAAGGCTCTGCCCAGGGCTATGCTTTGTATCTCTGTGGGAGTAATGCTCTGCCCAGGGCTATGCTTTGTATCTCTGTGGGAGTAAGGCTCTGCTTTGTATCTCTGTGGGAGTAAGGCTCTGCCCAGGGCTATGCTTTGTATCTCTGTGGGAGTAATGCTCTGCCCAGGGCTGTGCTTTGCATCTCTGCGGGAGTAATGCTCTGCCCAGGGCTGTGCTTTGCATCTCTGCGGGAGTAATGCTCTGCCCAGGGCTGTGCATTTTATCTCTGCGGGAGTAATGCTCTGCCCAGGGCTGTGCATTGTATTTCTGCGGGAGTAATGCTCTGCCCAGGGCTGTGCATTGTATTTCTGCGGGAGTAATGCTCTGCCCAGGGCTGTGCATTGTATTTCTGCGGGAGTAATGCTCTGCCCAGGGCTGTGCATTGTATTTCTGCGGGAGTAATGCTCTGCCCAGGGCTGTGCATTGTATTTCTGCGGGAGTAATGCTCTGCCCAGGGCTGTGCATTGTATTTCTGCGGGAGTAATGCTCTGCCCAGGGCTGTGCATTGTATTTCTGCGGGAGTAATGCTCTGCCCTGTAGCTCTGTGGGAGCAATGCTCTGCCCAGGGCTGTGGCTCTGTGGGAGCAATGCTCTGCCCAGGGCTGTATCTCTGCGGGAGCAATGCTCTGCCCAGGGCTGTGGCTCTGCGGGAGCAATGCTCTGCCCAGGGCTGTGGCTCTGCGGGAGCACTGCTCTGCCCAGGGCTGTGGCTCTGCGGGAGCAATGCTCTGCCCAGGGCTGTGCTTTGCATCTCTGCGGGAGTAATGCTCTGCCCAGGGCTGTGCATTTTATCTCTGCGGGAGTAATGCTCTGCCCAGGGCTGTGCATTGTATTTCTGCGGGAGTAATGCTCTGCCCAGGGCTGTGCTTTGTATTTCTGCGGGAGTAATGCTCTGCCCAGGGCTGTGCATTGTATTTCTGCGGGAGTAATGCTCTGCCCAGGGCTGTGCATTGTATTTCTGCGGGAGTAATGCTCTGCCCAGGGCTGTGCATTGTATTTCTGCGGGAGTAATGCTCTGCCCAGGGCTGTGCATTGTATTTCTGCGGGAGTAATGCTCTGCCCTGTAGCTCTGTGGGAGCAATGCTCTGCCCAGGGCTGTGGCTCTGTGGGAGCAATGCTCTGCCCAGGGCTGTATCTCTGCGGGAGCAATGCTCTGCCCAGGGCTGTGGCTCTGCGGGAGCAATGCTCTGCCCAGGGCTGTGGCTCTGCGGGAGCAATGCTCTGCCCAGGGCTGTGGCTCTGCGGGAGCAATGCTCTGCCCAGGGCTGTGGCTCTGCGGGAGCAATGCTCTGCCCAGGGCTGTGGCTCTGCGGGAGCAATGCTCTGCCCAGGGCTGTGGCTCTGTGGGAGCAATGCTCTGCCCAGGGCTGTGGCTCTGTGGGAGCAATGCTCTGCCCAGGGCTGTGGCTCTGTGCTGCTCTATATCTGTACAGTGCCCAGCCCATGGCTCTATTTGGAGGTCTCGATGCAGCTGCTTCTCTCCCACACTGGGATGAATGGACACTCTGCCGGCTGATGATTGGCATGCCTGGCCGTCCATTCGCAAGCTTGCCGCGTTGACTGGTTTAAAAATAGAATCGCTCGCCGTCCCGCCTCTTCACCAATGAAATGCTTCCTAAGTGTGGGCGGGGCCGGACGTAGCGCTGGGACGCAGCGTAACTGGAGAGGAGCCCGGATAGGTGACTCTCGGTTTGCCCTTGAAGGTGTAAACGTCACGGCTGTTGCTAGGCGACGAGTTGGCGGCCTAGGAAGCGCTTTACTTGTCAACCTCTAATGCTGTCCTAGGTCAAGCTGAAGTGTAAGCCCGGGTGTTAGATAGGAAGGCGGCGACCCACCTTATGTATTGATGAGAAGAACGTTTGCTACATTTTGATTGCAGTAAAATAAATGTTTACCACGGCAGTGCCTTGTACAGATGGATCTAGGTGAATGCAAATGTCAGCTCACCAAACACATTACAATCTCCTAGAGCCCACATTCACATTGGGCCGATCTGACATGTCAAATCGCATGCCAAATCCTGAGCCAATTGCCGGCAATGGCACCGTCCGAATCGCTGCAACGCCGACTTTGCGGCCCTGATTCCCAAACTACCCAGAAGTAGTTTCTGCACTACTTGTATAGACATTAGTACAGGAACCTGCACAGATGTCTGTCAAATCGCCCCCCGAAGTCAGACTGAAATGTCAGTTTGACAATTTCAAACCCGACTTCAGTGTGACCGTGGGCCTTTCACACTTGTGCGATTTGTACTGCGACTTGGGACTGCAAAGTCGCATGACAAGTCATACCCCATGATTTCCAATGAGTACCATTCATATCTGAGCGACTTTAACCGATTTCCGTCCGTCAAATGACGGCTGGGCGGCGCGGCTCTCGTTCTGGGTGGATGTCATGACGGCCCTCCCAGAACGACTGCTCTCACGCGCCCCTGGTGGCACGCATCGCGCCGATTGGTGGTGCGGTGTGTCAGTCTGACAGACGGCTGCACCAATATCGGTAAAGAGCCTCTGACAAAGGCTCTTTTAACACGTGATCAGCCATGTCTAATCACGGCTGATCACGATGTAAACAGGAAGAGCCGTTGATCGGCTTTTCCTCACTCGCGTCTGATAGAGGTAGAGGAGAGCCGATCGGCTGCTCTCCTGACAGGGGGGTCTGTGCTGATTGTTAGCGCAGCCCCCCTTCATATGCCCACCCAGGACCACCAGGTATGCCGCCCTAGACCACCAGGGAAATGCCAGTCAGTGCCCATCCCCAATGCCTGCAAGTGCCATCAGTGATGCCCATCAGTGCCACCTTATTTCAATTGCCATCTTATCGGTGCCCATCAGTGAAGGAGAAAACATACTTATTTACAAAATTTTATAACAGAAACAAAAGAAAACCGTTTTTTTTTTTTTTTTTTTTTTTTTAATTTGTTTAGCAAAAAAATAAAAACCGCAGAGGTGATCAAATACCACCAAAAGAAATCTCAATTTGTGGGAACAAACTGATAAAAATGTTGTTTGGGTGCAGTGTAGTGTGATTGCGCAATTGTCATTTAAACAGCGACTTGTTTCAAGTGCAGTAGTCAGGCATTTAGGGGGTTCAACCTCCTTTGCTTCACCGCGTCCTAGCCCTTTAAGAGGTTTATGATGCCAAGGGGCATGGTTTAGGATCACGTGACCGCTGTAGTTGACTGTGAGGGTGGTCATGTGATCCGAAAACTCGTACTTTAGGCGCCGGTAATTGTGCAGCACGTGCGCTCTCGGTGCCATATCTATGGCTAAATATTCTGTGTCCAGGGCCAATCATCAACGGGTAATCACTGCATGAGCCATTACATGCAATTAGCTGTGAATGGCTGGAGGCACTGTCAGGCTCCCTTCCTACTTTTGTTTCCTGTGAGTAATTGCAAACTGCCCCATTTCCAATTGTTAATGGGGCCTGAAGGCAAATTAGATCAACAAACTCTGTTCTTATGGGTGTTATCCCAATTGGTATAGTGTAGTTGCTAAGCTCCTTCTGTTGTCTATACAGACAATAGTAGCAATATAATACAGCTTAAACCTGGAGCTGCTCTATAAAGTGCTAGCTCTACTTACAATCGATCCTGTGCAGGCAATGCAAATGCTCCTGAAAGCAAATAGCCTTGTTCTTGCATTTGGCAATTCTGAACAACGCCGTTAGGCCCCATTCACACCTGAAGCTTCAAGGCGCTGGGGGGGGGGGGGGGGGGGAGTGGGGCGCGGGGGGGGGGGGAATGATTCTCTATGGAGATGGTTCACATCTCTACTCCAAAACTCCTGAAGCTCAAACAGCTTTTAACATTGGTGACAATTTGACCCATACAAAAACTCATGGCTTTCCGCCTGAAAACGATACATTCAGGTGTGAATGTAGCCTTAGTATAAGCAAGCCCAGAATATTGCCCAATGTTTCAATAAAAATGACTTTATTTTTTCTTCCCTAATATTTTGTGGTGCAGTATTTGTTTTTGGCTAGGGATTTGGTTAGGGTCAGTGTGGAGTCCCGGTGCTGAAATACTGCCTCATTCCTGGAAGTATGGGGTATTTGCAGGGGCTCCAGCAGATGAAGGGAGTGGTGTCAGTGCACAGCAGTGGTGTCGTTGGGGGTGTCTTGTAAAGGACTCCCCTGTCACTTTGCTTTGAATGGGCAAGGTGACAGTCTTACTTTTAAAAGACACTGTCACTTTTTCCATTTGGGGACATTGCTCAGTTCATCATGTGACAATGCACAGGCCTAGAAACCGGCCGCTAGACATGACCCGAGCACTGTCAAATGGGAGGAGGTCACATGTATCCACATACATAAAAGCACTGGGTATTGTATGCTGCCTGCAGTGTAGGTAGAAGCAATAGTGGATAACTGGAGAGGTATCACTGAGCTGATGAGGCTTTATCACAGACAATGTTATTCTATTATAGGAAAAGTACAATGATAGTACATATTTTTTTTTTTTTTCATGGCCCATAACTTGACACACATGTTACGATCTGATTGTACATTCTCCTTTAGCCCTGGTTCACACTGAATGCGACTTTGAAATCGTGCTACTTCACTTGATTTGGCACGATTTCAAAGACGCAGGTCAGTGCGAATTCAGGTGCCACTTGCCTGACATTTGTGGCACTTTATGCACAGATGTCTATGCAAGTTGCACCTGAAATCGGCAAAAATAATGCAGGGACCTTTTTTATTATTTTATTTTTTTAAATTGGTGCAGCACCATAAAGTCTGAGTCGCACCGATTTGAACAGTTCCATTGCTGACAATAGGGTGCGACTTGTCATGCAATTTGGAACAGTCAAACTACATTGCATCGGTGTGATCGGGGGCTTAGATCTACATTCATTCAGAGATCTGTGAATGAATACTAGAGCTGCACAATTCTGGCTAAAATGAGAATCACAATTTTTTTTTTTTTTTTTTTTTTTTGCTTAGAAGATCATGATTCTCATGGCATAACATCATCTTTCACATTGAAACAAAAAAAATTGGGCTAACTTTACTGTTTCGTTTTTTTTTTTTTTTATTCATTGAAGTGCTTTTTTCCCCAAAAATTGCATTTGAAAGGCCGCTGGGCAAATACAGTGTGACAATTAAATATTGCAGCAATTGCCATTTTATTCCCTAGGGTCTCTGCTAATATGTATGTATGTATGTATGTATATGTATATATATATATATATATATATATATATATATATATATATATATATATATATATATATATATATATATATATATATATATAATGTATGTATGTATGTTTTGGGGGTTCTAAGTAATTTTCTAGCAAAAAATATTGATTTTTAACTTAAGAAAAGTGTCAGAAGAAGATTGGAACTTTTTAAGTAGTTAAGCTTCCTGCATTTACACACAGAAGTTTGATCTAAGAAGAAACTTAGTTAAAATGTTTTATGTTGTTAAAAACTTGGCAGACTGCCTGGATTCTTTCTTTACACATACAGAAGTTTATCCCTTTGATCTAAGAAGGAAGCATTGTTTACAATGTTTCCTGTTAAAACTTGGCAGACTGCCCAGATATTTTCTTTTGACAGCTGAGAAAGCAGATAAAGTCTCTCCACTTGTTATATGAAAGAATTGTCAAACTCTGCATTGGAGATCATCATGGGGGGTTGAATCGAGATCACAATTTTTTAACGATTATTTGTGCAGCTCTAATGAATACACAACAAGCCCCGTCTGCTGCTACGGACTCGTAGTCCACTGACTCTTCCTCCAGCTCTATAACTGAAAGCTTATACAGAGAAACAGGCAGAGAGCTGGATGAAGTTTCTGCTGTAAGCTGACATTGCACCTGTGATCCACTGATCGTGGGTGCAATGCTTTGCAGGCTTCTGTTGGGGACAGTCACTCTCTGTCTGAAATTTGCACGATTCCCCCTATCGACACAGACAGCGCTGACGGGGGAATCATCAATTGTCCTTTCCCGGGGGGGGAAGCCGTCTCTGCCAGGAGAAGACAGTGATTATCGCTAGCGTCTATAGCAGCTGCTAGTGATAATCGCAAGAAAATCCGGCAGGCTGGTTGTACCCAAGTTGATCGATCAACTTGGGTACATTCAGCCAGCCCATTAACGGGAGGTTCAAGCCAGGTATGGCCAGTGTTCTATCAAAATATGTCTGCCTATCGAATAATGTCTGGGCCGTACTGCGCAGGCGCAGTACGGAGGACAAGGAGATTCGGAAAATCTCCGAAGATGAACGGCGCCTGCGCCGTCAGTCCAGATGGAAGCTCCACCATCAAAGTGGACATAGGGCTGCACAAAGTTAGAGGGCCCCTCGTGGGCTCGCTTCGCTCGCCAGGCTTCGGGCACGGCTTTGCTGCGCTCGGCTCTTTTTTTTATTCTAACTCTATGTCCACTTGGATGGTGGGGCTTGAACCTGGACTCACGGCGCAGGCGCTGTACATCTTCGGATATTTTCAGAATCTGCTTGTCATGCGTACTGCACATGCTCAGTACACAGCACACAGCGCCAGTATCCGATGGGGCACACTATCCGACAGGACACTGGCCTTAGGAAAGAGTGATAAAATGATCACTGATTGAAACAGAAGATTATGATGGACAGACCCTTTCACTTCATTACTGGTAGTACCACCATTTTCCAGTATGTCACACTGCTATGTGCTGAGCAGTTCTCTTTGCTGTAAAATACTGAATTACTTTTTAATGAGGCTCTGTAAAGTCTATTTACAATTTCTTATCTCACTGCCTTGGATCAGATCACTTTCTCTTCCTTTCATGATTGGAGTGGCGTTATGAATTGGTTTACCCTGTGCATTGACTTTACATTATCTGTGGCTTCATTGCCCTTATCAGGGCTGGGTCAGCACACTCGCACACAGATAAGTCTGACCTGTTCTTTGACTCCAGGCATCCAATGTTTGCTCTTTAAATGCTCCATACACCCTGTAGTCAGTATGTTACCGGATAAGAACTTTGCTACAACTCCACTTTCTGAAACTTCTATTTCTTCCTGATTAACCACTTCAGCCCCGGAAGAATTTACCCCCTTCCTGACCAAAGCACATTTTGCGATTTCGGCACTGCGCTGCTTTAACTGACAATTGCGCGGTCGTGCGAGGTTGTACCCAAACAAAATTGATGTCCCTTTTTCCCCACAAATAGCTTTCTTTTGGTGGTATTTGATCATCTCTGTGGTTTTTATTGCATTTTTTTGCACTATAAACAAACAAAGAGCAATTTAGAAAAAAACCTCAATATTTTTTACTTTTTGCTATAATAAATATCCCCATTTAAAAAAAAAAAAAAGCAAATTTCATCCTCAGTTTAGGCCGATATGTACTCTTCTACATATTTTTGGTAAATAAAATCGCAATAGGCGTATATTGATTGGTTTGCGCAAAAGTTATAGCGTCTACAAAATAGGGGATAGATTTATAGCATTCTTATTTATTTTTTACTAGTAATGGCAGCGATCTGCGATTTCTTTATTTTTTTTAATTAATCATGACTGCGACATTATGGTGGACACATCGGACATTAATACAGCGATCAGTGATAAAAAAATGCATTGATTACTGTAAAAATGTCACTGGCAGTGAAGGGGTTAACACTAGGGGGGCATCAAGGGGTTAATTGTGTTCCCTGGGAGGTGAATCTAACTGAAGGGGGAGGGGACTGACTAGAGAAAGTGACAGACCGTGGTTCCTAGCTAATAGGAACACACCATCTGTCACTCCTGTCAGAACAGGGAAGTTGTGTGTGTGTGTGTGTGTGTGTGTGTGTGTATATGTTCTGTGTCTCCTGCTCACGATCGCTAATCGTGAATATCAGGACCATAGAAGGACTAATTTTGAATGGGATTTCTTTTTAAGCTGAATACCGTATATATACTCGAGTATAAGCTGAGTTTTTCAGCACATTTTTTGTGCTGAAAGTCCCCCCCTCGGCTTATACTCGAGTCAAGCACTTTTCTGCAGCAAAAAATTCAATTTTCCGACACAACTTTGCGGCCCCGTATCTTGGGGCCACTTGGTGCTAGGAACAATTTGGTGTGCAAACCAAGTGGAACCAACATTACAACATATCCAAATTTGGGGTTCCTAGCACCAAGTGGCCCCGAGATACGGCCCCAAAGTCGGTCAACTGTGTCCATCTGTGTCCATCTGTCATTTCGGGACCCCAAATTTTGGCTGCAGCTAGGGGGCATCTAGGAACCCTTAACTACCAAGTTTGAAGTTCGGGGTCCTATGGCTGCAAATGGGCACAGTGAGGCTGCAAATGGGCATTGTTGACCCTCTTTTCCACCTACAGTAGCTGCGCATTTCTCACCCTAGGCTTATACTCGAGTCAATACGTTTTCCCAGGTTTTTTGTGGTAAAATTAGGTGCCTCGGCTTATACTCGAGTATATACGGTAAATACATTTTTGTGTTCCCAAAACACCTATGATATGTACAAACATGCTGCACTTTGAAGTCTCCTATACAGACTTGCTATTGCCTAATTGAAGAGCCAAAGGAATGTACTGCTGGACCTACATGAATGTCTGGCAGAGGCCGCTGACAATAATCTGTATATGTAGATGCTGCACACACTGCAATCTAATTGCCTTTAAAGGCCTCATGCATGTTGGGAATGTGCCCAGCTCCTCTCAATGCCTTCTCTCCTCGCTGGGGAAAGCTGCTTAAAAATCACGCCATCGCCACGTTTAGGTGAAACAAACGTTTGGGTGTTCATTGATTCCATTGGCTAGAATATTAAGCGTTTGGCCCAGTGTTCCACTTTTGCAGGTAAATTGGGATAATACTTTGTTACATGTTCCTATTCACATAGCAGAACAATATAAAACATGCATCACAGCGCATGGGCCGGTGATGTCACTGGCTGCATGTACAGTAAATATCTCCTAAAAGGTACACATTTAGGAGATCTTTACACTAGCTGTAGGTAAGCCTTTTTATAAGCTGCATGGAAGTTCCACTTTAAATGCCCAACTCCAGGGTGGAGAAAAGAAAATGAACCCTTGTGGAGGGGTTCCCCATGCTGCCAGGGTTACATGCTTGTTACGTATTGCACTGTATTGTATGTAGAACAGGCAAAAGTGCAACCACGGCCGGTAGCACCTTAGAGAGGAGACTTTGCTGTAGTGGTTGCACAGATGGTGGGAGCCTACAGGGGGTAGGAGTAATGTAACTGTTACCTTGTAATCCTAGACTTAACCAGCACCACAGCACTCGGGCTTTCACACTGGAGTGGCGATATTTTTTAGCGCTGTAGCGCCTGTAAAGTGCCTCAGTGTGAAAGGGATCTTGGTGTGGTCAGTTCTTAATAGCATAGTAAGGGGTCTAGCATAAACACCAGAGATTTCACATAAAAGAAGCAATACAAAGAGAACAGGAGACTTTCTCATACAAGTACAAGGTACAGCAGGGACCTATCAGGAATATGAAGTGTTGGGGTAACAAACACTTTAAAGCTGTATTAATTCCAAAACCAAAAATGTAATATAATGCACCTTACCAATCATGAGATAAGTGGACTCCTCAGGTTTTTTTTCTTTTTTTGGGGTCCTTTCACATGGGCGGTCCGCCCGGCGGACTCCCATCTTTGCTCAGCAGTGTCCGTTAGTGACACTTTACTGTTGTTTAAGCCAGGGCTTGATTAATTTGCTTGGAATCTAGGAGCCAGCTAAAAAAGTTAGGAGCCAGGTTTTTTTTTTTTTTTTTTTTTTTTTTTTTTTAACGTCAACGACTGACAGGTGGCACTGGGCACCGGAGGGCGTCCTCCCAGAACATTGCTTCTTGATCGGGAACATCCGTGACCTCCAGGTCCCGAGGACCCGGCGCATCACGGTAAACGGCCGCCGAAAAGTGCCCAGTGGTTAACATTAGCATTGTTAGAGGTGTTGCAATACCAACGGCCACCACAAGATGACGCCATATTACAGAAGGATTTCAGAAGGCCGCAAAGCCGTGGCCTAAATTTCTGGCCGGCCCGATGCGATCGCACGGCGGGGGTCGGTGTCCACAGGTTGACGGGGTACCACAGCTGTGTCGCGCCAGGACCCCAATTCTAGTCGCAATTGCGCCTGGGCGACCGGGTTTGTCGAGCCCTGGTTTAAGCTGTGCTATTTGGCCGCTAGTGGGGCGCTTTTAACCCCCGTTGGCAGCCAAAGAATGGGTTAAATGTGCCCGTGTTGCAGCGCTTCGTGAAGCACTTCGCTTCTGAAGCGCTGCCCATTCATTCCAGTGGGCAGGGGCGCCCCAAAGATGCTGCTTGCAGGCCTTTTTTTTTCCCGTCCTGCAGGCGCACCGCCCCAGTGTTGACGCACTCAGACTGTCACACTGGGGAAGCAGTTGAAACGCCTGAAAACTGCTGTGTGGCCTCTCTGTACTGCAAGGGTTAAATGCTTGTTTAGGGGTGCAAAAAAAGTGTTCCCAGCATTGTTTCCTCTGAGTGGGGCTCTTCTACCCAAAAATTTGCAGAGTATGTATTGGGTAAACTGCATAACTTTGCTGAGCTGGCTGATGTCAAGGAGACTGGGCAACAATCTTTTTAATTTGTACATTCATCAGAGCTCCTGGCTTGGTGCCCATGAATCTAGGTCACTTTTTGGGAAGTTTGTTGGTGAAGCACAATAATGAGTCATTTACATGCACAGCTTTTAAAGGGGAAATGGAGATTTTTTTTTTTTTTAATATAAACAGGAAATAGAAGTTTCTTGGGGCTCATGCACATGGGATATTTTGACAGCGTACAGTATAAGATTCCAGTGGGAACAGGTGCAGAGTACGGCCAACAGGCTGAAATCCATGGCTGGTTCCAAGCAGAACTCTGATTTAGGGTTGTATGTGTTGTTGGACATACGCCACAAATGCGCAATTCCTGTGAACTGAGCACATTTAAGCAGTATGCCACTCATCGGAACCCCCCCCCCCCCTCCGGTTTCACATTTTGGCACCTTTCAGGGGGGAGGGGGGGCAGATACCTGTCTAAGACAGGTATTTGCACCCACTTCCGGGCATAGACTCCCGCGGTATAGACTCCTCCTGTCCCGCTGTCTGCTGGGACACACACGGGTCCCAGAGACAGCACGGAGCATTCCTATTGCGCTGCGCGACTCGCGCATGCGCAGTAGGGAACTGGGAAGTGAAGCCGCAAGGCTTAATTTCCTGATTCCCATACCTAAGATGGCGGTGGCATCCAAGGACAGAGGGACGGTTCCGCCTCGGGTGCCGACATCGCTGGACCCTGTGACAGGTGAGTGTCGTAATTTTAAAAGTCAGCAGCTGCAGTATTTGTAGCTGCTGACTTTTAAAAAAAAAAAAAAAAAATTTGCTTGACTCCCTCTTTAAAAACAGTGTATTTTTACTTGAGCAACACAGCCCAATGCACATGGGGGTTATTTACGAAAGGCAAATCCACTTTGCACTACAAGTGCACTTGAAATTGCACTGTAATATCCACACCATCTTCCCCACTGTAATATCCACGCCATCTTCCCCACTGTAATATTGGCTGGGTATCGCTGAGTATTGGCTGGGTATGGCAGGGTGTAATGCAGAGTATTGGCAGGGCAGGGTGTACCAAGATGGCCGCCGCTCCGGAGCTAGGCCGAAGCCGCGGCCTTTCCTAAGGCCGAGGCCGCGGAGCGCTCCGCGGATCGCGGGGTGTGCCGATCCGAACAGGGTGACCCGTTCGGATCACGGATTGGCGACGATCCATTGCACCCCTACTACATAAGTTGTACCTGTTTATCTGCAGTCGTCTTTTCTCTACACCTATTCGAAGTGCAGAATTTTAAGGCTTGTCTGAGCTGTCGGGGGGGAAAAAAGGAGACAGAGAGCTGAATTTACACTGTGCAGAGCTCAATGAGGAGAGCTGATTGGGGGGAAGGGACATACCCCCCTCCACACAGCACACAGGAACAGAGCTAAGGCTGTCAGTCACAAGCTGTGTGCTGGAGCTCCCTCTCCTGTCACCCTTTTTCTCCTTGTGTCAGGAAAACTTGTCAGAAGTGACTTATGCTGATATCAGAGGAAAGAAGCAGCAGACAAAAGTGACACTTAGGCTGGCCATACATTATATAATTATATTGTACGATTTTCCTTTAGATTTACCAAAACCATATAATATGAGGTCAAGCCTAAACACTTTCATTTTGTATACAATCAGGCAGGCCCCTGCACTACATAGTTGAAGGTAAATCTAAAAGAAATTGAAAGAGAAAATTGTATAAGGCCTGGTTCACACCTATGCATTTTTAGTGCTTTTGCATTTTGCAGATTTGTACTACAGAACGTGTTCCATAGGAAACCATGATAAATGGACTGCAGTGCAAATCTGCAAAAAAAGCACTCAAATTTTTGCGTACAATGGCATCGCACCAGAAACACAGGTGTTGTGTTTTTAATGCGATTTTTGATGTGTTTTGCGTTGTGCGGTTTTTATTTTTCAGTTTAACCACTTCAATACAGGGCACTTATACGCCTTTCAGCGCTGTCGCACTTTGAATGACAATTGCGCGGTCATGCTACACTGTACCCAAACTAAATTTTTTATAATTTTTTTTCCCCACACATAGAGCTTTCTTTTGGTGATATTTGATCAGCTCGAGGATTTTTATTTTCTGCTAAACAAATAAAAAAAGACCGAAAATTTTGATTTGTTTGAGCTACAAAACTTTGTAAATAACGTTTTTTTTCTCCTTCACTGATGGGCACTTATGGGGCAGCACTGATAAGGCGGCACTGATGGGCACCGATGAGGTGGCACTGATGGGCACTGATATGTGGCACTGATAGGCGACACGGATGGGCAATGATAGGTGGCACAAATAGGCACGGATGGGCACGGATAGGCGGCGCGGATAGGTAGCATTGTAGTGTAAAGTATTGTACTGATGGATGCCAATCAGTGGCAAACAATAAGTCATGCCAATCGGTGATGCCCATTGTGGGCACTGACTGGCATCCATTGTGGACACTGACTGGCATCCCTGGTGGTCTAGGGTGGCATACCTGGTGCTGGGCATCCCTGGTGGTCTGGCTGCATCCCTGGTGGTCAAGTGTGGGCATCCACGGGGGGGGGGGGCTGCGCTGATAATCGATCGGCACAGACCCCCCCCCTGTCATAGGAGCAGCAGATCGACTCTCCTCTACTTGCATCTGACAGACGTGAGTGAGGAAAAGCCGATCAACGGCTCTTCCTATTTACACTATGATCAGCCGTGATTGGACACGTGGTAAAGAGTCTCAGTCGGAGACTCTTTACCGAGATGGTAGTTGCGGGGTGTCAGACTGACACACCGCAACAACGATCGTCGTGATGCATATGGCGGGCGGCAAGTGGTTGAACACTGATGCACAGACCAGAGCTTTTATTTCTTCTTGGGGGTCCTGTTTCATTATGCCCTCATTGGGTGGTGGAAGTCTGAAGATTCTGTTGCTGTGTCCGTTCAAGACCCTGGCTGGGTATAGGGTCAAAAGCGCTTGTGATCTCCCGTAATAGGAGATGATAGGGAGTCGGTAAGCGGCAGTAGGGTTAGAGGTGGAAGTCCTTTTTCTGCACATCACTTTTCCACACACTATACTGTCATGTTGGATGTCACTTTATTGGATGGACTATCATCTGTTAATATTTATTCACAATTGTTTCTAAGCGCAACTTATTTTTGAATATAGCTGGTTGCTAAGAAGCAGGCTGGGAAGCCGGCTGCCGCGTCCTTGCTGACCAATGACTCATCAGCTGTCAGCAGGGTTTCCCGCTGACAGCTGAATGTAAGGAAACTAAAAATTATCGACATGTGACGTCACAAGGGGCGGTTCTCCAGGTGACGTCATTGGATGGCCACGCCCCATAGCTATATAAGAAAAGGCAGACAGCGGGAGACAACACAACGGATGAAGACCACCTTAGAAGAAGATGGCTTTATTTTTTTTTGCGGCGAGAAAGAAGACCGCTCAAGGAGAAGACTGCACTGGAGGGAGAAGCCTGCACCAGACGGAGAAGACATCGGTACCAGAGAAAGAAGACCTGTTGGAGCTAGGACGGGGGACACTTTATTTTTAATAAAGGACTTGTCAAAAACCATCTCTTGTTTATTTTTTTAACACATCACTGCTTTGTGGGTGATTGGGTATACTCCTACTCATTCACATGGGGGGGGGGGGGGGGGATCCGGGGGCCTATTTTCTTAAAGGGGGGCTTCCAGATTCCGATAAGCCCCCTGCCAGCAGATCCCCACAATCACCGGCCAGGGTGGTGGGGAAGAGGCCCTTGTCCCCGTCAACATGGGGGCAAGGTGCTTTGGAGTGGGGGCAGAGCCACCCCCCCCCCCCATGTTGAGGGCATAAGGCCTGGTATGGTTCAGAAGGGGGGGGGCCCTCTCGCTCATCCCCCCCCCCCCCCTTTCCTTAACTGCTACGCTGCATGCTCGGATAAGGGTCTGGTATGGATTTTTGGGGGGACCCCACGGGTTTTTTTTTTGTTTTAATTTTGGCGTGGGGGGTTCCCTTCGAATCCATACGTGTTGTTTTTTTTTTTTTTTCAGTTGTCAGTGGGAAATGCAGCTGACAACTGATGACTCATCGGTTAAGGATTCGGCAGTTGGCTTACCGACCCGCTCCTTGGCAACCAGCGATCTACAGTGTGTGTTTTTAAAGAGATAAAAAAAAAAAAACACAAAGTGCATGAAAACTGCATGCAAAAAAGGATAAAAAAACAAGGGGTTAAAAAAGCAAAACATGCCTGAAAAACGCATCAAGCGCAGCTGCATAGATGTGAACCTAGACTTACCCTCTAACTGTTTTGGTGTCCTTGAAACTCAGTGATGAGAGATCCAAAAGTTTCAGTTGCCATTGGAACAGGGTGAATATTCCAATGAGGATAGTAAATCTGAGGATACACCTTGCTTGGGAGAGATTTCTTCCCTTCCTGTTGTGTCTCTGAGAAAGGAAGTGGATGAAAAATTCCTCAAAGCAACACCAAAAATAAATCCGACAGGGATTTGAACTACTCTGGCTTTAGAAGCACATGATTATAGATTGTATTTTTCTTCCCTAAAGCAGGACTTTACCTATTACAACTTGATAAAAAATAATGTTCTTTAGCAAGCAACATACATTCCATATTAATAATTAAGCTCTTAAAGGGCCATTTTTTTTTTTTTTTCAAACGAGAACACTAAACGCGCCCCCGTCCCGCCGAGCTTGCATGCAGAAGCGAACGCATACGTTAAAACGCTGTTCAAACCACACATGTGAGATATCACTGCGATTGATAGAGCGAGAGCAATAATTCTAGCCCTAGACCTCCTCTGTAACTCAAAACATGCAACCTGTAGAATTTTTTTAAATGTCGCCTATGGAGATTTTTTAAGGGTAAAAGTTTGTCGCCATTCCACATGCGGGCGCAATTTTGAAGCGTGACATGTTGGGTATCAATTTCAATTTTCGGTGTAATATTATCTTTCACAATATTAAAAAAAAATTTGCGCTAACTTTACTGTTGTCTTATTTGCTTTTTTTTATTTCAAAAAAATGTATTTTTTCCAAAAGTGCGCTTGTAAAACCGCTGCGCAAATACGGTGTGACAAAGTATTGCGACGACCGCCATTTTATTCTCTAGGGTGTTAGAAAAAAAATAATGTTTGGGGGTTCTAAGTAATTTTCTAGCAAAAAAAAATAAATAAAAACCCCAGTTTTTAACGTTAACAAATCTCAGAAAGGGGCTCGGTCCTGGTTGAACAGTATAGACCCTGATTTATAATGTTTTACATGGTTATACTTGCAAAAGGGACCAGCCTGAGGTGATCTATCAGGACTGAACTGTCTGACTAAAGTTGCACTTTTCTTTTCTGGGTTAATGCCATTGTTTATTTGCTTTCAACAGGACTAACGTGCCAGACGGGGCGACTAGAGTGACATCCAGCCAAAATGGCGGGCCTCCTGAGATCCATAGCAACCAACTGTACAAGCCCCCTCTTCAGTAATGTCATTTCCCTGAAGGCCCAGACTGTGAAGACGCCATGTCTGCGCATGTTCCGTACACACAAAGTCCTCTGGTGCCAGAAGCCTGAGAAGCAAGGTAATGTACAGTCCGGACAGGGGACTAAATGTAGACTATTTTGAGAAGCAGTGGTTTTATGAAACGTTTGACTATATTTGCTTTTGGTTATTTAACCACTTCAATACTGGGCACTTATACACCTTCCTGCCCAGACCAATTTTCAGCTTTCAGCACTGTCGCACTTTGAATGACAATTGCGCAGTCATACTACACTGTACCAAAACAAATTTTTTTATCATTTTGTTCCCACAATTAGAGCTTTCTTTTGGTGGTATTTGATCACCTCCTGGGATTTTTATTTTCTGCTAAACAAATAAAAAAAAAAAGACTGAACATTTTGAAAAAAATAAAATGCTTTTTTTTTGTTTCAGTTACAAACTTTGTAAATAAGTTTTCTCCTTCACCAATGAGGTGGCATTGATGGGCACTAATGTGGCACTGATAGGTGGCACTAATGTACTGTAATGTATGT